>CAKLBY020000214.1:0-81944 GCA_921007115.2 Peronospora matthiolae
GATGAGGAGTCTCTCATTACTTTGAAGATCGAAGTGACCAGTGGAATATCAATTTGCACCCTAGTTGACTGTGGGCGCTTCTGAACAGTTTTATCGACGCCAGTCCCTAAGGGGTAGTAGCCTCAACTAGTGCTGAGCGAGAGTTCCCTCCAACGAGATGACGGTGGTGCTTCTGCTCAGCGCATCCGCAAGCATTGAACAAACGTAGGGGAAAGTATATACGATAGAAGGAACAATTCGATGATGACTTTATCGTACTAATGTGGATGAAAAATTCGATGTCACTTCTCGGTCTGCCAGCGGCTTAGAGGATACGAGCCAGTGGTTCAGATGGCAGCATCGATCCGTGATGATGCCTGCCGTTTTCAGATCATATGGCCATCTCCATGACCGTCTTGGAGCGTCCACAAGCGTGTGGATGTACTACGAGTGAGTGCGATGGCTTCACTTGTGGAACGGTCGTTAGTGCGATTAGCTCAAGATCACAGTGTAGAAGGCCACTACACTGTGGAACCGGCTTCCGGCACCTGTGTAGAGACACAGGCTGCGCCGAAGTAACCACTCGAAGAGATCGAGTGGACTCGAACACGTATGCACACCAAGAAGGGTGCATCCGGAGAATAGAACTAGTGTTGTTCAAGATGAACAACACGTTGAAGCGGAGATCAATCTTCCAGAGAGTCGATCGTAGAAGCAAACCCGGGATCGACTGAAAGAGGGAGTCGATCAAAGAGAAGGTGACCGCGGTAGTCACCCACAGTCAGTTCACGTAATGGAAGAAAAATCCAGCGTTTCTGAGAGCGATAACTCCCGAGAGATTTATGGTGAGGGTGTGGATTCCCAACCACCTGCGTATGTGTTTTCCCAGGAAATCACCGAGTCAGTGAATGTCTTGGTGAATGACTGACCAAGTGTAGGCGCTTATACACTTGATCTGGTGACGCCCCCGAATTTAGCTTCGGAGGTATTCAAGTTGCCAACGCTAGAATCTAAAAGATTCCTGCCAGATCTGCGTAGTGACACGATCAAGCAGATATGCGTACTCGTCACAGAGGACGAGTACGTCGCCGATGGTCGTTCGGCACAAGTGTTTACTGAGAACGAACGGGTTCCCAGTAGCTCATCGATGGACGAGAGTTTCCTCCATGAGAAGACCCGGAATGAGCGATACACGTCCCAATCTTAGGAGTCTTTGAAGAGAAATCCTTTGTATAAGGATTTGGTCGAATTCAGGGATGTTTTCCCGGAATCCGTGCCATGCGAGCTGCCCAAAGACAGAGGTACTCGGCATGAGATCGAACTGAAACCTGGTTCGAAATACTGTGTCATGAAGCAGTGGCCACTGCCTCGTGAACAGGTCACAGCGACGACAAATTCTTTTGCCGATCGCTTCGCGGCTAGTCATGTGAGGAATCAACATCCCCACACAGCTCTCCGACCTTCCTGTGTGCGAAAGGCCACAGGAGGGTGGCGGATAGTGCACGCGTTCAACAAATTGAATGCTGCAACGGTACCGGCTCAAGCACCGATCCCAAGAAAGGATGTCATCATAGATGGTATGGCAAAAAGTACCATCTTTTCATCCATGGATTTGATGGATTGATTCTATCAGATCCTCATGCGTGAACGGTACATCCCCTACACAGCAGTAAGCACCCCCAGTGGAATGCTCTGGGAGTGGCTAGTAATGCCACAGGGGCTAAGTCACGCCCCCGCAACGTTTAACAGATGTGTTACGAATCTTTCGCGATTGGTGCGCGACTTCGCACCGAGTTACTCCGACGATGTCTTCGTCCATAGCCGGGCTATGGATGGAAAGACGGACGTGGAGGTTCATAGAATTCACGTCCGGAAGGTGCTTTCTCTAATGCGAGAGCATAAGTTGTTCGCGAACCTCAAGAAGTGCATATTCGCACCGGACAAATACCACGCATTGGCTGCATCGTGGGTAAAAATGGTGTACGCCCTGATCCAGAAAAGATCAAGGCGATTAGCGACTTGCCTGTGCCAGTCGACGTCAAGGGACTTCGAACGTTCCTTAGCTTGGCAGTGTATTTGCACAAATATTAGCGCAACTTTGCTGAGAGGACTGTACATCTCTCTCGTCTACTAAAAAAACGAGAGGTGGTCATGGAGCGCTGAGTGTCAGCACTTCTTCGAAGGTATGAAGAAAGCTCGATACCATCGCCTGTGTTGGCGATTGCAGATCAGGATAGACCATATCATGTGGTCTGTGACGCCAGCAATTTTGCAATCGGCTGCGCGTTAATGCAGTACGACTCAGCCGGCGTTGAGCGCGTCGTCTATTATCAATCGTGTCAGCTGCAAGCAGCTGAGCGAAATTATTCGGTGCATGACAAGGAACTCCTTGACATGAAATATGCACTGGCCAAGTTTCGGGTATATCTCTTAGGAGATAGGCCCTTCATCGTTTATACCGACCATGCGTCCTTACGCACGGCCATAAATAGTCCACACCTCTCGCAACGAAGGGCGAGGTGACGTTTTTTTTTTGCGGAGAACAACTTCTCCGTCGAGTATAAACTAGGACGACTTAATGTCGTCGCTGATGCTCTTTCGCGTCGGCCCGATTTCCCGACGCCGATTGCTCAGCACAACAGTATGGGTGATCCCACTGTAGCGACACTAACAGTGATTGTTCCGTCGTCGAATCTGCTCGACGACGTGCGAAAAGCATACGCAGAAGATGAGTCTCTTCTGCGATTGATGGATTACGTATCCAATCCGTGTAATCGAGCTTTGAAAAGCTTGTCGTTTCCATACCGCTCTTCAACCGAACGGTATTCGGTTCGTGATGGACTGCTGAACAATACAGCAGTCAACGGCGACACACCTCGTGTCGTCGTTCCCGCTCATGATGATTTGAGATTGCGCATCATGTAAAAAGTATCACGATGCCCCCAACAAGTGGGCATCACGATAGAAAAAGACTTACCTCACGGTAAGTCGTGCTTCTGCTAGCCCCGCCGGTCTGAGTTTGTGGGCAAATACATTCGCGCTTGCGAAGTTTGTCAACGAGTGAAGCCTAGTCCTTCATCCCGCACACCATTGCAGCCTCTACCGATTCCGGCGGAGTGTTGGCAGTCCGTATCGATGGACTTCGTCTTCGGGTTTCCCAAAGACGTTCACAAGAATACTGGCATTCTTGTGTTTGTTGATCGATTCAGCAAGATGGTACATCTTGTTGCGGTACCAGAGTCAATTACTACCCAGGGCTGTGCGCGTTGTCTTATTCGATGCTGTCTTACGACTTCACGGGTTACCCCATGAACTCGTGTCCAATAGGGACCCACGCTTCACAGCGGAGTTCTGGCAATCCGTGTTCCGTTCACTTGGAACACGTTTGATGATGTCAACTTCTGACCATTCCGAAACAGATGGTCCATCGGAACGCTTTAACCGCGTCCTCGAATTGATACTTCGAGGTTACGTCCACTCGTTTGAGTGTTAAAGTGAGTTCTTGCCGATGGCTGAATTCGCCATCGACAACTCGGTGCATGCTTCGACAACGCATACACCGTTCTTCGTGAATGGCCTATACCATCCACGTTTACCCGCCTTCTTAAAGTTTGACTCTAGTTTAAGTGGGGGGGGACTCGCTCGAACAAAAACCGATCTGGTTCTTGCTCATCACACGTCGAAAATGGTGTCGACGTGGTGGATACCGATGTCGATGGTATCAATGTCACTGATGACGATGACGACGATGCTGGCATATTCAGCATCGCCAGTGACTGCCACAGTGAGGACGATGACACCCTCATTAGTGAAGACAACGTTCTTTCAGCAGTGCATACGAAGCGCTGCTGGTGAAGACAACGTTCTTTCAGTAGTTCACACGAAGCACTGCTTCTAACAAGGATGAGTTAGAATAGGAATTTCTGCTGACTCACGAAGCGGTTGTCCGCTTCGCTCAAAATTTTATTGCAGACGCAATAGACAAGCAGAAAAAAAGGCAGACAGGCATGGGAGAGAAAGTGTTCTTTAATTTGATGAAGGAGACGTAGTTTTACTGTCAACAGTAAATCTACCAAAACACGCAATGACAAACGTGGGCAGCAGTAAATTACTGCCCAAGAATGTCAGTCCATTTCGTGTGTTGCGCCGAATGGGCAACGTATACACGATTGAACTGCCCCGTAAGATGCGCTCGCATCCTACGTTTTACGTTGGTTGTATCCGCCAGTACTATCAGTACGAGCCCGTTTCGAGATGCAAAGAACACCTCCACGGTCAAGAGCCGAGACCACCTTCGAGTGGTCCCGTTTCAACGAACGGTCTGGTCGATAGCGAAGCGACCTGTTCACGCAGCTCAGCGATATCTCGACGAGCTGCAGCTAGCTCATCACGAAAAGAACGAGTCGAACGTTCGTTCTCAAGTAGCTCGAACGCAAAGCAGCACGATCGTCCGAACGATCGTGCGTTAGGGAATTAAAAGTATCCTTTAAAGGTCATGGAGCATATAACGCCGAGATCGTTCATAAGCCAGGTCATCTTGCAACTGTTCCGTTACACGGTTCAGCTATTGAACATCAAGCTGATCCGACCCTCGAGCCGGATCAGATGTTCCCGCCGCCACCACACCCTTTGGCGGACTCAAGCGGTGGTCAACGCTTCCTAGTGGAGCCGTATTTTAAACCACCGCGATGTGAATGGCGTCCGGACGAGTTACCCTCGTCCGCTAGCGTGGCTATCCACCGGCATGGGACAGCTGGGAGCCTCTTGCCCAGCTGATTGTTGATGTCCTTGGTCTAGTCGAGCAGTACGACGAGACCCACCCGCTGCGTTCAAAGAAGGGCCGTCGGAAAACGACCTCCCCGAACGCGAGTGCAGGGATTGCAAAGTGTCTATCCCTTCGGCCATCTCGGAAGAGATGCGCGCCCTCCAGTAGGGATCATTAGGGAGGAAGGCCTCCCCTAGGGGCACGGTTCGAGTTGTCCAGGCAACCTAGACACGAATCACCCCACGAGAGACAGGGTAATCCCGCCTCTCTTAAAGCCGGTGCAACTTGTATCGCGCCCCAACTGGATTGCGTTACTCAAACCTGATGCGATCTGCACCATGTTTGGCGAGCCAGGCCTCACGGCTAATGCACTCGATGTTATGGATGAGGGCATTCCATCCTTGCACCAAGACTTTGCCGTCTCGAACACGGCTGCCATTGTACCGCCGGTGTTTGAAGAACGCATCGGTGAAGAATTATTCCTCCGCACGGATAGTTTCCATGCTGGAATCAGGTGAGCAAATCCTCCTGCAATCAAACAACGGGATTCGATCCCGTTCGGTTGTCATGCCGACCAACCGGTCCAACTCTCTGGATGACGGCATCCACGGAGACTCCACTTGAGGAGCGTGGCGCAGAACATTTCCGTCCCTGGCCTCTTGATTGGTGCCAGCGTGAGCGCTGACACCAGTGACACCTCGATCGCTCGAGTTACTTTGCTCGTGGTGATGTATAGGTGTATCACCACCATCCCCACGAGTCCTATCGTTGGAAGGACTTGCGTGAGGCGGCGATTCGTCGGAAGAATCGCTCGATCCGGAAGATCTCGGACATGATACTGCCGCGCTGACAGGAGCCGGTCAACCTGGCTCTTGCAGCGTCCTCCCCCGGGTGACCTGGAGGCGTGAGGTGTCGCCTTCGAGTCGGATACATCATCCAACTCGCCGGAATAGATGAGCTCTATTTTAGACTCATCTTGATACGACTCGTGGTACCCGCTGCAGACGCAGCAGATGTACCTGTCGCACGGGGTGACTCACCACGTGGACGATCTCACAACAATAGGTGACGAATCACCTGCTGCTGAGGTGTGAGAGGCACTTTTCGCGGCTGCACGCATTCGTGAAGCCGCCGCCCTTTACTTGCAGCTTCGGCAGCACATCGCATGGACTTTGACACCATGCGTTGGATTGGCAAATGAATGAGATTTGACCAACAAGTGATCCCTTTCAGAGTGATCCAACGGTGGTCACCCCCTGTCCCAATCATCCTAATTCAATCAACGGGCGATTGATGGTTAGTGGAGGGGGGGGTTGGTGTAACGGGGGTAGCCCATTACATGATATGGACACCAAACGGTTTTAATAGAAATATTGTCTAGCACGACAATATTTTACCAATATTATCCGAGATAGATAATATTGAAGGAATACTATCCCTTTATATATTATTCATGCGCTGTCTGAGATTGATTAATATAAGACATATCAACCATAGATTGCCACCAATCGCTGCTAGACGTGCAATGAGTGGTGAGCACCTTATATCAATCTATTTTGAATGTAAAGTGGAAGATTTTTTACTACATCATCCGGTTGAAGGACCTCAAGAGCTCTTCGTGCTGTACTCGCGCACCTTCGATTACAAAAACGCCGGGATTTGATCGGCTTCCTCACCAGGCAAGAAGTAGATGTCGAAGCTTTTGATTTCCGCTATCTCCCGCCGTACCAGAAACAGAAGGTTGTGCTGGACTTGGTGAGGCGTCATCGTCTCCTTTGGTCTGCTCTTTGTTGCACACGTTTTCGCGCTTTGCTTGGGTGATGGAAATCATCAATATGTTCTTTTCATATGCTCAAGCGTACAATACCTACACGTCCAGCATCTCGTATGTCAGCTTCCCACCCGCCTTGGATTAGATGGAGCGGCATCGGATATTCGCGTTAAAATCACTTGTTCGAAGAGGTCTAGTCTACTAAGAGCAATGCCGGTTTGTGTTGTAGACTGAGTTGACACCAACCTCTCGTACTTCTCGAAGTGCTAGCCGAGCATCGCTTCTCTTTTAGATGAATAAGCGATGCGCGACTAGCACTTCAGACTACAGTACCGATGCTGTTAATGACGGAAGCCAAGCTACGGGTGCACAGAAGCTACTCGTAAATTCGCTCAGTTTTAGCAAAATTACATCTTGAATGCCAGTGTCACAGACGACAGCGAGATGGCTCAGGATGGACGACAGTGTGTTCCCTTCATAGACTGCAAGTCCGCTGAGTAACTGTGCACCGACATTCGCATTCTGCCTGGCTATCATCCTTTTGAATCAACCGAATTTTGCTAGCCTTGACCCCTCTTTCACCCCACAAAATGATGGATCCTTCAAAGCACAGCTGTCATAGGAATCGAAGGGTATTCTATCTCTTGCAGGAATTCTTTGTCGCATTGCGTCATACTAGACACCGAAGTACGCACGGCGTCTAGCTCCTGATTCGTGCTTTCGACCGAGCAGTTGCACGCCTGACGCATTTGGCTGCACTTGTTCAACTGTTCTTGAATCAGCTACTGGCTATATGTCTATACGAAGAGCTGGCTGCGGTTGCCCGCTTTGTGGTCTCACATGCCGTCTGCCGTGACTCCCGCCAATTCTCATTTCAAGCTATTGCACGCCGCAGCAATGCTTAAGAATGACGGTGAGCTTGGACTGAAGTGGCAAAGTGTGATCAGATAACACCAAGGCGCTTTCTTTCGTCGATTTGCCAAATGACTAACTTGCTGCTCGCTCTCACTGGAGCACGATCTAACGTCCGAATTGGTCCACCGAGTGTATGTACGCGAGAACAGTTTACGTCTGCAATATTAGTTGCACAAACGGCATGTATTACACTGTGGGACCCATTTAAGGAACGTTATACTTCCACATAGAACGGATCAAGAACCAAAAGTACCGGTCGAAACCAAAGTAGTCAACTCCACTCGATGCGAGCCTTCGCTGTGCGAGAAGTCCCTTGGAAGACTATGTTGTACGCATGGTGTCTAGCTTCTTTACACCGTCTCTGAAATACGTGTCGAGCGCGGGTATCGTTTGTTGCATGAGTCAATCATAAAGTGCTGCCATGCCACTTGACAAAGCCGTACGCTTGAATATAGCTTGCATCAGTGTAAGCGAATGGACGTCTTGAGTTTCGTTACCGATCTATTGAGTACCACCTCGTATGAGACTGTGGACCTAGAAGGTCACGCACGTTCTAAGTGGATCCTAGGAATGGTCAAGCGTGACGGTCATTACATTTGTTCAGATTATCGTATCGACGGAAACGCGAGGCCAGCAGATTCCTCCTTACGTGTTCATTACCAGCGGTGTGTGATTAGATCATGACAAATCAGAGTCAAGATCAATGAAGCGTGTGAAACGGGGGCGGGGGCATTACTGCGCCAAGGCTATCGTCACCTCGTTCGAATACTGCTTTATCAGAAAGGAAGCTGAACGTCTGATCTTCGATGACATGCACCGAACGCCGTAAGCACAATAATCTCGCCCGCATCGTTCGTCACAGCGTTAGAAATGATACACACGTCGTCCCCGCATCTTGTAGCAGCAGGAGAAACGATAGGGAGATGGCGTTCCACCAACAAAACTGTTGACAAAGCATGGCGCTCCCGCTGCCCGTACACCAGTGGCACAACAAATGCATGTAAAATTGCTTGGTTTCATTCGCATATATTGAAACGTAAACATCGGGCTACTGACTTGCCGATTGCTGCTTTCTTTGCGACCTCTGCTCAAACTGGCATGGGCAGGTAGAAAGTTGTTCGTGCATTAAAGAGCCGTGCGCCCCTGGTACTGCTCGTCCAGTCTGCGCGTCTCTGACTCTTTTTCTTGTATTCCAATTTTTATAATCGCAGCAATTTTCTCGTCCGGCGTACAAAAACAGAATCGTTTTGGATGGGTACAAGCGCACCCACGCAAAATTGTACCTATCCTAGCTCTTATCCGGATTCCTGTCCAAAAATGCAACGTATTCGCGCGATGTGCCAGGAAGGGGCCGTGACATCCACAAAAAAGGTTGGTTACACTAGCGCAGTAACCGCCACCAGAGAATCAGTCCATACAATAGTCAAGATGTCAAGCCTGAAACTGCATCTGATTCCACGTTGTCTCGATGTTCAGTACCAAAATGCGGAAGTAGCACTAAGGCGGTGACCGGCGAGGCGACATCCCTCCCTCCCTCCTACTCTACGATGATGAACTTGACTCCCTTCCGAGCTGAGAACCGCACCTCTTCCCGTTACTTCGCATTTCGCAAGCTCCTTCGTTTTGGCTGCTTCTTTTTGCCTACTGTCTGACTGGTGTCCAAGGCCACTGCCATAGTGTGTGCAAGAGGCCACCCACGTACAGAGAGAGAGAGGAGAGAGAGAAAGCGTGCGACAAAGCTGCGCCTCCCCCCATTCATTCCTCCACTCGTTATCACCCTCCGTCCGTCTAAGGAGATCTCCCGCCTCACCAGTCGACTCTTCCGTTGCCTCGCTTAGCGCGACTTCACGAGCGACCACACTCCGACTAGTCCCCGCCTTGCATCATGTTACTTTCGTCCATGGACCACGTGGGCTACTACGCCATGTCCAAGGAGAACAGTTTCCTCGAGTTTGACGCGTCCCCAGGCGGGAGCGGCCACGACGGCTACGCCCTTCCACCGGACGACATGAGTGTCGTGTCGTACATAAGCGAAGAGACGAGTCCGAAGAACGGCACCAAGTCGTCGCTGTACAAGACGGAGCTCTGCAAGCGCTTCTCGGAGTTTGGCAACTGTCGCTATGGAGGTGCGATGCGCTCTCTTGTGCTTTTTGTGTTGTGGAGCTGATAGAATGCTGACGCTCGTTTGGTTTCCTGCTGTTACTTCACAGCCAAGTGTCAATTTGCACACGGAATGGCGGAGCTGCGTCACGTCGTGCGCCATCCCAAGTACAAGACGACCAAGTGCAAGTCGTACTGGGGGTCCGGCCACTGTCCTTACGGCAGCCGCTGTCGCTTTATCCATGAGGAGACGGAGGGCTACGCGCAGTCGCCGTACAGTCCCTTGAACCACCACCACCACCACCATCGCAGCAGCAGCAGCAGCAGCATGTTCCTTCATGAGAAGGACCGTTTCTGCGGCTTAAGTGGCGGAGTCATGGACCCACCGCAGCCGTCTGTTGATCTCAGCTATGGCGGTGGCCTCTATAGTGAGCAGCCGAACCCGCATCAGCTCCAGCAGCTCCGTTCGCATCACCACCAGATGATGCCTTCCTACCCAAAGGACAGCTACTCGCTTCTGGCCTCGCTGGACAAGAGTTCCTGGGGAGTGTCGGGTGTTACCCCGATTGCAAATCAATACCCCGATTATGCTGGTGAGCACTATACTACGAGTGCCTCGCTTGAACAGCAAAGCTTGCTCGGTAGCATCGGCTTGTCGCGTGCTCAGCAACGAGCCACTCCGGCGAGTAGCGACGCTGCAAGCAGCGCGTCGTCACCGGGCTACCCAGACCTCCAGGATGCCATTGACGCATTGATGAAGTTCTCGCTCACCCAGGACGACGATGAGCCGATCCCGGACCCCGTCACGTCTCCTGAGACCACTCCGGTCCAGGCTGTTCGTGGGCGTTGCCATTCCAGCGTCTCTTCCCCCACTCTCGCCTCCACTTCGACAGCTGCCACGACGAAGAATGCCGAGTTTTCTCTACAGTCCGATGAGTTATGGAAGGACTTCCCGGCTGCGTCGTCGGCGCCTTTTACTGGCGATGACATGCGAACCCAGCCGTGGTCTACTGGCGTATCGCTGAGTCTTGATAGCAAGTCATTTGAAGGTGTTGCGGCTGTTGCCGGCGATGCAAAAGACGTCTCTGGAAGCAGCAGTGACGACGAGGAGAGCCCCCGCCTGAGCGTGTTCGAGCGCTTCCATTAAGGCGTTGGAAGCGAAAAGGAGAGGCGGCGCTCTGTATCTATCTATGAGTCCGTGTGTATGCGGCGTGCTTCCGTCCATCCTTGTTTGGTTTGGTCTTCGTGCCGCTGCCTGCTCGTGTGTGTACCAGCCCCTATTTACTTTTCATATAAATATATTAATTGCTGCTGCTGCTTAGCAGCTCGAACCGATGATGACTGACGCCTGATAGCACATGCATCCTGTTGTCTCGTGTCCTCGCAGCACATCAGACACAGATCCACTCAGCTCCACGTCATCATCATGTCCATTGTATAATTTTACACAATGGCAGTCAATAATAGGCGAACCCGATGTGAGTGGAGGAAGGGAAGAAGTTTCCTGTAATTTCTTGGCTTCGCTCTCTCGCAAGGACATTGGCCTGCTAGAAGCCAACTGCATCACTCAGACATTACTACCATTGTGCATTGACTAAGGCAAGGCCTGCCGAAAGAAAACGTAAGGATTGGCTTGCGTTTGCATTACCTGAAGCAGGAAAAAGCTATGAACTCCGATTGATTCCACCACAAACCCCTGGCCATTCAGGCTACGACTAACGACCCACAGCATTGACTTTCCATATCTGCATTCAATCTTAGCAACTCTCCGTTTCCACGCAGCAGCAAGGACAACACTCCAAAGTACCAGACGTGCTTTCTACAACTCCTCGTGCTCGGCCCCTCCTTCCTTCTTCTCCTTGACATCCTCCTCCGACGTCTGCTCCATCGCATCACCCTTCTCAATCTCGTTCGTGCCGTACTGTACCCCGTCCAGCTCGAACTTCTGCGCGTTCATCTTCAGGAACTCAGTAAAGCCATCGACATCACGCGAGCCCTCGTAAACGATCGGGGTCTGCTTGTCCATCGCAGGAAAGAAGAGGATCGTCGGGAAGCCTTGCACCTCCACACCAGCGTGGTCAACCTCGTTGGCAGCCGCATCAATCTTGGCAATCATGATACTGTCCACGTCCGCAAACGCCTCGCCCAGCTCCTCGTACTTAGGAGCAAGAGCCTTGCAGTGACCACACCATGGAGCATAAAACTCAAGCAGCACATCCTTCTCGTTGTCAATCACGCGCTCCTGGAAATCCTTGCCCACAATCACCTTGACCACCTCGTTGCTGTCGTCCTCCGGTTCCGCAGACTTGAGCTGAGGCGTGAGCTTGCCTTCAAAGTACTCACCCTCGAAAGCGACCAGCTCCGCAGCAAGATCTCCATCCAGCCTCGCCACGAGGGCGTCTCCCTTGTGCTCAAACCCGTACTTCTTCGTCGACCCGCCCATATTGACCAGCATGACAGCCGGCAAGTCGTCTTGCGTCAGGCCAAAGTAGTCGAGAATGCGTTCTTCGGTGCTCGGCATCAGAACATGCAGCAGCTTGCCCTTGTTCGTCTCTGCCGTCTGCTTGACCGCAGCTTCCAAGCCACCCACATAGTCCTTGCTCATGTCGACAAACGCCAGCATGTGCTCTTTCACGTCGCCACCAAAGACCGTGGGCGCCTTTTCCTGCGAGAACGTAATCACCAGCGGCAGACTGTTGGCCTTGATAAACGCCGCCAGTGCCTCGTTCTCCCACTCGCCGTCGTACACGACCTTCCCCTCGTCAAACTTCTTGTACAGCACCACGTTCTTCACGGCCTTCGCGTCTGCCACCAGACCCAACTGCGTGGACGCCACGTACACAGCCATGTCATCGGCATCTGCCAGTTTCTCCAGCAACGCTCGCGCCTCGCCTTCTACAGCGTCCACGACGGCAAACACAACCACGTCGTTCGCTTCCTTGAGCTCCTCGAGCTCCTGGACCGTCTCCACGATCACAACAGCTGGGCCCGACTTGCGCACGACCCACTTCTCAATCTCAGCAGCTGTGCGGCCGCCATCAAAGTCCTTGACAGCGTCCACGTCGCCCTTGAAGAACTTGAGCGTGGGGAACCCGCGGATCGCAAACTGCTCGGCCAGTTTCGTCTCCACCGTCGCGTCCACCTTGGCCAGACGCACCGGCAGGTTCTTCTCCTTGAGACTCGTGGCGGCGGCCGCGTACTCGGGCGCCAGCTGCTTGCAATGGCCGCACCAAGGCGCGTAAAACTCCACGAGCAGCGCGTCGTGACCCGTCACGGCGTCGGCAAAGTCGCTCTCCTTGAGCACGAGCACGTTCTCCTCTTCTTCAAACGCGGCGGCGCAAGCGGCGAGCGCCAGGACGCCAACAAGCGCGTGCGCGACGTGCTTGATGACCATCGTGAGGGGTTTTGGAACCGATTGAGGGGCAAAAAAGCACTTTTTGGACCGAAGGTGTGAGAGGGACGTGTGAAAATCCAGAGTGCCAGCGAAACGAGGTCGACACGTGGAGAGCGCAGGGCAAGTCGAGGGGGTCGTGTGACACCGTGACGTCATTTGTCGAAATTTGATGACGTCAATTGAAAAATATGTGATTGATGGCGGAATTGCGCTGTTGTTTTTGGGCGAGTCGTTTGTTGTTGTAAAAGAGCGCTGGATTACGACAACGTACGACCGTCTTGGCGTTTTTTGCAGCGACTGTGTTTCTAGCATAAAGTGACGGAAATGGTCCCTGTCGTGACGAGGATTGGGATGGGGGTAGATAGCGAATAAGGTAGTGAGACTTCTAGAGTGAGCATCCGGATAGACAGCGAACGTGTTGTGAGCCTGGCATGTTTTGCTGAGAAAGCGGGGTAGGAGATGGTTCATGAGAACGGTGGCGTTTTGCTAGATCCAAAGCTGGTGAAGTCCAATGGCACCAAACATGGTCTAGCTCGATCTCGAGGCGCCAGTGTTCTGTTCACTTGAAGCAGTGGAGCAAAGCTGGTGGAGTCCAAAACGTGCGACGATGTCACTGACATGCCAATCGGGGCGGGGTGTAAAGTCAGCTACCACGCTGAATGCTGACACAGGGAGAGGTGACGGTTGACGATGCCGAAAGCGCATGGCACGAAGCTTCAGTAGGTGTCGTTACGTTTGAGGATAGTAGCATCAGTTTAAGGGAGGGAAGTTGAATCAATTCCACGCATGTGAATGGCCAGGCAGTGGAGAACGTGCCCTTTGTCAGCGGAGATTCTGCAGTGTCGGGAAGAGTCATTGATGTGGCTAAGGCGTGACAATTTATTACGATACAATTAACGCTTGTACATCCAATGTTGGCAGACAACTATTTGGAGACACAACGATTTTAACCTAGCGACGTGGATTCGAATCGATGGGAGACTCATGGACTCGTTATAAGAAGGAACGACTCGCACCCCCTATGTAACGGGGTGAATCGTTACATAACAATTTATAAGAAATTGTTAATAGAATACAACTATAAGAGTTAGTTTCTCAGAATATTGTCATAAGGACAAATATTCTGTAGCACTTACGAGTAGTTCCTAATTGGTTGATATAGGCCATTATATCAACCAACGAAGACGCGCCACGACAGACGCACGCAATGAGTGGTGAGCAGATAACTGATTTACACATTTGTATTTAGACATAGTTAGATGAAGATAAATAGTGATTTATTGCAGACATTAACTATTATAAATACAGTTCTACTTTTTACTCTAACCGAGTACTCGCTTCTTCTTACCGTCTTCCTCTGCACGTACGAGTGTACGTGAAGTTACGAGGCACCGCCTTATTCTGTCATCAGAATAAGTAGCATGTACTGTCATCAGTACAAGCTTCAGGGTGCCCCGTTACACCTGGTAGCACTTCGTAGTCCGTCCAAGGACCGCGTTCACATCCAACATGAATATGTTGGATGATGAAGATAACCAAAGCTTTCACGCTACGCGTGACGGCTACTCCCATTTGAGCGGTGTCGAATGGGATGCGATTGAACGGATGGGTTCAACCATGGGCATCCATGCTATTAGCGTCATGCTAGAGGCTCTCAATAGAGATGCCGAACATGCTACTATCGCCAAGTTCATTCAAAATGAACTTGACGCAGAACGCGAGAAAGTAGCCTTGCTTCACCAACAAGGTTCTCAACAAGCAGAGTTGTTGAGAGAACAGGGTGCTCAACAGTTTGAACTGTTGAGACAGCAGCAGGCTGCTGCTGGCGGGTCGATGCACTCGCGTCGACCCGAGACCTTCAAGATTGACATCTCTTAGTATATGGGAGTCGATGAGGACTCCCTCTTGAGATGGTTCGTCGAATTGGATGACGCCATAAGGGCACGTCGCATCGACGACAGGGATATTCAAGGTGCATTTGCCCAGTCAAATCTGGCAGGACGTGCCAAGACTTGGGCACTGGGGCTCAAGTTGCACGACCCATATGCGTTTGGGTCGTTGGAAGTTTTCAAGTCGCGGCTCAGACAAACGTTTGAACCGCCTAGGGCTGAGTTCAGAGCTCGAACCGAACTCTTGAAGCTCAAGCAGGGTAAGCGTGATGTGCACGCTTACGCTCAACATATACGACATCTCACGAGTTGTATAAGTTCCAATCCGGTGGATGAACACACGTTGGTTTCGGTGTTCATGCAGGGTCTTGCGGATGGTCCCGTCAAGACTCACCTGTTCCGGCTTGAACTAGATTCACTAGAACAAGCCATTTCCATTGCGGAGCAGGAAGGCTTCAGTCTGAGACAGGCTCACGCCAGCTCGACATCATATCGTCAACCGAGACGATATGACAACGGAGGTCCAGAGCCGATGGAACTCTGTTATGTAGAGAGCGAGAAGGCTCGCTCTACAGGCTACAAGAAGTTGCAGAGATGCAACAGATGTCAAAAGACAGGACACTACGCTTACGAGTGTAGTGCCTCTCGTCCAGTGTCTCGCGACACTGGGCGTAGTGACCGTCCACCCATGAGAAAGGGGCAGGGACGAGGGTCCGCTGTTGGTGCAAAGACGCAACAACGGGATGGACCGTCAAAAAACGGACAGGATCAGTAGGTGCGGAGCACCCTACTGGTCCAGCAACGTCAAGAGAATTTGTAGGCCTCTTGATGAAGGTTGCTCCCAACACACAAACGTTGTGCGTTGCTGCTCTAGGTAATGAGGTCTCACTCATTGCCTTGAAACTCGAAGTGACGAATAAGTTGCCCCTTCGAGCTCTAGTCGATTGTGGGGCGTCCAACAAATTTGTGCAACGCCAATCACCAGAAGATGGTCACTTCAAGTTCAGTGAATGTGACACACCTCCTACGAGGATGACGGTACGTCTTGCGACAGGCGCATCCGTAACCGTCATGAAACGTATAGTGAAGATCCACTATACGCTAGAAGATAACCAATATGACGATGACTTTATCGTATTGGATTTGGATGACAAATGTGATGTCATCCTTGGAATACCGTGGCTCAGAAGGTACGAACCACGGGTAAACTGGCAACATCGAACAGTAACGATGCCTGCCGCTTGTTCATCAGATGGCCATCTGATGAACGTTTTGGAGCGTCCACAAGCGTGTGGATGTACTACGAGTGAGTGCGATGGCCTCATATGTGGTACGGTCGTTAGTACGACTGCACAAAACCTTAGCGTTTCAAACGGTTACACTTCGGAGCAAAGTTCCGGCGGCTGTGAGGAAACACAGGCTGCGCCGAAGGTCCACCACTCGAATAAGTCGGGTGGACTGGGACAAAGATGTATCCCTAGCGGGGAACATCTAGAAGAGAAACAATCGATCGCTCAGGTTAAGCGAAACGATAATCCTAGATCGACTGGAGAGTCTTTCGTAGAGGATCTCGCTGTGGTTGCGCAACCCCAGCTAGAGGAAGTAAAGGGAATAAGTCCCAAGATTACAAATACGGCGGAAATAAGTTCCCCGAAACCCGCGGGAATAAGTCCCCGGGAAGACGAAGGAATAAGTCCTTCGAAGCCTGAGGGAATAAGTCCCCAGGAAATGACAGAGACATTGAATGTCATAGTCAATAACGGATCAAGTGTAGGCGCTTATACACTTGATCTGATTGCGCCTCCGAAGTTAACTTCGGAGATCACTCAGTTGCCAACGCTCGAACATAAAAGGTTCGTGCGTCATCTGCGTAGTGGCAAAGTCAAGCAGATCTGCGTACTCGTCGCTGACGACGAGTGTGTAACCGACATAAGGTCAGCAACAGTGTTCACTGAGAACGAGAGAGTTCTCAGTAGTTCATCTATGGACGAGAGTGTCCTAGATGAAAAGACACGAGTTGAGCGATATGACTCCCAATCGTGGGAATCGCTCAAGACAAATCCTCTCTATGAAGATTTGGTTGAATTCAAGGATGTATTCCCTGAAACTGTTCCGTGCGAATTACCGAAGGATAAAGGTATTCGACACGAGGTCGAGCTTAAACCAGGCTCGAAGTACTGTGTCATGAAGCAGTGGCCACTGCCTCGTGAACAAGTACTTGCGATCGACAAGTTCTTTGCCGATCGTTTAGCTGCGGGCCATGTGAGGGAATCAACTTCCCCACATAGCTCTCCGATCTTCTGTGTGCGAAAAGCAACAGGAGGGTGGCGGATAGTGCACGCGTTCAACACATTGAACGCTGCAACGGTACCGGCTCAGACGCCGATACCAAGGAAGGACGTAATCATTGATGGTATGTCAAAGAGTACCATATTTTCGTCCATGGATTTGATGGATGGCTTCTATCAAATCCTTATGCGAGAACGGGATATACCCTATACCGCAGTGAGCACGCCTAGCGGCATGCTCTGGGAATGGCTAGTAATGCCACAAGGGCTTAGTAATGCCCCTGCCACGTTCAACAGATGTGATACACATCTGTTGAGACCAGTTCGAGAATTCGCGCCGAGTTATTTCGATGGCGTGTTCATCCATAGTCGAGCTATGGATGGAAAGTCGGATGTTGAGGTTCACAGGTACCACGTCCGACAGGTTCTTACAATCATGCGAAAGCATCGATTGTATGCAAACCTCAAGAAGTGTATATTTGCAGCAAGCGAAATACCACTTCTTGGATGCATCGTTGGTAAGAACGGTGTACGTCCTGATCCTGAAAAGATCAAGGCAATCACCGACTGGCCCGTGCCGGTTGATGTCAAAGGTCTTCGAAAATTCCTCAAGCTAGCGGCGTGTTTGCACAAGTATTCACGCAATTACGCCGAGATGACTGTACACCAACACCTCTCTCGTTTGTTGAAAAAGAACGAGAGGTGGTTATGGAACGCTGAATATCAGCGCTCCTTTGATGGTATCAAGCAGAGCTTGATACAATTCCCAGTCCTAGCAATAGCCGATCAGGACAGGCCATTTCATGTGGTCTGTGATGCCAGCGATTTAGCAATAGGCTGTGCATTAATGCAGTACGACCTAGAAGGCGTTGAACGCGTCGTCTGCTATCAGTCGCGTCAGCTGCAACCAGCTGAGCGGAACTATCCAGTGCATGACAAGGAACTCCTTGCCATGAAGTATGCACTAGCGAAGTTCAGAGTCTATCTATTAGGAGATAGACCCTTCATTGTTTACACTGACCATGCGTCATTACGCACGGCAGTGAACAGCCCGCACCTTTCACAACGAATGGCGCGGTGGTTGTCATTCTTTGCGGGATACAACTTTACGGTCGAGTACAAACCAGGACGACTTAATGTCGTCGCTGATGCACTCTCACGTCGTCCCGACTTTGAAACAGTCGCGAACCCCAACAGTGAGACAGTCACTGTTGCGGTTATGACGTCCTCAGTCCCATCTACAACGTTGTATGATGATGTGAGGCGGGCGTATGCCCAAGATGGTGAGATTGTGAAGTTGTTGACACATCTCTCCCAACCATCTCGAGAATCGTTGAAACGATTATCGTCTGCGTATCGATCTGCATCAGATCGATACACTACTCGCAACGGTTTACTGTATTATACAGCCGTTTCTGGTGACACACCACGTGTTGTCATTCCAGATGATACTGACCTGCGTTTGCGGATCATGTTCGAGTATCACGATGCTCCTATAGGAGGACATCGTGGCCGGGAGAAAACATATCTCACGGTGAGTCGAGACTTTTACTGGCCCCGCCAGTATCAGTTTGTGCGAAAGTATGTTCGCGCATGCGAAGTCTGCCAACGAGTGAAGTCAAGTCCTTCACTGCGTGCACCTTTACAGCCTCTACCGGTTCCGGCTGAGTGCTGGGAATTCATCTCAATGGATTTTGTCTTCGGGTTACCCAAAGACGCACGCGGGAATACGGGTATTCTCGTATTTGTTGACAGATTCAGCAAAATGGTACACCTCGTGCCTGTACCAGAGACAATCACGGCAAGTGGCTGTTCTTGTGTCTTTATTGACACCATCTTCCGACTTCATGGGTTGCCCCGTGAACTCGTATCAGACAGAGATCCACGATTCACTGCTGATTTCTGGCGTTCCGTGTTCAAATCACTCGGAACGCGCTTGAAGATGTCGACATCTGATCATCCAGAGTCAGATGGTCAGACGGAACGTGCCAACCGTGTCCTTGAAGAGATACTTCGAGGATACGTACACTCCTTTACAGTTGGAGTGAGTTCTTGCCAATGGTAGAGTTTGCCATTAACAACTCGGTGCATGCGTCCACGACACATACACCGTTTTGCGTGAATGGCTTGCGCCATCCGCGTGTACCCACCTTACTGGAGTGTAACTCTGGTTTAAGGGGGGGAGGGACTCGCGCGAGCAAAAACCGATTTGGTTCACGCTCATCACGCTCTGACGAAGAGGTCATTGCGTTTGATGCCGATATCGATAACATCGATATCGAAGAAGATGATGCCAGTGAGAGTGCGGAAGCCCTCACTGAAGAAAAGGTTGATGTTGCTGCAGTGCACTCACAGCGCACTGAAGCTAACGAGTCATCAGATGAGTTCATACTGGCTCGTGAAACGGTAGTCCGTTTTGTGCAAGACTCCATCGCCGAAGCGGTGGATAAGCAAAAGCAAAACGCTGATAAGAATGGAAGGGCAAACACTCTTTATTTAATAAAGGTGACTTAGTCCTACTGTCTACGGTTAAGCTACCAAAGCATGTAGTGACTAACTTGGGTAATAGTAAACTACTACCCAAGTACATCGGCCCATTTCGTGTATTGCACCGCCTAGGCAATGCATACACGATCGAGTTGCCACGTAAGATTCGAACGCATCCCACGTTTTACGTTGGTCGGCTTAAGCCGTACCATCAGTACGCTGCTTCTTCCGATGAAGAACGCCCTTGCGCTCAAGCATCTCGCAGAGAGCCTTGTGCTCCCGATGGTGGGCATCAACAAGGGTCTGAAGAGCAGCTATCTCATCCCGAGACCGATCAACAATCCCACGAGCTACCCTTAGCTCGTCACGAAGAGATGTCAGAGATCTCTCGTTCTCAAGCTGAGCAAAGGCAAACTCAGCTCGATGCTTCGAGGCAGTGTCCGCCATTTGGAGACGCCTATTCCGCTCATGTTCGAGATCGCCGCGTAACCCTTGCGTTACGCGATCAAAGAAGCTCTCGGGAACACATGGATCCCCACGATTGTGTGGAGAGCGTCTTTCCTCCTCCTCCACCTCCATTAGAGGACTCTCGCGGTGGCCAGCGCTATCTAGTTGAGCAGCTGTTGAACCACCGCGACATGAACGGACGTCGAAGGAGTTATCTCGTCCGGTGGCGCGGCTATCCCCCGTCCTGGGATTCCTGGGAGCCCCGCTCCCAACTGATGATCGACGTACTGGGTCTGGTTGAGCAGTACGACGCGGCACATCCTGTGCCGCAGAAGGACCGCCGGAGAAAGTCTTCCCGGCACGGTCATACAGGGATTTCAGGTTGTCAATCCCTTCGTACATCTCACTAGAAATACGTACGCGCCACCACGGTCTGGTAAGGAGGTAAGCCTCCTTAGGTGCTCGTGCAGAGTTGTTCACACAACATGGGCACGAGTATCCCCAAGAGAGGCAGGGTAATCCTTTCTCCCTTGACAGACGATGCAGCTTGTAGCGTGCACCTTTCGGAGTTCGCTTTTCAAACTTATCACGAGCTTTGATCAGTTTGTCGTTCCAAGCGTCACGACCTACATCCTCAAGGTTATGGATGTAGGCGTTCCACGCTTGAAGCAGTGAGGGAGCATCATGTTTGTGATTACCCCTGTACCATCGATGTTTAAAGAAAGCATCGATGAAGAATTCATGTTCAGCGCGATAGTTTTTCGCACTGGGGTCAAGGTGATGGATCCTTGACGAATCGAACAATCGTGTTCGATAACGATCACTCGTCGTCGCCGACAAGTGATCCATGACGGATTTGGGAGGCATCCATGCCTTCTTTTCAGGAGCGAGACGCAACACATTGCGGTCCCGCTCTTCCTGCGACGTGCCGACAGAAATACTGGCACCTCGTTGCGAAGTGGTGTCCATAGGAGAGCCGACACCACTGTTAGCGCCCGAGTCTTGCGACCTCGAGCGCCTTCGCTTCGGCGATGGTTCATCTGATTCATCAGATGAACCAAAGATGCTGCGACGCAAAGCATCATCCATGCCACGCTTGGCAGGCGGCTTCGATTCAATCACCGTCGATACGGATCCGTCTTCCGTATCAGGAGAGTACGAGACACCGAGCTCGTACTCTGTGAAGACATGAGTGTCTTCATGAACAGCGCCTGCATCACCAAGTGACACAGGCTGGGTCGCTTCAGCAACCGATGAGACATCAGTTGCTGTGGTTTCTGCTTCGGCGTCCGCACAGAGACGTGCGGAAGCGCTCTCGGCGACCTTGCTCGCGCATCGCATGGGCTTGTTAACCATGCGATGAATTGTTGGGAAGTGGACTCGGACCAACAAGTGCAAACCCTGCCCCAAATGATTTGGGACGAGTATCCGTTTAGTCAATCAGTCACTAAAGTGACTGATGGTTAAGGGGGGGGGGTGATGTAACGGGGTGAATCGTTACATAACAATTTATAAGAAATTGTTAATAGAATATAACTATAAGAGTTAGTTTCTCAGAATATTGTCATAAGGACAAATATTCTGTAGCACTTACGAGTAGTTCCTAATTGGTTGATATAGGCCATTATATCAACCAACGAAGACGCGCCACGACAGACGCACGCAATGAGTGGTGAGCAGATAGTTGATTTACACATTTGTATTTAGACATAGTTAGATGAAGATAAATAGTGATTTATTGCAGACATTAACTATTATAAATACAGTTCTACTTTTTACTCTAACCGAGTACTCGCTTCTTCTTACCGTCTTCCTCTGCACGTACGAGTATACGTGAAGTTCCGAGGCACCGCCTTATTCTGTCATCAGAATAAGTAGCTTGTACTGTCACCAGTACAAGCTTCAGGGTGCCCCGTTACACCCTACATTTGCCATGCGGGTCCATCCTTATTGTGATTTGAAAAGAGAGTACAAAAATAGTATTTTTGTTTGAGGTGATACAAAAACAAAGTATGTCCATGATGTGGTACAAGGTGTTTCAAATACCGAATATATATCTGGAATTGTTCATCCACCGCACCTTTTTACTAAATCCACCACATTCCTGTATACCACACCACATTGGCTTTTACTGTATGGATGAACATCCTCACTTCTCTGACCTGACTTGGTGTTTGCAAGCGACGGACGATCGAATAGAATCATCGCACTGTGATCATACCCGATCACAGAGAATATGAACATGTTTTTGGCCAATATAAAAGTGTAGGGGTAGGGAAGCAGGATACGCCTGCCGCTCCGACAGAATGGGTCGGAGGAGAACGCGAGACATGTGCATATTTGTACAAAACTTAAGTCAAAAATGTATCATTAGCATGTTAGCGTGCAGTCCGACTTCAGATGATTTTGCCAATCTGCAGCCTGATAACTCGCTGAGTTTGTGTATGTCAATACTAACTTAAGTCAAGGGTGTACGAATAGCATATTTGCGTGCAGTCGGACTTCAGATGGGTTTAGTTGATCTGCAGCCCGGAAACTCTAAGCAAGCCAGAACAACAGCTGTGAAGGCATTCTTGCGGTGTTTTCAGTCTAAGAATGCAAAACTAGAGTCGGTTAAGGGCTGCATTCAGCGGGACGAACCTAGATAGTGCTTTGTGTTTGTATTGATAAGCTCGCTATGCATCTTGACACGCTCGTGGCTTGCAGAGGAGCGTTCGCGTTGGTTGACTTAGTATTAAAATGAGAAGTGAATATATTCTGTTAGGACTGCCTTGTTAATCCATCTTGAGTCGTCACATTCTATAACACTACTCATGTAACGGGGCACCCTGAAGCTTGTACTGATGACAGTACAAGCTACTTATTCTGATGACAGAATAAGGCGGTGCCTCGTAACTTCACGTACACTCGTACGTGCAGAGGAAGACGGTAAGAAGAAGCGAGTACTCGGTTAGAGTAAAAAGTAGAACTGTATTTATAATAGTTAATGTCTGCAATAAATCACTATTTATCTTCATCTAACTATGTCTAAATACAAATGTGTAAATCAACTATCTGCTCACCACTCATTGCGTGCGTCTGTCGTGGCGCGTCTTCGTTGGTTGATATAATGGCCTATATCAACCAATTAGGAACTACTCGTAAGTGCTACAGAATATTTGTCCTTATGACAATATTCTGAGAAACTAACTCTTATAGTTATATTCTATTAACAATTTCTTATAAATTGTTATGTAACGATTCACCCCGTTACATCACCCCCCCTTAACCATCAATCACTTTAGTGACTGATTGGCTAAATGGATACTCGTACCAAATCATTTGGGACAGGGTTTGCACTTGTTGGTCCGAGTCCACTTTCCAACAATTCATTGCATTGTTCACAAGTCCATGCGATGCGAGAGCAAGGCCGCCGAGAGCGCGTCCGCACGTCTCTGTGCGGACGCCGAAGCAGAAACCACAGCAACTGATGTCTCATCGGTTGCTGAAGAGATTCAGCCTGTGTCACTTGGTGATGCAGGCGCTGGTCATGCAGACACTCATGTCTTCACAGAGTATGAGATCGGTGTCTCGTACTCTCCTGATACGGAAGACGGATCCGTATCGACAGCGATCGAATCAAAGCCGCCTGCCAAGCGTGGCATGGATGATGCTTTGCGTCGCAGCATCTTTGGTTCATCTGATGAATCAGATGAGCCATCGCCGAAGCGAAGGCGCTCGAGGTCGCAAGACTCGGGCGCTAACAGTGGTGTCGGTTCTCCTATGGACACCACTTCGCAACGAGGTGCCAGTCCTTCTGTCGGCACGTCGCAGGAAGAGCGGGACCGCAATGTGTTGCGTCTCGCTCCTGAAAAGAAGGCATGGATGCCTCCCAAATCCGTCATGGATCACTTGTCGGCGACGACGAGTGATCGTTATCGAACACGGTTGTTCGATTCGTCAAGGATCCATCACCTTGACCCCAGTGCGAAAAACTATCGCGCTGAACATGAATTCTTCATCGATGCTTTCTTTAAACATCGATGGTACAGGGGTAATCACAAACATGATGCTCCCTCACTGCTTCAAGCGTGGAACGCCTACATCCATAACCTTGAGGATGTAGGTCGTGACGCTTGGAACGACAAACTGATCAAAGCTCGTGATAAGTTTGAAAAGCGAACCCCGACAGGTGCACGCTACAAGCTGCATCGTCTATCTAGGGAGAAAGGATTACCCTGCCTCTCTTGGGGATACTCGTGCCCATGTTGTGTGAACAACTCTGCACGAGCACCTAAGAAGGCTTACCTCCCTAATAGCCCGTGGTGGCGCGTACGTATCTCTAGTGAGATGTACGAAGGGATTGACAACCTGAAATCCCTGTATGACCGTGCCGGGAAGACTTTCTCCGGCGGTCCTTCTGCGGCACAGGATGTGCCGCGTCGTACTGCTCAACCAGACCCAGTGCGTCAACCATCAGTTGGGAGCGGGGCTCCCAAGTATCCCAGGACGGGGGATAGCCGCGCCACCGGACGAGATAACTCCTCCGACGTCCGTTCATGTCGCGGTGGTTCAACAGCTGCTCAACTAGATAGCGCTGGACACCGCGAGAGTCCTCTAATGGAGGTGGAGGAGGAGGAAAGACGCTCTCCACACAATCGTGGGGATCCATGTGTTCCCGAGAGCTTCTTTGATCGCGTAACGCAAGGGTTACGCGGCGATCTCGAACATGAGCGGAATAGGCGTCTCCAAATGGCGGACACTGCCTCGAAGCATCGAGCTGAGTTTGCCTTTGCTCAGCTCGAGAACGAGAGATCTCTGACATCTCTTCGTGACGAGCTAAGGGTAGCTCGTGGGACTGTTGATCGGTCTCGGGATGAGATAGCTGCTCTTCAGACCCTTGTTGATGCCCACCATCGGGAGCACAAGGCTCTCTGCGAGATGCTTGAGCGCAAGGGCGTTCTTCATCGGAAGAAGCAGCGTACTGATGGTACGGCTTAAGCCGACCAACGTAAAACGTGGGATGCGTTCGAATCTTACGTGGCAACTCGATCGTGTATGCATTGCCTAGGCGGTGCAATACACGAAATGGGCCGATGTACTTGGGTAGTAGTTTACTATTACCCAAGTTAGTCACTACATGCTTTGGTAGCTTAACCGTAGACAGTAGGACTAAGTCACCTTTATTAAATAAAAGAGTGTTTGCCCTTCCATTCTTATCAGCGTTTTGCTTTTGCTTATCCACCGCTTCGGCGATGGAGTCTTGCACAAAACGGACTACCGTTTCACGAGCCAGTATGAACTCATCTGATGACTCGTTAGCTTCAGTGCGCTGTGAGCGCACTGCAGCAACATCAACCTTTTCTTCAGTGAGGGCTTCCGCACTCTCACTGGCATCATCTTCTTCGATATCGATGTTATCGATATCGGCATTAAACGCAATGACCTCTTCGTCAGAGCGTGATGAGCGTGAACCAAATCGGTTTTTGCTCGCGCGAGTCCCTCCCCCCCTTAAACCAGAGTTACACTCCAGTAAGGTGGGTACACGCGGATGGCGCAAGCCATTCACGCAAAACGGTGTATGTGTCGTGGACGCATGCACCGAGTTGTTAATGGCAAAATCTACCATTGGCAAGAACTCACTCCAACTGTAAAGGAGTGTACGTATCCTCGAAGTATCTCTTCAAGGACACGGTTGGCACGTTCCGTCTGACCATCTGACTCTGGATGATCAGATGTCGACATCTTCAAGCGCGTTCCGAGTGATTTGAACACGGAACGCCAGAAATCAGCAGTGAATCGTGGATCTCTGTCTGATACGAGTTCACGGGGCAACCCATGAAGTCGGAAGATGGTGTCAATAAAGACACAAGCACATCCACTTGCCGTGATTGTCTCTGGTACAGGCACGAGGTGTACCATTTTGCTGAATCTGTCAACAAATACGAGAATACCCGTATTCCCGCGTGCGTCTTTGGGTAACCCGAAGACTAAATCATTGAGATGGATTCCCAGCACTCAGCCGGAACCGGTACAGGCTGTTAAGGTGCACGCAGTGAAGGACTTGACTTCACTCGTTGACAGACTTCGCATGCGCGAACATACTTTCGCACAAACTGATACTGGCGGGGCCAGTAAAAGTCTCGACTCACCGTGAGATACGTATTTCCCGGACACGCTGTCCTCCTAAAGGAGCATCTTGATACTCGAACATGATCCGCAAACGCAGATCAGTATCATCTGGAATGACAACACGTGGTGTGTCACCAGAAACGGCTGTATAATACAGTAAACCGTTGCAAGTAGTGTATCGATCTGATGCAGATCGATACGCAGACGATAACCGTTTCAACGATTCTCGAGATGGTTGGGAGAGATGTGTCAACAACTTCACAATCTCACCATCTTGGGCATACGCCCGCCTCACATCATCATACAACGTTGAAGATGGTACTGAGGACGTCATAACCGCAACAGTGACTGTCTCACTGTTGGGTTTCGCGACTGTTTCAAAGTCGGGACGACGTGAGAGTGCATCAGCGACGACATTAAGTCGTCCTGGTTTGTACTCGACCGTAAAGTTGTATTCCGCAAAGAATGACAACCACCGCGCCATTCGTTGTGAAAGGTGCGGGCTGTTCACTGCCGTGCGTAATGACGCATGGTCAGTGTAAACAATGAAGGGTCTATCTCCTAATAGATAGACTCTGAACTTCGCGAGTGCATACTTCATGGCAAGGAGTTTCTTGTCATGCACTGGATAGTTCCGCTCAGCTGGTCGCAGCTGACGCGACTGATAGCAGACAACGCGTTCAACGCCTTCAAGATCGTACTGCATTAATGCACAGCCGATTGCGAAATCGCTGGCATCACAGACCACATGAAATGGCCTGTCCTGATCGGCTATTGCTAGGACTGGGAATTGTATCAAGCTCTGCTTGATACCATCAAAAGAGCGCTGACATTCAGCGTTCCATAACCACCTCTCGTTCTTTTTCAACAAACGAGAGAGGTGCACAGTCATCTCGGCGTAATTGCGTGAATACTTATGAAAATACGCCGCTAGCCCAAGGAATTTTCGAAGACCTTTGACGTCAACCGGCACGGGCCAGTCGGTGATTGCCTTGATCTTTTCGGGATCAGGTCGTACACCGTTCTTACCAACGATGCACCCAAGAAGTGGTATTTCGCTTGCTGCAAATATACACTTCTTGAGGTTTGCATACAATTGATGCTTTTGCATGATTGTAATAACCTGGCGGACGTGGTACCTGTGAACCTCAACATCCGACTTTCCATCCATAGCTCGACTATGGATGAACACGCCATCGAAATAACTCGGCGCGAATTCTCGAACTGGTCTCAACAGATGTGTATCACATCTGTTGAACGTGGCAGGGGCATTACTAAGCCCTTGTGGCATTACTAGCCATTCCCAGAGCATGCCGCTAGGCGTGCTAACTGCGGTATAGGGTATATCCCGTTCTCGCATAAGGATTTGATAGAAGCCATCCATCAAATCCATGGACGAAAATATGGTACTCTTTGACATACCATCAATGATTACGTCCTTCCTCGGTATCGGCGTCTGAGCCGGTACCGTTGCAGCGTTCAATTTGTTGAACGCGTGCACTATCCGCCACCCTCCTGTTGCTTTTCGCACACAGAAGGTCGGAGAGCTATGTGGGGAAGTTGATTCCCTCACATGGGTCGCAGCTAAACGATCGGCAAAGAACTTGTCGATCGCAAGTACTTGTTCACGAGGCAGTGGCCACTGCTTCATGACACAGTACTTCGAGCCTGGTTTAAGCTCGACCTCGTGTCGAATACCTTTATCCTTCGGTAATTCGCACGGAACAGTTTCAGGGAATACATCCTTGAATTCAACCAAATCTTCATAGAGAGGATTTGTCTTGAGCGATTCCCACGATTGGGAGTCATATCGCTCAACTCGTGTCTTTTCATCTAGGACACTCTCGTCCATAGATGAACTACTGAGAACTCTCTCGTTCTCAGTGAACACTGTTGCTGACCTTATGTCGGCTACGCACTCGTCGTCAGCGACGAGTACGCAGATCTGCTTGACTTTGCCACTACGCAGATCACGCAAGAACCTTTTATGTTCGAGCGTTGGCAACTGAGTGATCTCCGAAGTTAACTTCGGAGGCGCAATCAGATCAAGTGTATAAGCGCCTACACTTGATCCGTTATTGACTATGACATTCAATGTCTCTGTCAGTTCCTGGGGACTTATTCCCTCAGGCTTCGAAGGACTTATTCCTTCGGCTTCCCGGGGACTTATTCCCGCGGGTTTCGGGGAACTTATTTCCGCCGTATTTGTAATCTTGGGACTTATTCCCTTTACTTCCTCTAGCTGGGGTTGCGCAACCACAGCGAGATCCTCTACGAAAGACTCTCCAGTCGATCTAGGATTATCGTTTCGCTTAACCTGAGCGATCGATTGTTTCTCTTCTAGATGTTCCCCGCTAGGGATACATCTTTGTCCCAGTCCACCCGACTTATTCGAGTGGTGGACCTTCGGCGCAGCCTGTGTTTCCTCACAGCCGCCGGAACTTTGCTCCGAAGTGTAACCGTTTGTAACGCTAAGGTTTTGTGCAGTCGTACTAACGACCGTACCACATATGAGGCCATCGCACTCACTCGTAGTACATCCACACGCTTGTGGACGCTCCAAAACGTTCATCAGATGGCCATCTGATGAACAAGCGGCATGCATCGTTACTGTTCGATGTTGCCAGTTTACCCGTGGTTCGTACCTTTTGAGCCACGCTATTTTAAGGATGACATCACATTTGTCATCCAAATCCAATACGATAAAGTCATCGTCATATTGGGTATCTTCTAGCGTATAGTGGATCTTCACTATACGCTTCATGACGGTTACGGATGCGCCTGTCGCAAGACGTACCTTCATCCTCGTAGGAGGTGTGTCAAATTCACTGAACTTAAAGTGACCATCTTCTGGTGATTGGCGTTGCACAAAATTGTTGGACGCCCCACAATCGACTAGAGCTCGAAGGGGCAACTTATTCGTCACTTCGAGTTTCAAGGTAATGAGTGAGACCTCATTACCTAGAGCAGCAACGCACAACGTTTGTGTGTTGGGAGCAACCTTCATCAAGAGGCCTACAAATTCTCTTGACGTTGCTGGACCAGTAGGGTGCTCCGCACCTACTGATCCTGTCCGTTTTTTGACGGTCCATCCCGTTGTTGCGTCTTTGCACCAACAGCGGACCCTCGTCCCTGCCCCTTTCTCATGGGTGGACGGTCACTACGCCCAGTGTCGCGAGACACTGGACGAGAGGCACTACACTCGTAAGCGTAGTGTCCTGTCTTTTGACATCTGTTGCATCTCTGCAACTTCTTGTAGCCTGTAGAGCGAGCCTTCTCGCTCTCTACATAACAGAGTTCCATCGGCTCTGGACCTCCGTTGTCATATCGTCTCGGTTGACGATATGATGTCGAGCTGGCGCGAGCCTGTCTCAGACTGAAGTCTTCCTGCTCCGCAATGGAAATGGCTTGTTCTAGTGAATCTAGTTCAAGCCGGAACAGGTGAGTCTTGACGGGACCATCCGCAACACCCTGCATGAACACCGAAACCAACGTGTGTTCATCAACCGGGTTGGAACTTATACAACTCGTGAGATGTCGTATATGTTGCGCGTAAGCGTGCACATCACGCTTACCCTGCTTGAGCTTCAAGAGTTCGATTCGAGCTCTGAACTCAGCTCTAGGCGGTTCAAACGTTTGTCTGAGCCGCGACTTGAAGACTTCCAACGACCCAAACGCATATGGGTCGTGCAACTTGAGCCCCAGTGCCCAAGTCTTGGCACGTCCTGCCAGATTTGACTGGGCAAATGCACCTTGAATATCCCTGTCATCGATGCGACGCGCCCTTATGGCGTCGTCTAATTCGACGTACCATCTCAAGAGGGAGTCTTCTTCGACTCCCCTATACTTAGAGATGTCAATCTTCAAGGTCTCGGGTCGACGCGAGTGCATCGACCCACCAGCAGCAGCCTGCTGCTGTCTCAACAGTTCAAACTGTTGAGCACCCTGTTCTCTCAACAACCCTGCTTGCTGAGAACCTTGTTGGTGAAGCAAGGCTACTTTCTCGCGTTCTGCGTCAAGTTCATTTTGAATGAACTTGGCGATAGTAGCATGTTGGGCATCTCTATTGAGAGCCTCTAGCATGACGCTAATAGCATGGATGCCCATGGTTGAACCCATCCGTTCAATCGCATCCCATTCGACACCGCTCAAATGGGAGTAGCCGTCACGCGTAGCGTGAAAGCTTTGGTCATCTTCATCATCCAACATATTCATGTTGGATGTGAACGCGGTCCTTGGACGGACTACGAAGTGCTACCAGGTGTAACGGGGCACCCTGAAGCTTGTACTGATGACAGTACATGCTACTTATTCTGATGACAGAATAAGGCGGTGCCTCGTAACTTCACGTACACTCGTACGTGCAGAGGAAGACGGTAAGAAGAAGCGAGTACTTGGTTAGAGTAAAAAGTAGAACTGTATTTATAATAGTTAATGTCTGCAATAAATCACTATTTATCTTCATCTAACTATGTCTAAATACAAATGTGTAAATCAACTATCTGCTCACCACTCATTGCGTGCGTCTGTCGTGGCGCGTCTTCGTTGGTTGATATAATGGCCTATATCAACCAATTAGGAACTACTCGTAAGTGCTACAGAATATTTGTCCTTATGACAATATTCTGAGAAACTAACTCTTATAGTTATATTCTATTAACAATTTCTTATAAATTGTTATGTAACGATTCACCCCGTTACATCACCCCCCCCTTAACCATCAATCACTTTAGTGACTGATTGACTAAATGGATACTCGTACCAAATCATTTGGGACAGGGTTTGCACTTGTTGGTCCGAGTCCACTTTCCAACAATTCATTGCATTGTTCACAAGTCCATGCGATGCGCGAGCAAGGCCGCCGAGAGCGCGTCCGCACGTCTCTGTGCGGACGCCGAAGCAGAAACCACAGCAACTGATGTCTCATCGGTTGCTGAAGAGATTCAGCCTGTGTCACTTGGTGATGCAGGCGCTGGTCATGAAGACACTCATGTCTTCACAGAGTACGAGCTCGGTGTCTCGTACTCTCCTGATACGGAAGACGGATCCGTATCGACGGTGATTGAATCGAAGCCGCCTGCCAAGCGTGGCATGGACGATGCTTTGCGTCGCAGCATCTTTGGTTCATCTGATGAATCAGATGAACCGTCGCCGAAGCGAAAGCGCTCGAGGTCGCGAGACTCGGGCGCTAACAGTGGTATCGGTTCTCCTATGGACACCACTTCGCAACGAGGTGCCAGTATTTCTGTCGGCACGTCGCAGGAAGAGCGGGACCGCAATGTGTTGCGTCTCGCTCCTGAGAAGAAGGCATGGATGCCTCCCAAATCCGTCATGGATCACTTGTCGGCGACGACGAGTGATCGTTATCGAACACGATTGTTCGATTCGTCAAGGATCCATCACCTTGACCCCAGTGCGAAAAACTATCGCGCTGAACATGAATTCTTCATCGATGCTTTCTTCAAACATCGATGGTACAGTGGGAATCACAAACGTGATGGCCCCTCACTGCTTCAGGCGTGGAACGCCTACATCCATAACCTTGAGGATGTAGGTCGTGACGCTTGGAACGACAAACTGATCAAAGCTCGTGATAAGTTTGAAAAGCGAACTCCGAAAGGTGCACGCTACAAGCTGCATCGTCTGTCAAGGGAGAAAGGATTACCCTGCCTCTCTTGGGGATACTCGTGCCCATGTTGTGTGAACAACTCTGCACGAGCACCTAAGGAGGCTTACCTCCTTACCAGCCCGTGGTGGCGCGTACGTATTTCTAGTGAGATGTACGAAGGGATTGACAACCTGAAATCCCTGTATGACCGTGCCGGGAAGACTTTCTCCGGCGGTCCTTCTGCGGCACAGGATGTGCCGCGTCGTACTGCTCAACCAGACCCAGTACGTCGATCATCAGTTGGGAGCGGGGCTCCCAGGAATCCCAGGACGGGGGATAGCCGCGCCACCGGACGAGATAACTCCTTCGACGTCCGTTCATGTCGCGGTGGTTCAACAGCTGCTCAACTAGATAGCGCTGGCCACCGCGAGAGTCCTCTAATGGAGGTGGAGGAGGAGGAAAGACGCTCTCCACACGATCATGTGGATCGGTGTGTTCCCGAGAGCTTCTTTGATCGCGTAACGCAAGGGTTACGCGACGATCTCGAACATGAGCGGAATAGGCGTCTCCAAATGGCGGACACTGCCTCGAAGCATCGAGCTGAGTTTGCCTTTGCTCAGCTTGAGAACGAGAGATCTCTGACATCTCTTCGTGACGAGCTAAGGGTAGCTCGTGGGATTGTTGATCGGTCTCGGGATGAGATAACTGCTCTTCAGACCCTTGTTGATGCCCACCATCGGGAGCACAAGGCTCTCTGCGAGATGCTTGAGCGCAAGGGCGTTCTTCATCGGAAGAAGCAGCGTACTGATGGTACGGCTTAAGCCGACCAACGTAAAACGTGGGATGCGTTCGCATCTTACGTGGTAACTCGATCGTGTATGCATTGCCTAGGCGGTGCAATACACAAAATGGGCCGATGTACTTGGATACAAGTTTACTTCTACCCAAGTTAGTCACTACATGCTTTGGTAGCTTAACCGTAGACAGTAGGACTAAGTCACCTTTATTAAATAAAAGAGTGTTTGCCCTTCCATTCTTATCAGCGTTTTGCTTTTGCTTATCCACCGCTTCGGCGATGGAGTCTTGCACAAAACGGACTACCGTTTCACGAGCCAGTATGAACTCATCTGATGACTCGTTAGCTACAGTGCGCTGTGAGCGCACTGCAGCAACATCAACCTTTTCTTCAGTGAGGGCTTCCGCACTCTCACTGGCATCATCTTCTTCAGTGAGGGCTTCCGCACTCTCACTGGCATCATCTTCTTCGATATCGATGTTATCGATATCGGCATCAAACGCAATGACCTCTTCGTCAGAGCGTGATGAGCGTGAACCAAATCGGTTTTTGCTCGCGCGAGTCCCTCCCCCCCTTAAACCAGAGTTACACTCCAGTAAGGTGGGTACACGCGGATGGCGTAAGCCATTCACGTAAAACGGTGTATGTGTCGTGGACGCATGCACCGAGTTGTTAATGGCAAACTCTACCATTGACAAAACCTCACTCCAACTCTTGAAGGAGTGTACGTATCCTCGAAGTATCTCTTCAAGGACACGATTGGCACGATCCGTCTGACCATCTGACTCTGGATGATCAGATGTCGACATCTTCAAGCGCGTTCCGAGTGATTTGAACGCGGAACGCCAGAAATCAGCAGTGAATTGTGGATCTCTGTCTGATACGAGTTCACGGGGCAACCCATGAAGTCGGAAGATGGTGTCGATAAAGACACAAGCACAACCACTTGCCGTGATTGACTCTGGTACAGCCACAAGGTGTACCATTTTGCTGAATCTGTCAACAAATACGAGAATACCCGTATTCCCGCGTGCGTCTTTGGGTAACCCGAAGACTAAATCATTGAGATGGATTCCCAGCACTCAGCCGGAACCGGTAGAGGCTGTAAAGGTGCACGCAGTGAAGGACTTGACTTCACTCGTTGACAGACTTCGCATGCGCGAACATACTTTCGTACAAACTGATACTGGCGGGGCCAGTAAAAGTCTCGACTCACCGTGAGATATGTTTTCTCCCGGCCACGATGTCCTCCTATAGGAGCATCGTGATACTCGAACATGATCCGCAAACGCAGATCAGTATCATCTGGAATGGCAACACGTGGTGTGTCACCAGAAACGGCTGTATAATACAGTAAACCGTTGCAAGTAGTGTCTCGATCTGATGCAGATCGATACGCAGACGATAACCGTTTCAACGATTCTCGAGATGGTTGGGAGAGATGTGTCAACAACTTCACAATCTCACCATCTTGGGCGTATGCCCGCCTCACATCATCATTCAACGTTGAAGATGGTACTGAGGACGTCATAACCGCAACAGTGACTGTCTCACTGTTGGGTTTCACGACTGGTTCAAAGTCGGGACGACGTGAGAGTGCATCAGCGACGACACTAAGTCGTCCTGATTTGTACTCGACCGTAAAGTTGTATTCCGCAAAGATTGACAACCACCGCGCCATTCGTTGTGAAAGGTGCGGGCTGTTCACTGCCGTGCGTAATGACGCATGGTCAGTGGAAACAATGAAGGGTCTATCTCCTAATAGATAGACTCTGAACTTCGCGAGTGCATACTTCATGGCAATGAGTTCCTTGTCATGCACTGGATAGTTCCGCTCAGCTGGTTGCAGCTGACGCGACTGATAGCAGACGACGCGTTCAACGCCTTCTAGGTCGTACTGCATTAATGCACAGCCGATTGCGAAATCGCTGGCATCACAGACCACATGAAATGGCCTGTCCTGATCGGCTATTGCTAGGAATGGGAATTGTATCAAGCTCTGCTTGATACCATCAAAGGAGCGCTGACATTCAGCGTTCCATAACCACCTCTCGTTTTTTTCAACAAACGAGAGAAGTGCACAGTCATCTCGGCGTGATTGCGTGAATACTTGTGCAAATACGCCGCTAGCCCAATGAATTTTCGAAGACCTTTGACGTCAACCGGCACGGGCCAGTCGGTGATCGCCTTGATCTTGTCGGGATCAGGACGTACACCGTTCTTACCAACGATGCACCCAAGAAGTGGTATTTCGCTTGCTGCAAATATACACTTCTTGAGGTTTGCATACAATTGATGCTTTCGCATGATTGTAATAACCTGGCGGACGTGGTACCTGTGAACCTCAACATCCGACTTTCCATCCATAGCCCGACTATGGATGAATACGTCATCGAAATAACTCGGCGCAAATTCTTGAACTGGTCTCAACAGATGTGATACACATCTGTTGAACGTGGCAGGGGCATTACTAAGCCCTTGTGGCATTACTAGCCATTCCCAGAGCATGCCGCTAGGCGTGCTAACTGCGGTATAGGGTATATCCCGTTCTCGCATAAGGATTTGATAGAAGCCATCCATCAAATCCATGGACGAAAAGATGGTACTCTTTGACATACCATCAATGATTACGTCCTTCCTCGGTATCGGCGTCTGAACCGGTACCGTTGCAGCGTTCAACTTGTTAAATGCATGCACAATCCGCCACCCTCCTGTTGCTTTTCGCACACAGAAGGTCGGAGAGTTATGTGGGGAAGTTGATTCCCTCACATGGCCCGCAGCTAAACGATCGGCAAAGAACTTGTCGATCGCAAGTACTTGTTCACGAGGCAGTGGCCACTGCTTCATGACACAGTACTTCGAGCCTGGTTTAAGCTCGACCTCGTGTCGAATACCTTTATCCTTCGGTAATTCGCACGGAACAGTTTCAGGGAATACATCCTTGAATTCAACCAAATCTTCATAGAGAGGATTTGTCTTGAGCGATTCCCACGATTGGGAGTCATATCGCTCAATTCGTGTCTTTTCATCTAGGACACTCTCGTCCATAGATGAACTACTGAGAACTCTCTCGTTCTCAGTAAACACTGTTGCTGACCTTATGTCGGTTACACACTCGTCGTCAGCGACGAGTACGCAGATCTGCATGACTTTGCCACTACGCAGATGACGCACGAACCTTTTATGTTCGAGCGTTGGCAACTGAGTGATCTCCGAAGTTAACTTCGGAGGCGCAATCAGATCAAGTGTATAAGCGCCTACACTTGATCCGTCATTGACTATGACATTCAACGTCTCTGTCATTTCCTGGGGACTTATTCCCTCAGGCTTCGAAGGACTTATTCCTTCGGCTTCCCGGGGACTTATTCCCGCGGGTTTCGGGGAACTTATTTCCGACGTATTTGTAATCTTGGGACTTATTCCCTTTACTTCCTCTAGCTGGGATTGCGCAACCACAGCGAGATCCTCTACGAAAGACTCTCCAGTTGATCTAGGATTATCGTTTCGCTTAACCTGAGCGATCGATTGTTTCTCTTCTAGATGTTCCCCGCTAGGGATACATCTTTGTCCCAGTCCACCCGACTTATTCGAGTGGTGGACCTTCGGCGCAGCCTGTGTTTCCTCACAGCCGCCGGAATCTTGCTCCTAAGTGTAACTGTTTGGTACACTAAGGTTTTGTGCAGTCGTACTAACGACCGTACCACATATGAGGCCATCGCACTCACTCGTAGTACATCCACACGCTTGTGGACGCTCCAAAACGTTCATCAGATGGCCATCTGTTGAACAAGCGGCATGCATCGTTACTGTCCGATGTTGCCAGTTTACCCGTGGTTCGTACCTTTTGAGCCACGGTATTCCAAGGATGACATCAAATTTGTCATCCAAATCCAATACGATAAAGTCATCGTCATATTGGGTATCTTCTAGCGTATAGTGGATCTTCACTATACGCTTCATGACGGTTACGGATGCGCCTGTCGCAAGACGTACCGTCATCCTCGTAGTAGGTGTGTCACATTCACTGAACTTGAAGTGACCATCTTCTAGCGATTGGCGTCGCACAAAATTGTTGGACGCCCCACAATCGACTAGAGCTCGAAGGGACAACTTATTTGTCACTTCGAGTTTCATGGTAATGAGTGAGATCTCGTTACCTAGAGCAGCAACGCACAACGTTTGTGTGTTGGGAGCAACCTTCATCAAGAGGCCTACAAATTCTCTTGACGTTGCTGGACCAGTAGGGTGCTCCGCACCTACTGATCCTGTCCGTTTTTTGACGGTCCATCCCGTTGTTGCGTCTTTGCACCAACAGCGGACCCTCGTCCCTTCCCCTTTCTCATGGGTGGACGGTCACTACGCCCAGTGTTGCAAGACACTGGACGAGGGGCACTACACTCGTAAGCGTATTGTCCTGTCTTCTGACATCTGTTTCATCTCTGCAACTTCTTGTAGCCTGTAGAGCGAGCCTTCTCGCTCTCTACATAACAGAGTTCCATCGGCTCTGGACCTCCGTTGTCATATCGTCTCGGTTGACGATATGATGTCGAGCTGGCGTGAGCCTGTCTCAGACTGAAGTCTTCCTGCTCCGCAATGGAAATGGCTTGTTCTAGTGAATCTAGTTCAAGTCGGAACAGGTGAGTCTTGACGGGACCATCCGCAAGACCCTGCATGAACACCGAAACCAACGTGTGTTCATCCACCGGATTGGAACTTATACAACTCGTGAGATGTCGTATATGTTGCGCGTAAGCGTGCACATCACGCTTACCCTGCTTGAGCTTCAAGAGTTCGGTTCGAGCTCTGAACTCAGCTCTAGGCGGTTCAAACGTTTGTCTGAGCCGCGACTTGAAGACTTCCAACGACCCAAACGCATATGGGTCGTGCAACTTGAGCCCCAGTGCCCAAGTCTTGGCACGTCCTGCCAGATTTGACTGGGCAAATGCACCTTGAATATCCCTGTCATCGATGCGACGCGCCCTTATGGCGTCGTCTAATTCGACGTACCATCTCAAGAGGGAGTCTTCTTCGACTCCCCTATACTAAGAGATGTCAATCTTCAAGGTTTCGGGTCGACGCGAATGCATCGACCCACCAGCAGCAGCCTGCTGCTGTCTCAACAGTTCAAACTGTTGAGCACCCTGTTCTCTCAACAACTCTGCTTGTTGAGAACCTTGTTGGTGAAGCAAGGCTACTTTCTCGCGTTCTGCGTCAAGTTCATTTTGAATGAACTTGGCGATAGTAGCATGTTGGGCATCTCTATTGAGAGCCTCTAGCATGACGCTAACAGCATGGATGCCCATGGTTGAACCCATCCGTTCAACCGCATCCCAATCGACACCGCTCAAATGGGAGTAGCCGCCACGCGTAGCGTGAAAGCTTTAGTCATCTTCATCATCCAACATATTCATGTTAGATGTGAACGTGGTCCGTGGACGGACTACGAAGTGCTACCAGGTGTAATGGGACACCCTGAAGCTTGTACTGATGACAGTACAAGCTACTTATTCTGATGACAGAATAAGGCGGTGCCTCGTAGCTTCACGTACACTCGTACGTGCAGAGGAAGACGGTAAGAAGAAGCGAGTACTCGGTTAGAGTAAAAAGTAGAACTGTATTTATAATAGTTAATGTCTGCAATAAATCACTATTTATCTTCATCTAACTATGTCTAAATACAAATGTGTAAATCAACTATCTGCTCACCACTCATTGCGTGCGTCTGTCGTGGCGCGTCTTCGTTGGTTGATATAATGGCCTATATCAACCAATTAGGAACTACTCGTAAGTGCTACAGAATATTTGTCCTTATGACAATATTCTGAGAATATAACTCTTATATTTATATTCTATTAACAATTTCTTATAAATTGTTATGTAACGATTCACCCCGTTACACAGGTCGCATCAAAGTTTTCAGCCGTAGTCTTGGCTTGCTTGTTAAATTGCACGGAGACTTCTAGCCATGGCGTCGCCTCGTCAACCACTGTCAGTACATAATGTTTTTCGGGTCTGTACGGTCCGATATTGTCCACATGAACTACATCGAAAGGGTCCACAAGACCATTGTGGCTTGGAGGTAGCTGACCTTGTGCTTTAGAACCTCCGTGGAGTTTTGCGCGCTTGCAAGTGATACAGGCTCGTATAGATTCAACGATACTTTTCTCCATGCCCAACCAGTAAAAATTGGCTTCATGGTATTATACTGCCGCTTGATGCCAGGATGACACAGGTTCAGATGATACCATTCGACAATGTCCATGCGAAGCTCCTTCAAGATATCCACACGCTTTTGGTAGGCTAAAAGAAGCACCCTCATCATGCTGATGATGCTATAATCGGGGTCATTAGTTCCTTGCACACAAGACTCGATGATACTCCGAGTCATGTCATTTGCAGCTTGATGTTCCCCGATATAAAGTCCAGAAATAACACATTCCGCTGAGTTTAGATCTGTCACCATCGCTTCGACGTCAGCGTCTACTTCCTCTCTGGCAAACTTGGCTCCATCACACAATAGTAATCGAGAAAAGGCATCAGCACCGATGCTGCTCTTTCCTGGGATAAATTTGCATGTTAGTCAATACTCTAAAAAGAGAGAGTTCTCCGTCGGGTTAATTAAGTTCTTGTAGTCGGTATGAACTACAACTGGAAACCCAAGTAACATCGTTCGATATTCTTTCAATATTTTCACCACAGAGAGCAATTCCAATTCCATCGTTGTATAGTTCTGCTGCGCGGTCGTCAGGGTTCGAGAATATCAGGCGATAATCTCGTCATTCTGCTGGATAATGCCGCCAAGTTGTTTGCCGCTTGCATCCGCAGATATGTCGAACGGTTTACTATAGTCCGGATAGGACAATAGAATGGAATGAGACAGCTCTTTTTTAATTCCTTCGAAAGCGTTGTTTTCCGTAAAGTTACAAGTGAAAGGAACCTTGTTCGACGTCAATCTGGTAAGTGATCTTAGCATCGCCGACTTATTGCTCACCATCTCACGATAGTAATTGATCATTCTTAGGAATCGAGCAGCTGTCGTTTATTTTTGGGAACTGCGAGCTGTTAGATGGCGCGAATCTTCTTCTCTTGAGGCTTGATTCCTTCATCGCTCAGTACAAATCTCAAATACTCTACGTTTGAGTATACGACACGACATTTGCGGCCGTTCAACGTGATGTTAAACTAACGAAGACGCTCGAATACACTTCTTATGTGCTCGAGATTAATCGTACGAGAAAACAAGATGATGTCATCCAGGTAGATAATCACAAATTTGAAGTTTTCGAGGATCTTCGTCATGCTAGCCTAATATTCGTCAGGTGCCGTAACAATTCCCATGGGCAATCGCTTGTACTGATATTTGCCAAACGGCAGGCAGAATGCAGTGAGAGGCCGACTCTCTGGCGCTAGCTGTCGCGCGTAGTACCCCATATTGGCATCAAAATTCGAGAAACTTTTTAGTACTCCGTGTAACGGGGTGAATCGTTACATAACAATTTATAAGAAATTGTTAATAGAATATAACTATAAGAGTTATATTCTCAGAATATTGTCATAAGGACAAATATTCTGTAGCACTTACGAGTAGTTCCTAATTGGTTGATATAGGCCATTATATCAACCAACGAAGACGCGCCACGACAGACGCACGCAATGAGTGGTGAGCAGATAGTTGATTTACACATTTGTATTTAGACATAGTTAGATGAAGATAAATAGTGATTTATTGCAGACATTAACTATTATAAATACAGTTCTACTTTTTACTCTAACCGAGTACTCGCTTCTTCTTACCGTCTTCCTCTGCACGTACGAGTGTACGTGAAGTTACGAGGCACCGCCTTATTCTGTCATCAGAAATAGTAGCTTGTACTGTCACCAGTACAAGCTTCAGGGTGCCCCGTTACACCTGGTAGCACTTCGTAGTCCGTCCACGGACCGCGTTCGCATCTAACATTAATATGTTAGATGATGAAGATGACCAAAGCTTTCACGCTACGCGTGACGGCTACTCCCATTTGAGCGGTGTCGATTGGGATGCGATTGAACGGATGGGTTCAACCATGGGCATCCATGCTGTTAGCGTCATGCTAGAGGCTCTCAATAGAGATGCCCAACATGCTACTATCGCCAAGTTCATTCAAAATGAACTTGACGCAGAACGCGAGAAAGTAGCCTTGCTTCACCAACAAGGTTCTCAACAAGCAGAGTTGTTGAGAGAACAGGGTGCTCAACAGTTTGAACTGTTGAGACAGCAGCAGGCTGCTGCTGGTGGGTCGATGCACTCGCGTCGACCCGAAACCTTGAAGATTGACATCTCTAAGTATAGGGGAGTCGAAGAGGACTCCCTCTTGAGATGGTTCGTCGAATTGGATGACGCCATAAGGGCACGTCGCATCGACGATGGGGATATGCAAGTTGCATTTGCCCAGTCAAATCTGGCAGGCCCACGTGCCAAGACTTGGGCACTGGAGCTCAAGTTGCACGACCCATATGCGTTTGGGTCGTTGGAAGTCTTCAAGTCGCGGCTCAGACAAACGTTTGAACCGCCTAGAGCTGAGTTCAGAGCTCGAATCGAACTCTTGAAGCTCAAGCAGGGTAAGCGTGATGTGCACGCTTACGCGCAACATATACGACATCTCACGAGTTGTATAAGTTCCAATCCGGTGGATGAACACACGTTGGTTTCGGTGTTCATGCAGGGTCTTGCGGATGGTCCCGTCAAGACTCACCTGTTCCGACTTGAACTAGATTCACTAGAACAAGCAATTTTGATTGCGGAACAGGAAGACTTCAGTCTGAGACAGGCTCGCGCCAGCTCGACATCATATCGTCAACCGAGACGATATGACAACGGAGGTCCAGAGCCGATGGAACTCTGTTATGTAGAGAGCGAGAAGGCTCGCTCTACAGACTACAAGAAGTTGCAGAAATGAAACAGATGTCAGAAGACAGGACACTACGCTTACGAGTGTAGTGCCTCTCGTCCAGTGTCTCGCGACACTGGGCGTAGTGACCGTCCACCCATGAGAAAGGGGCAGGGACGAGGGTCCGCTGTTGGTGCAAAGACGCAACAAAGGGATGGACCGTCAGAAAACGGACAGGATCAGTAGGTGCGGAGCACCCTACTGATCCAGCAACGTCAAGAGAATTTGTGGGCCTCTTGATGAAGGTTGCTCCCAACACACAAACGTTGTGCGTTGCTGCTCTAGGTAACGAGATCTCACTCATTACCTTGAAACTCGAAGTGACAAATAAGTTGTCCCTTCGAGCTCTAGTCAATTGTGGGGCGTCCAACAATTTTGTGCGATGCCAATCGCTAGAAGATGGTCACTTTAAGTTCAGTGAATTTGACACACCTCCTACGAGGATGAAGGTACGTCTTGCGACAGGCGCATCCGTAACCGTCATGAAGCGTATAGTGAAGATCCACTATACGCTAGAAGATACCCAATATGACGATGACTTTATCGTATTGGATTTGGATGACAAATTTGATGTCATCCTTAAAATAGCGTGGCTCAAAAGGTACGAACCACGGGTAAACTGGCAACATCGGACAGTAACGATGCATGCCGCTTGTTCATCAGATGGCCATCTGATGAACGTTTTGGAGCGTCCACAAGCGTGTGGATGTACTACGAGTGAGTGCGATGGCCTCATATGTGGTACGGTCGTTAGTACGACTGCACAAAACCTTAGTGTACCAAACGGTTACACTTCGGAGCAAAGTTCCGGCGGCTGTGAGGAAACACAGGCTGCGCCGAAGGTCCACCACTCGAATAAGTCGGGTGGACTGGGACAAAGATGTATCCCTAGCGGGGAACATCTAGAAGAGAAACAATCGATCGCTCAGGTTAAGCGAAACGATAATCCTAGATCGACTGGAGAGTCTTTCGTAGAGGATCTCGCTGTGGTTGCGCAACCCCAGCTAGAGGAAGTAAAGGGAATAAGTCCCAAGATTACAAATACGGCGGAAATAAGTTCCCCGAAACCCGCGGGAATAAGTCCCCGGGAAGCCGAAGGAATAAGTCCTTCGAAGCCTGAGGGAATAAGTCCCCAGGAAATGACAGAGACATTGAATGTCATAGTCAATAACGGATCAAGTGTAGGCGCTTATACACTTGATCTGATTGCGCCTCCGAAGTTAACTTCGGAGATCACTCAGTTGCCAACGCTCGAACATAAAAGGTTCGTGCGTCATCTGCGTAGTGGCAAAGTCAAGCAGATCTGCGTACTCGTCGCTGACGACGAGTGTGTAACCGACATAAGGTCAGCAACAGTGTTTACTGAGAACGAGAGAGTTCTCAGTAGTTCATCTATGGACGAGAGTGTCCTAGATGAAAAGACACGAATTGAGCGATATGACTCCCAATCGTGGAAATCGCTCAAGACAAATCCTCTCTATGAAGATTTGGTTGAATTCAAGGATGTATTCCCTGAAACTGTTCCGTGCGAATTACCGAAGGATAAAGGTATTCGACACGAGGTCGAGCTTAAACCAGGCTCGAAGTACTGTGTCATGAAGCAGTGGCCACTGCCTCGTGAACAAGTACTTGCGATCGACAAGTTCTGTGCCGATCGTTTAGCTGCGGGCCATGTGAGGGAACCAACTTCCCCACATAGCTCTCCGACCTTCTGTGTGCGAAAAGCAACAGGAGGGTGGCGGATAGTGCATGCATTTAACAAGTTGAACGCTGCAACGGTACCGGCTCAGACGCCGATACCGAGGAAGGACGTAATCATTGATGGTATGTCAAAGAGTACCATCTTTTCGTCCATGGATTTGATGGATGGCTTCTATCAAATCCTTATGCGAGAACGGGATATACCCTATACCGCAGTTAGCACGCCTAGCGGCATGCTCTGGGAATGGCTAGTAATGCCACAAGGGCTTAGTAATGCCCCTGCCACGTTCAACAGATGTGTATCACATCTGTTGAGACCAGTTCAAGAATTTGCGCCGAGTTATTTCGATGACGTATTCATCCATAGTCGGGCTATGGATGGAAAGTCGGATGTTGAGGTTCACAGGTACCATGTCCGCCAGGTTATTACAATCATGCAAAAGCATCAATTGTATGCAAACCTCAAGAAGTGTATATTTGCAGCAAGCGAAATACCACTTCTTGGGTGCATCGTTGGTAAGAACGGTGTACGTCCTGATCCCGAAAAGATCAAGGCGATCACCTACTGGCCCGTGCCGGTTGATGTCAAAGGTCTTCGAAAATTCCTCAAGCTAGCGGCGTGTTTGCACAAGTATTCACGCAATTACGCCGAGATGACTGTGCACCTCTCTCGTTTGTTGAAAAAGAACGAGAGGTGGTTATGGAACGCTGAATGTCAGCGCTCTTTTGATGGTATCAAGCAGAGCTTGATACAATTCCCAGTCCTAGCAATAGCCGATCAGGACAGGCCATTTCATGTGGTCTGTGATGCCAGCGATTTCGCAATCGGCTGTGCATTAATGCAGTACGATCTTGAAGGCGTTGAACGCGTCGTCTGCTATCAGTCGCGTCAGCTGCAACCAGCTGAGCGGAACTATCCAGTGCATGACAAGAAACTCCTTGCCATGAAGTATGCACTCGCGAAGTTCAGAGTCTATCTATTAGGAGATAGACCCTTCATTGTTTACACTGACCATGCGTCATTACGCACGGCAGTGAACAGCCCGCACCTTTCACAACGAATGGCGCGGTGGTTGTCATTCTTTGCAGGATACAACTTTACGGTCGAGTACAAACCAGGACGACTTAATGTCGTCGCTGATGCACTCTCACGTCGTCCCGACTTTGAAACAGTCGCGAAACCCAACAGTGAGACAGTCACTGTTGCGGTTATGACGTCCTCAGTCCCATCTACAACGTTGTATGATGATGTGAGGCGGGCATATGCCCAAGATGGTGAGATTGTGAAGTTGTTGACACATATCTCACAGCCATCTCGAGAATCGTTGAAACGATTGTCGTCTGCGTATCGATCTGCATCAGATCGATACACTACTCGTAACGGTTCACTGTATTATACAGCCGTTTCTGGTGACACACCACGTGTTGTCATTCCAGATGATACTGACCTGCGTTTGCGGATCATGTTCGAGTATCACGATGCTCCTATAGGAGGACATCGTGGCCGAGAGAAAACATATCTCACGGTAAGTCGAGACTTTTACTGGCCCCGCCAGTATCAGTTTGTGCGAAAGTATGTTCGCGCATGCGAAGTCTGCCAACGAGTGAAGTCAAGTCCTTCACTGCGTGCACCTTTACAGCCTCTACCGGTTCCGGCTGAGTGCTGGGAATCCATCTCAATGATTTAGTCTTCGGGTTACCCAAAGACGCACGCGGGAATACGGGTATTCTCGTATTTGTTGACAGATTCAGCAAAATGGTACACCTTGTGGCTGTACCAGAGACAATCACGGCAAGTGGCTGTGCTTGTGTCTTTATTGACACCATCTTCCGACTTCATGGGTTGCTCCGTGAACTCGTATCAGACAGAGATCCACGATTCACTGCTGATTTCTGGCGTTCCGTGTTCAAATCACTCGGAACGCGCTTGAAGATGTCGACATCTGATCATCCAGAGTCAGATGGTCAGACGGATCGTGCCAATCGTGTCCTTGAAGAGATACTTCGAGGATACGTACACTCCTTTAAGAGTTGGAGTGAGTTTTTGCCAATGGTAGAGTTTGCCATTAACAACTCGGTGCATGCGTCCACGACACATACACCGTTTTACGTGAATGGCTTGCGCCATCCGCGTGTACCCACCTTACTGGAGTGTAACTCTGGTTTAAGGGGGGGAGGGACTCGCGCGAGCAAAAACCGATTTGGTTCACGCTCATCACGCTCTGACGAAGAGGTCATTGCGTTTGATGCCGATATCGATAACATCGATATCGAAGAAGATGATGCCAGTGAGAGTGCGGAAGCCCTCACTGAAGAAAAGGTTGATGTTGCTGCAGTGCGCTCACAGCGCACTGTAGCTAACGAGTCATCAGATGAGTTCATACTGGCTCGTGAAACGGTAGTCCGTTTTGTGCAAGACTCCATCGCCGAAGCGGTGGATAAGCAAAAGCAAAACGCTGATAAGAATGGAAGGGCAAACACTCTTTATTTAATAAAGATGACTTAGTCCTACTGTCTACGGTTAATCTACCAAAGCATGTAGTGACTAACTTGGGTAGCAGTAAACTTGTATCCAAGTACATCGGCCCATTTTGTGTATTGCACCGCCTAGGCAATGCATACACGATCGAGTTACCACGTAAGATGCGAACGCATCCCACGTTTTACGTTGGTCGGCTTAAGCCGTACCATCAGTACGCTGCTTCTTCCGATGAAGAACGCCCTTGCGCTCAAGCATCTCGCAGAGAGCCTTGTGCTCCCGATGGTGGGCATCAACAAGGGTCTGAAGAGCAGCTATCTCATCCCGAGACCGATCAACAATCCCACGAGCTACCCTTAGCTCGTCACGAAGAGATGTCAGAGATCTCTCGTTCTCAAGCTGAGCAAAGGCAAACTCAGCTTGATGCTTCGAGGCAGTGTCCACCAGTTGGAGACGCCTGTCCCGCTCATGTTTGAGATCGTCGCGTAACCCTTGCGTTACGCGATCAAAGAAGCTCTCGGGAACACATGGATCCCCATGACTGTGAGGAGAGCGTCTTTCCTCCTCCTCCACCTTCATTAGAGGACTCTCGCGGTGGCCAGCGCTATCTAGTTGAGCAGCTGTTGAACCACCGCGACGTGAACGGACGTCGGACGAGTTATCTCGTCCGGTGGCGCGGCTATCCCCCGTCCTGGGATACTTGGGAGCCCCGCTCCCAACTGATGGTTGACGTACTGGGTCTGGTTGAGCAGTACGACGCGGCACATCCTGTGCCGCAGAAGGACCGCCGGAGAAAGTCTTCCCGGCACGGTCATACAGGGATTTCAGGTTGTCAATCCCTTCGTACATCTCACTAGAAATACGTACGCGCCACCACGGGCTGGTAAGGAGGTAAGCCTCCTTAGGTACTCGTGCAGAGTTGTTCACACAACATGGGCACGAGTCTCCCCAAGAGAGGCAGGGTAATCCTTTCTCCCTTGACAGACGATGCAGCTTGTAGCGTGCACCTGTCGGGGTTCGCTTTTCAAACTTATCACGAGCTTTGATCAGTTTGTCGTTCCAAGCGTCACGACCTACATCCTCGAGGTTATGGATGTAGGCGTTCCACGCTTGAAGCAGTGAGGGGCCATCACGTTTGTGATTCCCACTGTACCATCGATGTTTGAAGAAAGCATCGATGAAGAGTTTATGTTCAGCGCGATAGTTTTTCGCACTGGGGTCAAGGTGATGGATCCTTGACGAATCGAACAATCGTGTTCGATAACGATCACTCGTCGTCGCCGACAAGTGATCCATGACGGATTTGGGAGGCATCCATGCCTTCTTCTCAGGAGCGAGACGCAACACATTGCGGTCCCGCTCTTCCTGCGACGTGCCGACAGAAGTACTGGCACCTCGCTGTGAAGTGGTGTCCATAGAAGGACCGACACCACTGTTAGCGCCCGAGTCTCGCGACCTCGAGCGCCTTCGCTTCGGCGATGGTTCATCTGATTCATCAGATGAACCAGAGATGCTGCGACGCAAAGCATCACCCATGCCACGCTTGGTAGGCGGCTTGGATTCAATCACCGTCGATACGGACCCGTCTTCCGTATCAGGAGAGTATGAGACACCGAGCTCGTACTCTGTGAAGACATGAGTGTCTTCATGACCAGCGCCTGCATCACCAAGTGACACAGGCTGGGTCGCTTCCGGAACCGATGAGACATCAGTTGCTGTGGTTTCTGCTTCGGCGTCCGCACAGAGACGTGCGGACGCGCTCTCGGCGGCCTTGCTCGCGCATCGCATGGACTTGTGAACAATGCAATGAATTGTTGGGAAGTGGACTCGGACCAACAAGTGCAAACCCCGTCCCAAATGATTTGGTACGAGTATCCATTTAGTCAATCAGTCACTTAAGTGACTAATGGTTAAGGGGGGTGATGTAACGGGGTGAATCGTTACATAACAATTTATAAGAAATTGTTAATAGAATATAACTATAAGAGTTATATTCTCAGAATATTGTCATAAGGACAAATATTCTGTAGCACTTACGAGTAGTTCCTAATTGGTTGATATAGGCCATTATATCCACCAACGAAGACGCGCCACGACAGACGCACGCAATGAGTGGTGAGCAGATAGTTGATATACACATTTGTATTTAGACATAGTTAGGTGAGGATAAATAGCGATTTATTACAGACATTAACTATTATAAATACAGTTCTACTTTTTACTCTAACCAAGTACTCGCTTCTTCTTACCGTCTTCCTCTGCACGTACGAGTGTACGTGAAGTTCCGAGGCACCGCCTTATTCTGTCATCAGAAATAGTAGCTTGTACTGTCACCAGTACAAGCTTCAGAGTGCCCCGTTACACCTGGTAGCACTTCGTAGTCCGTCCACGGACCACGTTCGCATCTAACATGAATATACTAGATGATGAAGATGACCAAAGCTTTCACGCTACGCGTGACGGCTGCTCTCATTTGAGCGATGTCGAATGGGATGCGGTTGAACGGATGGGTTCAACCATGGGCATCCATGCTATTAGCGTCATGCTAGAGGCTCTCAATAGAGATGCCCAACATGCTACTATCGCCAAGTTCATTCAAAATGAACTTGACGCAGAACGCGAGAAAGTAGCCTTGCTTCACCAACAAGGTTCTCAACAAGCAGAGTTGTTGAGAGAACAGGGTGCTCAACAGTTTGAACTGTTGAGACAGCAGCAGGCTGCTGCTGGTGGGTCGATGCACTCGCGTCGACCCGAGACCTTGAAGATTGACATCTCTAAGTATAGGGGAGTCGAAGAGGACTCCCTCTTGAGATGGTTCGTCGAATTGGATGACGCCATAAGGGCACGTCGCATCGACGATGGGGATATGCAAGTTGCATTTGCCCAATCAAATCTGGCAGGCCCACGTGCCAAGACTTGGGCACTGGGGCTCAAGTTGCACGACCCATATGCGTTTGGGTCGTTGGAAGTCTTCAAGTCGCGGCTCAGACAAACGTTTGAACCGCCTAGAGCTGAGTTCAGAGCTCGAATCGAACTCTTGAAGCTCAAGCAGGGTAAGCGTGATGTGCACGCTTACGCGCAACATATACGACATCTCAAGAGTTGTAATAAGTTCCAACCCGGTAGATGAACACACGTTGGTTTTGGTGTTCATGCAGGGTCTTGCGGATGGTCCCGTCAAGACTCACCTGTTCCGACTTGAACTAGATTCACTAGAACAAGCAATTTTGATTGCGGAACAGGAAGACTTCAGTCTGAGACAGGCTCGCGCCAGCTCGACATCATATCGTCAACCGAGACGATATGACAACGGAGGTCCAGAGCCGATGGAACTCTGTTATGTAGAGAGCGAGAAGGCTCGCTCTACAGACTACAAGAAGTTGCAGAAATGCAACAGATGTCAGAAGACAGGACACTACGCTTACGAGTGTAGTGCCTCTCGTCCAGTGTCTCGCGACACTGGGCGTAGTGACCGTCCACCCATGAGAAAGGGGAAGGGACGAGGGTCCGCTGTTGGTGCAAAGACGCAACAAAGGGATGGACCGTCAGAAAACGGACAGGATCAGTAGGTGCGGAGCACCCTAATGGTCCAGCAACGTCAAGAGAATTTGTAGGCCTCTTGATGAAGGTTGCTCCCAACACACAAACGTTGTGCGTTGCTGCTCTAGGTAACGAGATCTCACTCATTACCTTGAAACTCGAAGTGACAAATAAGTTGTCCCTTCGAGCTCTAGTCAATTGTGGGGCGTCCAACAATTTTGTGCGATGCCAATCGCTAGAAGATGGTCACTTTAAGTTCAGTGAATTTGACACACCTCCTACGAGGATGAAGGTACGTCTTGCGACAGGCGCATCCGTAACCGTCATGAAGCGTATAGTGAAGATCCACTATACGCTAGAAGATACCCAATATGACGATGACTTTATCGTATTGGATTTGGATGACAAATTTGATGTCATCCTTAAAATAGCGTGGCTCAAAAGGTACGAACCACGGGTAAACTGGCAACATCGAACAGTAACGATGCCTGCCGCTTGTTCATCAGATGGCCATCTGATGAACGTTTTGGAGCGTCCACAAGCGTGTGGATGTACTACGAGTGAGTGCGATGGCCTCATATGTGGTACGGTCGTTAGTACGACTGCACAAAACCTTAGCGTTACAAACGGTTACACTTCGGAGCAAGATTCCGGCGGCTGTGAGGAAACACAGGCTGCGCCGAAGGTCCACCACTCGAATAAGTCGGGTGGACTGGGACAAAGATGTATCCCTAGCGGGGAACATCTAGAAGAGAAACAATCGATCGCTCAGGTTAAGCGAAACGATAATCCTAGATCGACTGGAGAGTCTTTCGTAGAGGATCTCGCTGTGGTTGCGCAACCCCAGCTAGAGGAAGTAAAGGGAATAAGTCCCAAGATTACAAATACGGCGGAAATAAGTTCCCCGAAACCCGCGGGAATAAGTCCCCGGGAAGCCGAAGGAATAAGTCTTTCGAGGCCTGAGGGAATAAGTCCCCAGGAAATGACAGAGACATTGAATGTCATAGTCAATAACGGATCAAGTGTAGGCGCTTATACACTTGATCTGATTGCGCCTCCGAAGTTAACTTCGGAGATCACTCAGTTGCCAACGCTCGAACATAAAAGGTTCGTGCGTCATCTGCGTAGTGGCAAAGTCAAGCAGATCTGCGTACTCGTCGCTGACGACGAGTGTGTAACCGACATAAGGTCAGCAACAGTGTTTACTGAGAACGAGAGAGTTCTCAGTAGTTCATCTATGGACGAGAGTGTCCTAGATGAAAAGACACGAGTTGAGCGATATGACTCCCAATCGTGGGAATCGCTCAAGACAAATCCTCTCTATGAAGATTTGGTTGAATTCAAGGATGTATTCCCTGAAACTGTTCCGTGCGAATTACCGAAGGATGAAGGTATTCGACACGAGGTCGAGCTTAAACCAGGCTCGAAGTACTGTGTCATGAAGCAGTGGCCACTGCCTCGTGAACAAGTACTTGCGATCGACAAGTTCCTTGCCGATCGTTTAGCTGCGACCCATGTGAGGGAATCAACTTCCCCACATAGCTCTCCGACCTTCTGTGTGCGAAAAGCAACAGGAGGGTGGCGGATAGTGCATGCATTTAACAAGTTGAACGCTGCAACGGTACCGGCTCAGACGCCGATACCGAGGAAGGACGTAATCATTGATGGTATGTCAAAGAGTACCATCTTTTCGTCCATGGATTTGATGGATGGCTTCTATCAAATCCTTATGCGAGAACGGGATATACCCTATACCGCAGTTAGCACGCCTAGCGGCATGCTCTGGGAATGGCTAGTAATGCCACAAGGGCTTAGTAATGCCCCTGCCACGTTCAACAGATGTGTATCACATCTGTTGAGACCAGTTCGAGAATTTGCGCCGAGTTATTTCGATGACGTATTCATCCATAGTCGGGCTATGGATGGAAAGTCGGATGTTGAGGTTCACAGGTACCATGTCCGCCAGGTTATTACAATCATGCAAAAGCATCAATTGTATGCAAACCTCAAGAAGTGTATATTTGCAGCAAGCGAAATACCACTTCTTGGGTGCATCGTTGGTAAGAACGGTGTACGTCCTGATCCCGAAAAGATCAAGGCGATCACCGACTGGCCCGTGCCGGTTGATGTCAAAGGTCTTCGAAAATTCCTCAAGCTAGCGGCGTGTTTGCACAAGTATTCACGCAATTACGCCGAGATGACTGTGCAGCTCTCTCGTTTGTTGAAAAAGAACGAGAGGTGGTTATGGAACGCTGAATGTCAGCGCTCTTTTGATGGTATCAAGCAGAGCTTGATACAATTCCCAGTCCTAGCAATAGCCGATCAGGACAGGCCATTTCATGTGGTCTGTGATGCCAGCGATTTCGCAATCGGCTGTGCATTAATGCAGTACGATCTTGAAGGCGTTGAACGCGTCGTCTGCTATCAGTCGCGTCAGCTGCGACCAGCTGAGCGGAACTATCCAGTGCATGACAAGGAACTCCTTGCCATGAAGTATGCACTCGCGAAGTTCAGAGTCTATCTATTAGGAGATAGACCCTTCATTGTTTCCACTGACCATGCGTCATTACGCACGACAGTGAACAGCCCGCACCTTTCACAACGAATGGCGCGGTGGTTGTCATTCTTTGCGGAATACAACTTTACGGTCGAGTACAAATCAGGACGACTTAATGTCGTCGCTGATGCACTCTCACGTCGTCCCGACTTTGAAACAGTCGCGAAACCCAACAGTGAGACAGTCACTGTTGCGGTTATGACGTCCACCATACCATCTTCAACGTTGTATGATGATGTGAGGCGGGCATACGCCCAAGATGGTGGGATTGTGAAGTTGTTGATACATCTCTCACAGCCATCTCGAGAATCGTTGAAACGATTGTCGTCTGCGTATCGATCTGCATCAGATCGATACACTACTCGCAACGGTTCACTGTATTATACAGCCGTTTCTGGTGACACACCACGTGTTGTCATTCCAGATGATACTGACCTGCGTTTGCGGATCATGTTCGAGTATCACGATGCTCCTATAGGAGGACATCGTGGCCGGGAGAAAACATATCTCACGGTAAGTCGAGACTTTTACTGGCCCCGCCAGTATCAGTTTGTGCGAAAGTATGTTCGCGCATGCGAAGTCTGTCAACGAGTGAAGTCAAGTCCTTCACTGCGTGCACCTTTACAGCCTCTACCGGTTCCGGCTGAGTGCTGGGAATCCATCTCAATGATTTAGTCTTCGGGTTACCCAAAGACGCACGCGGGAATACGGGTATTCTCGTATTTGTTGACAGATTCAGCAAAATGGTACACCTTGTGGCTGTACCAGAGTCAATCACGGCAAGTGGTTGTGCTTGTGTCTTTATCGACACCATCTTCCGACTTCATGGGTTGCTCCGTGAACTCGTATCAGACAGAGATCCACGATTCACTGCTGATTTATGGCGTTCCGCGTTCAAATCACTCGGAACGCGCTTGAAGATGTCGACATCTGATCATCCAGAGTCAGATGGTCAGACGGATCGTGCCAATCGTGTCCTTGAAGAGATACTTCGAGGATACGTACACTCCTTTAAGAGTTGGAGTGAGGTTTTGTCAATGGTAGAGTTTGCCATTAACAACTCGGTGCATGCGTCCACGACACATACACCGTTTTGCGTGAATGGCTTGCGCCATCCGCGTGTACCCACCTTACTGGAGTGTAACTCTGGTTTAAGGGGGGGAGGGACTCGCGCGAGCAAAAACCGATTTGGTTCACGCTCATCACGCTCTGACGAAGAGGTCATTGCGTTTAATGCCGATATCGATAACATCGATATCGAAGAAGATGATGCCAGTGAGAGTGCGGAAGCCCTCACTGAAAAAAAGATTGATGTTGCTGCAGTGCGCTCACAGCGCACTGTAGCTAACGAGTCATCAGATGAGTTCATACTGGCTCGTGAATTGGTAGTCTGTTTTGTGCAAGACTCCATCGCCGAAGCGGTGGATAATCAAAAGCAAAACGCTGATAAGAATGGAAGGGCAAACACTCTTTATTTAATAAAGATGACTTAGTCCTACTGTCTACGGTTAATCTACCAAAGCATGTAGTGACTAACTTGGGTAGCAGTAAACTTGTATCCAAGTACATCGGCCCATTTTGTGTATTGCACCGCCTAGGCAATGCATACACGATCGAGTAACCACGTAAGATGCGAACGCATCCCACGTTTTACGTTGGTCGGCTTAAGCCGTACCATCAGTACGCTGCTTCTTCCGATGAAGAACGCCCTTGCGCTCAAGCATCTCGCAAAGAGCCTTGTGCTCCCGATTGTGGGCATCAACAAGGGTCTGAAGAGCAGCTATCTCATCCCGAGACCGATCAACAATCCCACGAGCTACCCTTAGCTCGTCACGAAGAGATGTCAGAGATCTCTCGTTCTCAAGCTGAGCAAAGGCAAACTCAGCTTGATGCTTCGAGACAGCTTCCGCCAGTTGGAGACGCCTGTCCCGCTCATGTTTGAGATCGTCGCGTAACCCTTGCGTTACGCGATCAAATAAGCTCTCGGGAACACATGGATCCCCATGACTGTGCGGAGAGCGTCTTCCCTCCTCCTCCACCTTCATTAGAGGACTCTCGCGGTGTCCAGCGCTATCTAGTTGAGCAGCTGTTGAACCACCGCGACGTGAACGGACGTCGGACGAGTTATCTCGTCCGGTGGCGCGGCTATCCCCCGTCCTGGGATACTTGGGAGCCCCGCTCCCAACTGATGGTCGACGTACTGGGTCTGGTTGAGCAGTACGACGCGGCACATCCTGTGCCGCAGAAGGACCGCCGGAGAAAGTCTTCCCGGCACGGTCGTAAAGGGATTTCAAGTTGTCAATCCCTTCGTACATCTCAGTAGAGATACGTACGCGCCACCACGGGCTATTAGGGAGGTAAGCCTCCTTAGGTGCTCGTGCAGAGTTGTTCACACAACATGGGCACGAGTCTCCCCAAGAGAGGCAGGGTAATCCTTTCTCCCTTGACAGACGATGCAGCTTGTAGCGTGCACCTGTCGGGGTTCGCTTGTCAAACTTATCACGAGCTTTGATCAGTTTGTCGTTCCAAGCGTCACGACCTACATCCTCGAGGTTATGGATGTAGGCGTTCCACGCTTGAAGCAGTGAGGGACCATCACGTTTGTGATTCCCACTGTACCATCGATGTTTGAAGAAAGCATCGATGAAGAGTTTATGTTCAGCGCGATAGTTTTTCGCACTGGGGTCAAGGTGATGGATCCTTGACGAATCGAACAACCGTGTTCGATAACGATCACTCGTCGTCGCCGACAAGTGATCCATGACGGATTTGGGAGGCATCCATGCCTTCTTCTCAGGAGCGAGACGCAACAAACTGCGGTCTCGCTCTTCCTGCGACGTGCCGACAGAAGTACTGGCACCTCGCTGTGAAGTGGTGTCCATAGGAGGACCGACACCACTGTTAGCGCCCGAGTCTCGCGACCTCGAGCGCCTACGCTTCGGCGATGGTTCATCTGATTCATCAGATGAACCAGAGATGCTGCGACGCAAAGCATCACCCATGCCACGCTTGGTAGGCGGCTTGGTTTCGATCGCCGTCGATACGGACCCGTCTTCCGTATCAGGAGAGTATGAGACTCCGACCTCATACTCTGTGAAGACATGAGTGTCTTCATGACCAGCGCCTGCATCACCAAGTGACACAGGCTGAGTCGCTTCAGCAACCGATGAGACATCAGTTGCTGTGGTTTCTGCTTCGACGTCCGCACAGAGACGTGCGGACGCGCTCTCGGCGGCCTTGCTCGCGCATCGCATGGGCTTGTTAACCATGCGATGAAATGTTGGGAAGTGGACTCGGACCAACAAGTGCAAACCCCGTCCCAAATGATTTGGTACGAGTATCCATTTAGTCAATCAGTCACTTAAGTGACTAATGGTTAAGGGGGGGGGTGATGTAACGGGGTGAATCGTTACATAGCAATTTATAAGAAATTGTTAATAGAATATAACTATAAGAGTTATATTCTCGGAATATTGTCATAAGGACAAATATTCTGTAGCACTTACGAGTAGTTCCTAATTGGTTGATATAGGCCATTATATCAACCAACGAAGACGCGCCACGACAGACGCACGCAATGAGTGGTGAGCAGATAATTGATATACACATTTGTATTTAGACATCGTTAGGTGAGGATAAACAGTGGTTTATTACAGACATTAACTATGATAAATACAGTTCTACTTTTTACTTTAACCAAGTACTCGCTTCTTCTTACCGTCTTCCTCTGCACGTACGAGTGTACGTGAAGTTTCGAGGCACCGCCTTATTCTCTAATCAGAATAAGTAGCTTGTACTGTCACCAGTACAAGCTTCAGGGTGCCCCGTTACAGTATTCATGATAAAGCCTCGACTGGACCACTTGCGAGTATTTGGATTGATGGATTATGGTCATGTTGAACCAAATTGAGCTAGTAAAGCTTTAGTGTGTGCTCCTTGGCTGTAGGGACAATACGAAGGGCTATTGCGTGTATGATCTGAAGCTAAACAAGGTCAAGATGTCAAAATCAGCAATTTGCAACACGTCAATGTAGGGGGGAATTGAAGTCATCAACGTGATCAAGGATATCGACGAAGTGGCTCAACTGGAACATGAGAAGAAATCGTAGGTGAAGCGATTTTGAGAAATCCAAAGTGATCCGAAGACTAATTGATCGAAAGCGACGACTGATCGTCGAGAAGGACAGATTGGCTGGTAAGCTGCAAAATACTGAGATCGAATATTAAGATTACAAGATCAATCGTCAAGATACTAAGATCGATTATCAATGTGCCAGGATCGAGACTAAACAGGGTAATCAAGGTTGAAAATATAATCGGAGATCAAGGACGATCGACGAGCGATCAAAGTGATCGACGAGTGATTGATGTGATCGACGAGAGATTGATGTGATCGACGAGAGATTGATATGATCGACGAGAGATTGATGTGATCGAAGATCAGGGGAATCAGTGATCGACGATCGATAACCGACGATCAATCAAGGTAATCATTGATTGAGGTGATTGACGATCAGGGAGATCGAGGATCGATCAGGATTGGACCACCTATGCAAAGTAACGATCAACATAATCTAGAAGACACGATGTAGCATACCCTGGTACATATAGACAGGCACAAAATAGCTTTAGCCTTTGGTTGGGCAGCATGAGATATAATCCTATTTGCTTCTAAGTACACGTGTCGACTTCTCTTCCAGACTAGAATATTGGTCTCCCGACGAAAGGAAAGTCGTGCATACTAAGATTAGACGACGTCCACAGATAATTGGCTAGGATCTAGAATTCTTACCCCCCACCCAACTGCGACTCGATGCAGCAATAACGTAAAGGACTAGGTGCAAGATTGCGAGGAAGCTCAAGAGGTTAGAAGGCTCGCGTATCAGCATCCATATAGTGGACAAGGAGACCTCGTTGAGATCTGGGTGGCTTGTATCAATTAACTTACCAGCATACCCCTAATCGTGTGAAGCTTTCCGTAAGATCACAAGACCCATCCCCTACACGGTCAAGATTTCCCTCAGCACGGTTCCACGAAGATCAGTTCAGCCCGCCCTACCTATGGGTACACAAGGTGAGGAAGAGAAGACAAGCCATGGAAACTGAGTATACCCTCAGATAGTTGGTCGTCAGAGCACCAGTATAGAGTTGAAATCGCCTCATAAATGAGCACTAGCTACTCCACCACAGCCGCCTGTGTTTGATGAATATATGGAGTCAACAACGGAACCATACGAAGACGTCGAGATGCAAGAGATTTATTGAGCATGTGTCATTAAAAGGAATATTGATGACGTATAACCGGATAAATAAATAAACAACAAACGACGACATGGTCTTCATGCCTGAAGGGAACAATTTTGGTGTCCAAAAACAATTATACCTTCTTGGTATTGGATCAAGATTTTCTGACAAGCACAAGATTGATGTCGATGAAGATCCCGTCGATGACGGTCACTTCTATCCACCATAACCCAAGCTACCTTGTTTTGATGAAGATAGTCTGCTTGTAGAAGCTGTATTAGCCTATGCGGCAAATGTTGGCAATGCTAATAAAGCACCGACAACATAGCAGCAAGCCATTAACAGTGATGACACCGATGACGAGAGGAAGGATTGAGCGCTGAGCTCAAAGCCCACCCGAAAAAAATTTCATGAAAGGTGGTCCCGAAGATCAAGGAAGTCCGACTAATCGGATGCAGATGGATATTCGCCAAGAAAAGCAACGAGCAAGGACGTGTGGTGCGGTACAAGGCTTGTCGCCAAAGGGTTCAAGTTGAAGTTTGGCGCTGACTTCTTATAGACGTACTCGCCCGTGAAGAACATTAACTCGACCAGAATCTTTCTAGATGCAATGGCGGTAAAGGGGGTACATTACCGAACAGATGGATGCGTTCACGGCACTTGTGAATTGTAATTTTTAAGGAGAAGGATTTATGGAAGTATTCACTGGCCTAAAAAGCGTCGAAGCGCCGAAAAAATGAAGAGTAAGCTGGGTATTGCAATTTACGATCTCAAGCAAGCTGCGACTGCACGGAACAAGATAATTTATTCGGTATTCCTGCAGATTATATTTTGAAGCAGTGGGGCAGATCATCATGTCTACGCCAAGTGCAACAATAAAGCTGCGCCTATGGAAGCCTCGAAGTCTATGACATGAGCACTTAAACATTCGTTCAGGATGAAGGAGATGGTCAAGATCAAATTTATTTGACAAGAAGATGGATCATTCTCGCAACGCCGGTACACTGACGACTCTACAGACTCGCTGTATCGATGACGTGGTCAGTCGTTGCAACCAAGAGGACGCCTAGGCAGTAGAAAACCCATGTGATTCGGGATTAAAGATATCGAAGATGCAATCGCTATATACAGAAGATGAGCAAGAGGAAATGAAGTCGAAGCCATTCAGGTCGTTGATCAGTTCTTTACTATACATCACAACTTGTACGCGCCCGATGTGACATTTGTCATCACACAATTGTCACGTTTCTTGGAGAATACAGGTCACCAACATTGGAAGGCCGCGATTTCTTTACTCTGCTACCTAGAGATGACGAAGAACTGCGGGATCACTTATGACAGTAGCGCTAGTGAAGTACAAGCTACGGATTACACGGACGCGGATTTGGGAAGCAATATTGACGATCGACGCTCGGTTTCAGAAACAATGTTGATGATCGGTGGCGCACCCGTTGTGTTTAAGTTCAAGTATCAACGCACGGTGGCCCTAATCCCAGCAAAGGCGGATTACATGGCATTAGTCTTGTATAACCAAGAATTGATATGGGTCCGCGTGATGCTCAAGGATCTTAGTCATTAAAAAGTGGGAGTGGCGTGGATCTGGAAGGATTATTAAGGTGCTTTTGGACTTGCAAGCATTATATAATACAACGCCAGGACCAATATCGTCGACATCCATCACCACTTCATCCGAGAGAATGTGACGCGCATCATCATCCCATGCATGTACAAGTCGACAATGAAAGAGCTAGCAGAAGTACTAACCAACTTTCTGTAACAAGAAACCCGAGTACCTGCTTCAGACAAGCGGCGTCGGACCGAATAATACCCAGTCATTCGCGGTGAGTGAGTGTGTTGGGATTACACCGGTGATTACTTAAATGCTCTATACCACTAGTAACACGCGATGCGGTGATTGCTTAAATGCTCTAAACCACCATTTATGCGCGATGTGGCGATTGCTAACGTGTAGGTAGGATAATGCATAAGTATTAGACTATCAGTAGGAGTTTGCGAACTAAAGACCGAAAATGCATTCATTTCACAATCTGCCTTCTTCCTTGAACGTACTTTCATCAATTGATGTTCCTAGATTTTTGTAAAGCTTAAGACACTTTATGTCCAACAAAAGATTACTTCCCGATACAACGTTGGCAAAAATCTCTTTCGCCTTCACGACTAACGCGGATGGCACTCTAGATACCCATATGTATGACTGCCACCCCTCTGAGCACCCTAGTTTATTTTATTCACCACTGTCGTACATTCCGGCGCTTAATTTTATCGAAAGACACGTTTTACGTGGATGTTCCAGTAAGGTGGTAAGAATTCATGTTGACATCATGTTTGTGCTAAGCTTCAGTGGGAGTTTCATTTGGCGATTTCTTCTGCAAACGAGATTTTCTTAAAACCAGAAGATGATAAAGAAATTCATAAAATCTCTTTACATCTGGTTTTGTGTAAAATTTATCTCTGCATTTGTATATTGAGTTCTTACAGGTTATGGTCCCAAAGCATGAGGCACACATGGGTGACGCGCGCGACGGCGCGCATACGGATGCAGCCCCTGCCACTAGTCAAGAATAGTTTAATCAGCATGAGAATTATAAAGAGAAGATCAAGCTATGCGTTGTCCTTGCACAAAATGCCGTCAGAACTCCTGTTGTTGATCATAGTATAACCGAGCGTCTGGATAGGCTCAATGAGTCATAGACAAGGTTGATGAAATCCGAGAAAGTGCGTGGGGGAAAGGGACACGCCTATGATTCCGCCTAGACGTTCATGTTTTTTTCGGGTTCGGGAAGGGGCAAAATAATCCATTGAGAGAACTTGAAGAATTCCATAGATTCGTTTGTATTTACTCTAACGAGGACAATTGAAGAACAGATGTCGTTTGGCGCAGGACATACCATGTCTAATGGTCCCAGAGTTTTGATGTCAAGTTGCTTCAGGACTTAAAAATACTGTTATGTTGCCCCAAGGTGGAGGGCGTAAGTACAGGCAACATTGGAACTCAAATGGGAATGATCACGCTCAAGAAAACACTTCAAGTGCGATGTCCTGATGCAAGGCAAAAGAAGCTAGGTATTCGAGCGTATAATAAACGAAAAATGTACTCAGGACCTGGTTCTGGGTATTCGCAGTGGTATCCAAGATCAAGCGACAAAATCTTTGGCACAGTCGTCTAGTGATTTAGTTTGGCCCGGAGATGTGAAAGTGGATTGCTTGGCTTATCTTGGATATCTTTGTTACTGCAGAGAGATACTGTAACAGACAAGTGGCGATGTGGTAGAGTCAATACCCACATTGCAGACGTAATGGAGAAAATGTTAGAATTGTACAAGACCAATGTTACGCCAGCCCAAGCGATGAAACTTTTTCGCAACGTAAGAATACGAACAGAACCAGGAAGAACAAAACATGTGCCTTATGGTATTTTTCAAAGGTCGTGGCAAAGATGAAAAGTATTTAGTTTGGACAATTTTATGCAGTACGCCTCTGAGACTATGCGGACAATTTTGCTGTCAAAAGTTGACCACAAGAGAGCGCATTATCTGGTACTGGTGGAACAGCATGCACACGTTGCGCAAAGTGACCAGTAAAATCTTGGTCACCGACGAGTCATGGAACAGAAACGTTGAGCCGTGTGAAGGTATTTTGTCATCAATCGTATTGACCGCCTCTTCATTTTAGCTAAGAAGGCACTGTGACAAGCAGCGGTCTGGCTTGTGGGGTCCAACTCGTCCTGACTTTTACCTGTGTATACTTTGCTGAGGGCGTGAAGCATAATTTAATTTCGAACGAAGGCTAGTACCAAAAGAGTTACACAATAGTCACAATGGTGCACAACGTGTCTTGTCCGACACAGTTACTATGCCGGTGGCTTTTGATGTTCGACTGGTTGCGAACGTTCTTGTGGTGTCATATCGAGTGATGGACAACGTTGTGGAACCGGTTGGGGTTCTTATAGATGCCTTATGTGAATAAAAAGTGTTCAAAATTCTAGCGCTGTTAGGAAGGGCATTCTGATGAAATGTTACAAACGTTTTGGCCATTCAAACTTCGAAATATATCGTAGGTGGCTAACGATCCGTATTGTGGTTTTTATGCTTACGGACAAGTTTCGTAATTTATTTTGCCTTTGCTCCCAAGGCAAAAAGAATGAGAACAAACAGCCAAGGCAAGAATCTTATCAAGAGTCATCTGTTAACAGGATCAGAGGTGTTATTTATTTTTGGATATCAAGTGCCCGATATTACAAAAGGGAGACCAAATGCTCGTAATGTGATCAATTTCGTCGATCATACAAGCAATTATGCCTTTTGTTTGATGCTCGTGCTAAAGACGATGCATACTTTTTTTCGAAGATTTCGTGCTGTTTTCTGCGAAAAATTTTTTTTTGTGTGTTCTTCGCACTGACATAGAAGGCGAGTATTAGAGACGTAATCTATTCTGCAAGAAGTCTGGAGTTGCAAGTAATCGAAGTGAAGCAACAAACTAAGTCATAAATGTAATAGCTGAGTGCTTGCATTGAACCATCATGATTATGGATCGTTGCATGATATTTTCTTCGGGAATAACATTCTACTTCTGGGGTGACGCAGTCAGATTTGATGCTTATTTTTCTATAACCAGGACCCTGCGAATTCGAATGATGAGAGAATTTCACAGATGAAGGTGCTTACGAACCAGACCCCGTCGCTAGGTGAGATTGTCGCTTTCTGGGTCGCCATGTACAGTGTTCAGAGATCCGAAGACGAAAACTATATACTTGGGAGGAACAAAAATTGTTATTAATGACAGTGGTGAAGAGACCAAAGGTATCGTATCTACCTGATATTGGATAAGAGGTTGTTGTCGCGCAGCATGTGCAAAAATTGAGATACTGAACAAGAACCGTAACAATCACGAACAAGAATGGTATCTGCAGAAAATTGGAGTCTGGAAGATGCTGATTCGCGCAAGTTCCAGTTATAAAAATAAGTATTTCAAGCTACCAAGATCTGAAGGAGGTGAAAAGTCGTCAGGATCGACAAAGAAGATAAAATGGATTCCGTGGACAAGGTGGGAGAAGGTTGTGACAGGGTAGGCATCCAAATACAAGAGTTCAAGACGCGGTATAGAAAATGAGTGTTTGGACAATCAAGCGTGCATTTTGAGCGCGGTACATCTTTTGATCGTCAAAACTTTGTTGAAGCTGTGCAAAATCATCACAGGTAAGGGTGGGAGAAAGCGATATCGGATGAAGTTCAAGCTCTGAAGGATATTAGACTTTTATATATTGCCAATGCTATAGAAAGTGTTCGAGCATTAAGGTCAAAGTGGGTTTACAAGACCAAGCGCAACGCTGAAGGTGACATTTTGCGTTTGGTGGTAATGTCGGCGGCATGTGGAAACGAAAACGCTTACGAATTATTTTTGGAGTTACTTTTGCTGCTTTTATCGTCACTGGTGTATTTATACGATTGACAACATGTCAGCGAGCTGACTGTGCAAGAAACAATTTGGAGTGTCTCTCAACTGTGGAAGCCGAGATTTTTGCTGCGCCTATAATAGCTCAGGAATTGTTGAGTGTTCTTATACTTTGCAAGAGCTGAAAGTAACAGTTTGTGAATCCAACGCCATTGTGAGTGAATAACTAAGCAGCTTTGAATCAACTCGAAGGCTTTAGGGGATCGGCCAAGGCCAAGCATTGGAATGTGAGAATCAAGTTTTTAAAGTGAAATCACAATGAGTTAAAGTAAAAACCCGAGTATCGAGAAACTTCGAGTACCCCTGCGGACGTACAAACGAATGCATTGGCTGTGCCAAGACTGATTGGATTACGCGAAGTAATCGGTTTGTAATCTATCGATTAGCGTCGATTGTGACAAAGCAAGGTTGAGGTGTTTTTTGTTGAGGACAGTGTCGACGAGGAGAAGTGTTAAATGGCACGCATCAAGTGGATTTTCTAGTAAGGTGGTACGAGCATCATAATGACGTCATGTTTGCGTCGAGCAGAGATGAGAGTTCATTAAGTGATTTCTTCTGCAGGTGAGATTTGCTGGAAGCTAAAAGAAGATAACGAAATTATTACACTCTCGTTGCATCTAATTGTACATACTCTGTCTCTTCCTCATGAATTGAGTTCTAGAAATTCCCTTGAATAGTGTGTCTTTGTAAATGAATTGTGTGATTTTTTTGGCTCAGGAGTGTAGTCGTATGAGCTTTTGTGAGCAAATTTCATTATCAGCACCACAAATGTCCCAAAGTCGAAAGCCACTACTGCACGGTAATCAAGTCTAGATTTTACCACTTTATACTTGTATTGCGTGTACAAACTAATATAGTGTTAATCACACTATGCTTAACAGCCAAATGGGGAAAGAAACTGCTTGATGGCTAGTGAGTCTTTCTATTTTAGAAAAACTATCACACGAGTAGTCACAAAACGCTTAATTTTTTAAGCGGTTTGCTTACTTCTCAAATTTGCGACCACAAGCAGATGTGTTCTTCATCCACTCGCAGTGAATACATTGCGTGCGAGCGGGGTCCCGGTCTCACGAACTCGACAATCTCATAGTCATGAGGACTCGTAAGGACACAATCTCGGTCACGAGTAGCAGTAGCACCAGGTCAGTTCTTGCTGTTGACGTCAATTTAGACGTGTTAAGATTGCGTGATTCTTCCGTGTGTAAATGTTCGGTTTCGAGAAGTATGACTGACGTGCATGCGACGTAACGAAAAAATGAATAGTGCGCACCCATAACAGTTCATATACGCTAGGATAGCAGCAGATCTGATCTTGCTGTGCTCAGTGCCGATTATGCTGCCTGACGAACATATAGGTATGTAGCGCGATTGTTAAGTCAACAGGATATCTTCAGATGTATTGAACACAAACGAATATTTACAAAGCTTGTTAAAATTGCATGATATCCACAATGATCATTTTTAGATATCATGCACTTCTCCAATGCAAGCGTACTGTTAACATGCAATATACATGCTACTGGACAGCGAAGCTGCATCATGGAAAGTACTGCTGCTCATCGATTCTTCAGACGCACCAGCACCAAAATCTCCCTCTCCTTATGCACGTCTCGCGTCGTGTTTGTTTCTGCAAAATTGGCTGTGGCAGTCGTCTCCATCATTTGTGCTGCGGTCCTCTCACCAACAAACTATGAGACCTGTCTGGTGAACCGTATTCGTGCCAACCTGTTCAACACACAAAGCAAGTTTTAGCTCCTTCAGCTCCCACACTGAGTTCTCCTGCATACCTCCAAAGTGCGAGCCCGGTATGTGGTCTCTCGGCATCTTAATATGCGTTACATGTGCACCAGCATACACACTTAGCTTATCATCGAACGCTTAAATCTAGAAAGTGTTTTCAGACAGTCTGCTGGTTGCTATACTTTTGATTTCCGCTCGCTTATGCTCTAATAGCAAAAGTCCCATATTTACGAGAAAAGTACGCATTCGTTAGGACATCTTAATCGTCACCAAACACAGAATGAACTTAATTGATTGTGCGTAACTATTCGCATGACCAATTTCAATTTAATGGAAAGACTCGCTATCAATCACGCATTTTGTTTTTCCCATGTTGCCGTTGAGCATAAAGCGGTGAATATGAAATGTCCGTCAATTTAGACTTGATTAAATTTGAGTGCTTGTTTCGGGGGGGGGGTATTGTAATATTGTGTTATGATAATGAGATATGCCCAATTTTTGTCACACGGACTCATGATGTCCAATAGATATGAATTGTAAGTAAGTGGCCATATAACGAGCCTGGGTGATGCAATTGGTATGAGCTATGACTTTCGAGGATATGATTATTCGTGAAATGAATGCATTCATAGTGTCGTAGTTTCTGTAAAATTCTTTTGAATCTTTTTTTACTTTCTGAAATCTAATTTCACTTTTATGGGTTAAAATGTTGAGTATCATTATTTTCACAAATAAAAAGGACCCCGTTATATTATTTTTATGATTAATCGTACAGATTTGTAGAAAGCTCTGTGTGGTGAAGTCGATCTCACAAAATTACTTTAGTGAGTGTCGAGCTTCCACTTGCCCAGACTTGCCGACTCACGGAGGGGGTACTCCGATCCGTGCCTTGTTGTATGACCTTGTGCTCACCTTGTGTACCCGTCGGTTGGGCTGGCTTGAGCTCTTCGTAACGGCCTTGGGAGATGTCGATCTCGCTGAGAGGTTGGGTTGAGGGTTCGCTTCCGGTGCGGAAATCTTCACACCACGAACGGGGGTTCTGCGATCCCGATCTTGGATCGCACCAATCTTGATTTGTCTTCGAGATCGGGATCTTTGCTGTGCGGAAATCTTCACTCAGCAAATAAAAGTCCTGCGTCGATCTTGCCTTGGGATCGGTCCGATCTGGTCTTGGGATCGGCCGATCTTGCCGGAAGTGCGCAATCTGGGTAGATCGGTGTCTTGTTTCGCCAAAATGAAACGTGCCGATCTGTCCAGGGGATCGCTTCGATCCTGCTCGGTCTTGTCTTGAACGCCTTGTCCAGATCTTCTGACCACTTGAGCTGTCTCGCGATCCTGTGTCCAAAATCCTTTTCCTTTTCCGTTGTGTGCTGCTACCCTAGCAGTTGAGTTGAGTGTGAGTACTTGATCGATCCGGGCCAGATATCCCGGGATCGCTCTTCTCGATCTTGGCCAACAATCCAAGATCGGTCTTCTGTGTCCCTGTAACACGCGTGCCTTAACCCTCCGGGGAAGCCAAATCAATCTTGCCTGGAGAAGAGGGGGGGATAACGTGCGTCGTGAGCAGAAGAAGTAGAGTTCAAGTCTGTTTATTAACCAACCAAATTACTATCCAACCTACCCTTAAGCCTATTCTTAACTATAGGTCACTCTTCAAACCGATATCGCCTTGAATCTGGATCGCCCCCTTGCCACGTGTCGAAATTTCGTGCCCTGTACTCCAATGATAGCGCCAATATTCCCGATACCGTACCTGAACGCCAAAAGAGGACCAAATCCCAGATGTACCAAATACCCATTTTGGGTACCCAAAAGCCCAAAATAGTGCCCAAATGCCGAAGGCGTCTAAATCCATTTTGCGACGTCAATTTGACCGGCTTCCACTGGCTCTTTTGATCTGAACTTTTGAGACATCACTCATGGACCTTCAACAAGCATGTTTGTCATGATCCAAAAGTCTCATCAACGATACATCCATAATCAGTGGGGATCATGACCGATCTGATGCCCAATTCGAGATTGTTGAGGATCGACACAGTACAATCCGGCCATATATGTTCTTCCGTTCATTGTGTGCACTCCGATGCTTTTTCAAAATGATTCTGCTTCAACATCCACATCCTTGCCTCTGATCAGCCTTCAGAGTGGTCGTTCGGTTCAATCCAGTCCTCATCCCAGATCGCACCGTGGAAATCACCCCTTCTACGCCCCGTCTCAAACCACGTCGCATCGCCTGGTCCCAGGCGTACTTTTCTCAAATGATTCTGCTTCAACATCCACATCCTTTCCTTTGATCAGCCTTTAGAGTGGTCGTTCGGTTCAATCCAGTCCCTCGTCCCATATCGCACCGTTGGAATCACCCCTTTCTACGCCCCGTCTCAAATCACGTTGCATCGCCTGGTCCTAGGCGTACCTCTTCCGCCAGTGGGTGACATCTTAACTGGGTAAAAACCGATCCTCGTACAAAATTTGAGTAGTGACTTTGCCACAACCGCCCCCTGTACTGAAGTCTTTCGTACAGCAATCGACCTCAGTACAGTCACTCATCAACTTCGTTCCAAGCACTCAAGTCCGTCTCATGGTCTCTCCGACGCATCCACCCACCTCGCCGATCTCTTCAGAAGGATCCACCATGTTTCTGTCTCCGGATAGCGACCTGTCGCCCGGATCGCCCGATCTCGGAGGACACACCCCAGCGGTCCCCGATCGGCCTGGGTCTCCGCGCCATCTAGATCATCCGGGATCGCAGATCCCTCGTCTGCAGGACAAGTTCAAACCTGCTCCATCGTCTTAGTCCAAGGTCGATATCCAAGCCCGATCGTCTTTCATGATCGTGTAAGTCATTCAATCGTCTTCTTTTTGGTACTTCAATTCTTTGCAGCTTCCACGATCTCGATCCTCATCGCTCCACATCATTCAGGAAGGTAATTCACTTGGCTATCTCCATACTCACATACAAAAACCTCATCCACCAGCATGTGCTACCGTCTAGCACATCTTTCAACCCCTACATCCGCATATGCTACCTCCCGCATACTTGTTCGAACTGTTAAGGTTCGTCCGACTTGCCTTCATGAGACTGCATTACGTCGAAACGGTTTTAACTCACTCGGTTACGCTCAAACTCTTGCAAGATCGCCCCACAACTTAGATCGGCCTCGTCCACCCAACTTAGATCGGGATATCCCTTCCACTTCACCAGAAACTGCCGGTGTACTCGCCCATAACGGGTTTTTCTACCAGATCGCACGTCCAATATTGCCTCTACTTCGTATTCCCCTTCTTCAAGATCGCCATCCCAACTGTCTTCTGGCAGCAGAGCTTCATCGAAATCCAAGCGATCTGATTCCTCTATCGTAACTGATCCTTCGGGCGTTCAGGGAACGTCTTTACCTTTTTTAGCTTCGATATATGTACAATCGGAAATAACCGATATGGGGTTCCAGCGATCTCCAATTTCACAGCATGATCTCCACATACGTCCGCAACTCGGAATGGCCCATGCCACATATGCGCTAGCTTCTTCGCATATCCCTCTTTGACTCGATCCAGGTATAGCCAAACTTGTATACCTACTTCGATCTCGTGTGGTTCCAGATCTTCGTTGTGTCGATCCGCTCGCTCCTGGATTGCGGCTTGTAAATGATCGTTCACTGCAGATCGGGCTCGCTGGTATTGTCTTTGGATTTTGTATCTCCACCTCTTTGGATCGCGATCTCGTGTCCCCGTATTCCCCACTGGTAGTGTAGCCTCCAAAGTCGATCGCGGGTCCCACCCATGAATCAGATAAAACGGGGTATCCCCCCGGATCCGATCTTGTGCAGTGTTAATGGCAAATGTGAGACGCTCAGCATACTCATCCCAGTCTCGCTGGTCAACTTCATCCACGTACATCTTGAGCGAATGTGTCAGGGTTTGCACCATTCGTTCGGCATTTCCATTTGCTTGTGGCCTGTAAGCCATAGTAGCACGCTGTTTTTGTCCTACGATCCGACTGAAGGCTCGAAAGAAGTCGGACATAAATCCCGGTTCTCTATCGTGCCTGATAGCCTCGCTAGCTCCGAAGCGTCGAAACACACATTCTTCGTAATTCTCCGCTTTTGTTTGTGCCGTCCGAGAGGAGCTAGCCTTTGCAATCACATATCCCGAGAAAAGGTCGACCCAAATGAGCAGTTCGGTGTTCCCCTTGATGGACTTGGGCAACGACGGTATATGATCCATGGCGATGATCTGGAATGGATGGGTTGCGTGTAGATTGCCCGGTGATTTCCCATGAATCATCGGGTTTCCTTTCCCGGTCTCACAGTCGGTACATTCGCCCACATATCGTTGAACGCTCCGATACAGTCCTCTCCAATGAAATCGCGATCTGATCCTCTGATAGGTTCTGCCGATACCCTGATGGCCTCCTTCCAGACTCGTGTGATAGTGATGCAAAAAATCCTGCTGCAACGTCTCAGGGATCACCAACCGCATCAAACCATCGCGATCTTCCAACTCTCTTTTCGCCATGGGGCAGAAAGATAGCAGATCGTTCTCATCGATCTCGTATTCCGGCGCCAGTTTGGCGCACATCTTCACTTCTACTGCATCCAAGTTTAATACATCGCCACTTAGATATGTCTTGAGATTGACAATCCAACGCTCTTCATCTTGAGCTTGGACAATTCGTTGAATCCTAGTCCTCTGTTCGATCTCCTCCTGTATCACTTCAGGTTCATGACGTATCCTTCCGGCTGATCTCGTGATCGCAGTTATCCGAGCCAGCTGACCATCTTGCTTGGGCTTCAACAATTCATCGAGACGGTTCAGAGTCATCAGATCTTGCCGATCTTCTTCAGATACAACGGTTCTTCCCTTTTCGCTCTGCAATGCTGTGCTGGCTAGTCGATCTGCGCTCTGATTCCACTCTCGCTTCATATGCAGAAACTCGTGACTAGGCCATGACTGCAGCTTCTCTAACGCTTTATGTTTCAAGAGTTGCAGGCCCGGTGCCTTGCAGTCGATCTCACCGCGCATCTGTCGAATCACCGGACTGGAATCTCCACACAGTATTACTCGCCCCCTATCCAGATCGGCGAGTATCTCAAAGCACAGTAGCAAGCCATGATACTCAGCTTCATTCACGGTGAGGTCGAGAGCGTATCTGTATTCTGTCGCCACGATCGTCCATCCGGGTAACTTCCATATCACGGCACTGAACGACCCTCCTTTCTTTTTTATCCTAGCCGATCCATCGAAACTGGCCACCAGCAACTCCTCATCTGTTTCCACCGTTGGAGGAGGCATCGATATTTTGAGTCGACAGTCCTTTCGTGGGGATATCGCAATCAGCATCTCTTCCACCTCTTCTGTCGGGGTGATACTTGCTGCTAGCATGCCCAAAATCTCTTCTTCTCCTTTTTCGCACCTCTTCACCTCTATAGTCCAGTTCGACAGCAAAGCAGCCCACCGTCCTAATCTCCCGTTGAGCCCTCGAGATTGCATCAACCACGCTAACGTAGAATGTCGGGTCAGCACAGTGATCTCCCGCGAGGCAAGCGTAGTATGGCATACATCCAAAACACGAAGTAACGCCAGCACTTCCTTTTCCACCTTTCCGTAGTTAAGCTCATTGGGCTTTAGAGTGTGGCTAGTAAACGTCACCGGATGGTACACGCCGCCGTACTCCTGTATCAGGGCCGCTGAAACAGTCTACTTGCTAGCGTAGACCACGATCACGGGAGGGCGATCTGGGTCGAAATGTTTGAGCATGGGAGCTGTAGCTATCTTAGCCTTTAGCATAGTGAAAGCAACCATGGCTTCTGTCCATCGACCCTCGTTCGACCATTCGTCTCCTGCTGCAAGCTGAGATCGGCCGATCTCGAAGAAATCCGATTCTCTTAACTCATACAACACCGCGGCGTACACCGCGAAGTCCTGAATGAAACGGCGGTAGTAGTTCAAGCTCCCGAGAAAAGATTGCATAGCTCGCAGCGTGCTAGGGAACGGGATGTTGACCAACGACTCCAAATTCTTGGGCTGAGCCTCCAGACCATCCATCGACACTCGATGTCCCAAATAATCGACCTTGCGGCACCCCCAAAAGCTCTTCGTGAGGCTGATAGACAGATTCCACTTATCACATGCCTCCAGCAACCGTTCTACTTTTGTGTACAAAGATTCCCATGACGTGGCTGGTATGAGAATATCGTCAATGTAAGATCGGCGTCCCAGTATAGACGGTCGTCGATCTGTCTCAGGTTCTCCATCTTTGAACACGTCGATCGGGCCATCAGAGGCTGATCTCTGGCCGATCTTGAGATATCCATACAACGCATTGTCAACCAGACGTTGGTAGATCTGGGGCGCGTTCTTAAGCCCAAAAGGCATTCGTAGCCACTCGAACAAGCCAAACGGTGTGACAAACGCTGAGATCAGTTTTGCTCGTTCAGTCATTTCGACGACCCAGAATCCACTTGCCATGTCTAGCGAACAGTACCATAGAGCTTTATCCAGATCTTTTAGCAGATCGCTGATCAACGGCATGGGATAAACCATCAGGCGCGTCAGCTGGTTCACTCTTCGATAATCAATTCAAAGGCGAATATCCACTCCGTTCTTCTTGATGATCACCACTATCGGAGACGCCCAAGGTGACGTGGATGGCTGAACGATTTTGGCTGCTAACAGTCCTTTGATGAGATCTGACAGCTTCTCCCGATATTTGGGTGCGACCGGACGCACTCTTTGCGCAATTGGTGCGGCTCCACCGACATCGATATCACAAATCGCTCCTCGTGCCGCTGGTGGTAGAGCATTGCCTTTCCCCATAAAAAGGTGACGGGTCTTCCAAATCAGCGATCTGAGTCTTTGTTGATCTGCGGTGAGAGGAACGTCCGGATCGCCGATCTGAATGTCGTTAATTGTCACTTCTTCCGTAGCAGTGAACATCTCTGGTAACACCGCCAGGTGTTGCTCGATGTCTTCGGCAAACAAATCTCCACTCTCGTGATAGTAGACTGGTGCTTCTGCGGAGTCAGCTTCGTCGATCTTAGACGGCTTGTCCTCTTCAGATCTTTGCGTCGCCTCGGACCGATCCAGTCCTGCTCTGTTGTCTGCAAGATTGACGTTCAATGAAGACAGTCTGTTGTCTTGTTCTTCTCGTTCGGTCCCGTGATCTCTTCTCATCGCGATCTCGGTTTCGATCTCACGATCGTTATCCTTTGACGATAGATTTGTCTCATCGAGTGGATTCGATCCAACTCCGTTGACCGTTCATTCCCTTGCAACCACTGTATCTGCATTTTGCAAGTCGTCGTCACCAGCTTGCTGCGTTACCATGGAGATCGCTGGAGGTATGTCCTTTAGCGCATCAGACGGACGCTTCATGATGCATTTGGGAGTGGCGTACGTAGGGCGATCTACCAATGGTCCGATCTGCTCATTTGGGAGTTCATTCACTCGATCCGTCGTAGCCTCATACGTCAGAGTTTGCCACTACTTGTACTTCCCCGATCCGACCTTCACAAAACCTTGAGTTCGTGGTACCATATCGCCTTCGGTCCACAAGCCTAATATCGTGTGGGTGGGCAGTATGATCTCACGGTCGCCAATGTTGGTCATCTGCAGGTATTTCGTCTTACCCAACCCCGAGATCACAGAGGGGACCCAATCTGGCCCTCTAGTGACCCACAACTTCATCTTAGCCCCTCCGATCCCGATCTTCACTTCTCTTGACTCTCCGACTGGGATAAACACATGTTGGTCTTACGCCGTTATATGTTGTATCTTCGATCCGTACGCGGGGCGACGTCCTGCGAGATGGATACGGATTTCTTCTGGTAGACATAGCGCGCCATCAGCTAGATCGAGCCGCACTCCGGCAGGCACCATAAAGTCCATGCCCAGAATCACTTCTTGCCCTGCCAGATCGCCTACCCATACATTGAAATAGTATACCAGCGATCCCGCGAGGGTTACTTTGATCTTGGTAAGTCCTATCGTCATGTACGGGGTTTCTCCGATCCCGATACATTCTTGTCGTTGACTTTCGTCAATATTGCAACCGACCTCACGAGCAAAGGTGGTGTCAATGATCGACACTTCAGCACCAGAATCAAATAGCAGAGTGGCCTTTTCGTTGTTGATCTTGCCAACAGCTTTCGCTTGTTTGAACCACTTCCCGGGCGAGTAATGTTTCCAGTATCCGCGAGAATCACCGTAAGCGAGCTCGATCTCCATAGTTGGTTCAGATCGCGAGTACTCACCGATCCTCTTCAGATGGGACACGGAAACGACACGTTTTGACTTCGAACGAGATATATTTGTATCCATCTCTGTATCCTGCTTACTCTTGCGATCTGTATTCTTTTTTCCACGTATGCAATGATGCAGAGCCCAGAACGCTCGGCTCGTACCAGATTCAAACCTGGCGAGCGTCCTAGTTTAACATCTTCTCTGCCTTCTCTGGCAGTGTCCCCGCATGCTTGGTTGGGACGTACCATTGGCGGATCATGTTATAGAACTCCTCCATAGGACACTTCCCCGGGTCGTGCATCTCACCGCAGGCGCGACTCACGAAAAACCAATTTTCAGAGGGGTATCCTTTACGACCACACTTCTGGCAAGTGAGCCGCTTCCAGCAACCGAGATCTCCATGCTTGGTCGATCCGCAATGAGCACACGGCTTCAATGGCATATTGCGATCTTGATAATCTTGACGAGTGTTCGGGTCGACCGATCTCGCGTTTGCTGCAACGTCATTGGGGGATGAACGGCGATCCGTAGTAGCAGCCACATGGATCGATTTCAATCGATCTTCCAAATACGATCCGCAGGTGTCCGATCCTGACTCGCTGCTGACGTCCTCGGTACGGACCATCCTCACCGCTTGTGCAGGCTTAGAAAATGCTGGACCCGGAGTTCCCTTCTGCCTGAATTTGGACGATCCCATCATCACTTTCCCTTGACGCGATCTCCCTTGTTGATATCCGTGCAGTGTCTTTTGCATGGCCTCCGCGTCTCCTACATTCAGCAGTAGCAATTGATTGGACAGATCGGGGTCGTCCAAGGTGTCAATGAAATGGTTGACATGTTCCTTGCGCGCAGCTGGCAATCCAGTCATCACCGGTATCTTCGCCTGCGTTCCCATCACATTAAGCCGATACAGGTACTGCAAAGGATCTTCCTCCGATCGTTTCTTTGCATGGTAATATTGTCGGCTTGTGGACATCCCGTGTCCCGCATATTCCACAAGAAAACTGTTCATCAATTCTTTCCAATTGAATCTCGTCGATCTACTCAGCTGTCGGTACCAGTAGCGGGCTGGGCCCACAATGAGATCACCGAAGACCAGACATCTCTCTTCGTCCGGTGCTTGGTCTCGGATAAACGCTGACTTCAGTTTGCCGATCCAGGTTCGTGCTTTGTCTTCTTCCCGATCCTTCCCTGAGAATTCTTTCAGCTCATAAATCGCTGAGATTCTGATCCTCTGCGTGATGCTTCCCCCCTCCGGTAGTCGCACCGGTCGCGGCTACGTGAGGGCGCTGTGGTTCGGACATTCATAAATCATCCGGGTCGTATTCCGCCCCATGATGGATCTGTTGGTAAGTGTCCGACTCCACCGATTCCATCTCCACATCCGGCATGTCATGGCTTTCGTGTGAGGGTTGGAGCAAAGTACGTCGATCTGGGTAGCGGTTTGGCTGTCGATTCATTCGCTGAGCTGTACGTTGATCCGCCTCGTACTCCTTCATGGCTAAATTGAAGTACCGACTTAGATCGCCCTCTTCCTGATCATCCAGCCCAGTACGGGTACCGGCCGATCTCCGTGGCATGTCGCTCCTGGCTTGTCCTTTAAAGGCGTCGGTATTGGCTTATCCGATCTTGTCCTTTAAGAACCTTCCACCCGATGGTCCTAGAGACATCCGACAAATGCTGATGGATCCATCTGACTCGCTCTCGGAGTCATCCGAGGCGTAGCGGGGCGATCCCGCGGGGTGTTTACAGAGCGAGCCCGAGGGCGTCCCGATCTTGTCTTCAGGAGTATTCGCTTTGCCCACCAGCATTATCATGATCTCTACAAACTCATTCGCCGCGTCCTTCAACTGTTCCAAGCTGCAACTCAGCAGTTCATCTCCATCAAAAGCGTCAGGGCAGACACCCATGTCGTCCAACATCTGCAAAATCACATTGATCTCGTCGACTTTGTTGGTCCCGTGAAGTGGGACCGATATCGGCTTATCCAGAGGATCAATCAACTTGGGCCTTAATATCTTGAACACTGGGTCCGTCTTGAGCAGCGTCTTCAACTGGCCATAATAGTACTGCCATTTTGCACGCTCCCGCGCTTCACCCGTCGTCTCCTTCTCCCTGGACGCGATCTTCATTGGGTTATATTCCGTCTTTGGCATCGCGATCTTATCTGGTGTTTCATCGTATTCCTCTTTGGCTCCGATCTTCGATTGCACAGTTCGGCCGATCTGGCGATCTTTGACGTCTGATCCCATCGATCTCGTCGCGGATCGTTCTGATGTGGTCGATTTCGCGATTGAGCTCTTCGGCTTGAGGTCGGGCGATCTATCGACTAAGATATAGGGTTTGGCTTTCGCCGATTTGGTTTTCATCATTGAACTTTCATCCAGCAGATCGCTCTGGAAAGAGCGATCTGCGGTGGCCCCCGAAAGGACCCTAGGAGGGGGTTGAGGTTTATCTTCCAGATTGATCTCTCGATCTTCCTCTTTCATTTTCATTTCATCAGAGCCCCTCCCAAAACTCTGATGATCTGAGGATCTTGTGCTTCTGCGTGTCTGCGTCGATCCCTCTGTCGCTGACACTTCAATCCCAGGTTCTTGCTTAATCTTGACATCTTCGCCAGTGGACTCACGGTGAAATCCAGAGGCCTAAGAAGATCCGGGCACGCGCACCATTGTGGTGAAGTCGATCTCACAAAAATGGCTTGTATGAGTGTCGAGCTTCCACTTGCCCAGACTTGCCGACTCACGGAGGGGGTACTCCGATCCGTGCCTTGTTGTATGACCTTGTGCTCACCTTGTGTACCCGTCGGTTGGGCTGGCTTGAGCTCTTCGTAACGGCCTTGGGAGATGTCGATCTCGCTGAGAGGTTGGGTTGAGGGTTCGCTTCCGGTGCGGAAATCTTCACACCACGAACGGGGGTTCTGCGATCCCGATCTTGGATCGCACCGATCTTGATTTGTCTTCGAGATCGGGATCTTTGCTGTGCGGAAATCTTCACTCAGCAAATAAAAGTCCTGCGTCGATCTTGCCTTGGGATCGGTCCGATCTGGTCTTGGGATCGGCCGATCTTGCCGGAAGTGCGCAATCTGGGTAGATCGGTGTCTTGTTTCGCCAAAATGAAACGTGCCGATCTGTCCAGGGGATCGCTTCGATCCTGCTCGGTCTTGTCTTGAACGCCTTGTCCAGATCTTCTGACCACTTGAGCTGTCTCGCGATCCTGTGTCCAAAATCCTTTTCCTTTTCCGTTGTGTGCTGCTACCCTAGCAGTTGAGTTGAGTGTGAGTACTTGATCGATCCGGGCCAGATATCCCGGGATCGCTCTTCTCGATCTTGGCCAACAATCCAAGATCGGTCTTCTGTGTCCCTGTAACACGCGTGCCTTAACCCGCCGGGGAAGCCAAATCAATCTTGCCTGGAGAAGAGGGGGGGATAACGTGCGTCGTGAGCAGAAGAAGTAGAGTTCAAGTCTGTTTATTAACCAACCAAATTACTATCCAACCTACCCTTAAGCCTATTCTTAACTATAGGTCACTCTTCAAACCGATATCGCCTTGAATCTGGATCGCCCCCTTGCCACGTGTCGAAATTTCGTGCCCTGTACTCCAATGATAGCGCCAATATTCCCGATACCGTACCTAAACGCCAAAAGAGGACCAAATCCCAAATGTGGTACCAAATACCCATTTTTGGTACCCAAAAGCCCAAAATAGTGCCCAAATGCCGAAGGCGTCTAAATCCATTTTGCGACGTCAATTTGACCGGCTTCCACTGGCTCTTTTGATCTGAACTTTTGAGACATCACTCATGGACCTTCAACAAGCATGTTTGTCATGATCCAAAAGTCTCATCAACGATACATCCATAATCAGTGGGGATCATGACCGATCTGATGCCCAATTCGAGATTGTTGAGGATCGACACAGTACAATCCGGCCATATATGTTCTTCCGTTCATTGTGTGCACTCCGATGCTTTTTCAAAATGATTCTGCTTCAACATCCACATCCTTGCCTCTGATCAGCCTTCAGAGTGGTCGTTCGGTTCAATCCAGTCCCTCATCCCAGATCGCACCGTGGAAATCACCTCTTTCTACGCCCCGTCTCAAACCACGTCGCATCGCCTGGTCCCAGGCGTACTTTTCTCAAATGATTCTGCTTCAACATCCACATCCTTTCCTTTGATCAGCCTTTAGAGTGGTCGTTCGGTTCAATCCAGTCCCTCGTCCCATATCGCACCGTTGGAATCACCCCTTTCTACGCCCCGTCTCAAATCACGTTGCATCGCCTGGTCCTAGGCGTACCTCTTCCGCCAGTGGGTGACATCTTAACTGGGTAAAAACCGATCCTCGTACAAAATTTGAGTAGTGACTTTGCCACATCTGCATATCGCTCTTTTATAAATAATCAAGTTCAAGGAACTAATTTAAGCTCTTTATGTTCACGGTCTATTTCGCGTGTTCGGCGGCTGAGGAATGGATGACAAGAAGTGTGATTAAATACAAAATGATTTCTAAATTGCCACTACCTTATTGCTCGTCACCAGCAGCTCTACCCGATTGGGCAACGACTACCAAAAGAGAGATTTAATTTCGATACTATCAGTCTTTGCTACCCTAAACAGATGTGTACTCAACAAAATCGATTTAAATGTTTTCTCGTCGTTTAAATTGTTTCATATTAAAAAATTTGTGCGTTTATTTAAAAATCAGAACGCACAGTGATGAAGTCGAAGGGTGTATGCAAATGAGAGTATATGCCATACCTGCTGACGACTGCGGCCAGTCAGGATTACATGGGGAATGAGATTGTTGAAAAAGTGAAAAACTTGGACGCAAGTCAACAGAGAAGCAGCAGATAAACGATAAGAATCTTGAAGGTAAGCTGTAACTCTGGGCCACCAGAGTGACCGAGCATATTGCACCTCATGAGAATAAGAATAACCGATTGGGGTGGCAACGAGGTGTGTCCGATGGAACACCAGTTGTGCATTCAGTGTCATCACCACGATGTAGCCAGGTGTTTTGTCGCACTGGACACAACGGCGATCCTGTGCCTCTGGATCACGCAACGCTAGCCAAGTCACGTAAAGAAGATATGGAACATGTAAAAACCAAAAATAGCTCCATCATTCCAGATTTTTTTTGAGCTGCAGCTTAAATGAAAGGAAAAAACTGTACGAAATGAAAATTCATTGTAACAATGTAAAAGCAAACGTTGTTGCTGGGGTGTCTATGTAGGAGATTTGACGACTGTGAGGTTCCATATTTCGTGTATTTTTGGGTAGAAAAAGTCTAATTTGTTAATAAAAATATGGTGACGGAACATACTGGTAGATTGAGTGACTACCATGATCATTAGCAGAAAAGTGAACAATTCTTTTGAGGTGTGGACAATGACGATACCAAATTCTTGCCCATAGGAGGTAAAATAGAAAAATTCAGGAAGTGGAAACAGTAAGTCCTAATTTATACTCAACACTTCTTGTATGGACATAAAAATATTAATGCAAGCCCGACGGAAGGCTATTTGTGACTATGCGCAAGTTGAATAACAAGTTGTAAGAACTATTTTTTGTCTGTGTGTATGTGAGCAAAAAAAGCCGGTCGTACTGTACACGTCGTCCTCAGTGCGTTGTAGCCCATCCTCTCCTCATTATTAAATGTGCATTATAGGTGTCAATTTTCAATGTAGGACACTAATTGCAACCGCAGAAAGAGTAAAAGCCAACATGCATATATGCCCGCACGCGATGGGCTCAAATTGACCGAGGGCAAGCCTGGCTGCCAAATTATGCTGATTGCCCCCGGGATCGTCGAAAAGTTCGACGAGGCTCACCTGATCGAACCAAGGAGCATAAAAAGTGCGCTTAGGGCGCGTAAAGGTGTTGCAAACTATCGTTTCTTCTCGCACCTCGAAAAAATGCATTTCCTCACAAAAAGGGTGTGGCGAAGTCACTAATCAAAATTTTGTACGAGGATCGGTGGACACATATTTGAGACGCCACTTACTGGTGGAAAATGAGGCCATGGGACCTGGCGATCCGATAAGGAGATGGAATGCGGTCTCAATGGGGATCGGCGATTCGATCCATATGTCGTCAGACTGATGGGTATGGAACGATCTGAGACGGAGCGATCAGGGACAAGACGACAAATAGAACGATTTTCATGGAGCGATCTGGGACAAAGATCTGGGACCAGGTGATGTGATATGACTCTGTGACAAAGGTGTAACATCCTGCAGATCGGTGACACTCTCTACGGGTCTCCCGAAGGGAGTACTGATTTAGGTTATTTATGGCCCGATCTGGAAGTGGGGATGTTTGTGGGAGTCCGTGGGACCGTTGTAAGAACTGGGGATGGTCTAATTGAGCAGATAAACCCTTGGGGATGGTATTAAAGTACACAATGAACGGAAGAACATGTATGGCCGGATTGTACTGTGTCGATCCTCAACGATCTCGAATTGGGCATCAGATCGGTCATGTTCCCCACTGATTATGGATACATCGTTGATGAGACTTTTGGATCATGACAAACATGCTTGTTGAAGGTCCATGAGTGATGTCTCAAAAGTTCAGATCAAAAGAGCCAGTGGAAGCCGGTCAAATTGACGTCGCAAAGTGGATTTTGACGCAATTCAGCATTTGGGCACTATTTTGGGCTTTTGGGTACCAAAAATGGGTATTTGGTACATCTGGGATTTGGTCCTCTTTTGGTGTTTAGGTACGATATCGGGGATATTGGCGCTATCTTTGGAGTGTAGGTCATGAAACTTCGACACGTGTTCAAGGGGGCGGTCAAGCTTAAAGGTGATATCGACTTGGAGAGTGATCTATATTTGGGAATAGGCTTAAAGATAGGTTGGCTAGTAATTTGGTTGGTTAATAAACAGACTTGAACTCTACTTCTTCTGCTCACGACGCACGTTCTCCTCCCCCTCTTCTCCGGGCAAGAGTGATTTGGCTTCCCCGGCGGGTCAATGCACGCGTGTTACAGGGACACAGAAGACCGATCTTGGATTGTTGGCCAAGATCGGGAAGAGCGACCGCGGGAAGTTTGGCCCGGATCGATCAAGTACTCACTCTAAACTCAACTGCTAGGGTAGCAGCAACAAAGGAAAAGGATTTCGGACACAAGATCGCGAGACGGCTCAAGTGGTCAGAAGATCTGGACAAGACGTTCAAGACAAGACCGAGCAAGATCGAAGCGATCCACTCGACAGATTGGCGTGTTTCATTTTGGCGAAACCAGGGACCGATCTGCCTAAATTGCGCACTTCCAGCAAGATCGGACGATCCCAAGACCAGATCGGACTGATCCCAAGGCAAGATCGACGCAAGACTACTATGTGCTGAGTGAAGATTTCCGCATAGCAAAGACCCCAATCCCGAAGACAAATCGAGATCGGTGCGATTCAAGATCAAGACCGCGACATCTTTAACTAGAGATCGCCGCGACTCGAGAATCAAGATCGCAGAACCCATGTTCGTGGTGTGAAGATTTCCGCACCGGAAGCGAACCCTCAACCCAACCTCTCAGCGTGATCGACATCCTCCAAGGCCGTTACGAAGAGCTCAAGCCAGCCCAACCGACGGGTACACAAGGTGAGCACAAGGTCATACAACAAGGCACGGATCGGAGTACCCCCTCCGTGAGTCGGCAAGTCTGGGCAAGTGGAAGCTCGACACTCATACAAGCCATTTTTGTGAGATCGACTTCACCACTATGGTGCGCGTGCCCGGATCTTCTGAGGCCTCTGGATTTCACCGTGAGTCCACTGGCGAAGATGTCAAGATGAAGCAAGAACCTGGGATTGAAGTGTCAGCGACAGAGGGATCGACGCAGACACGCAGAAGCACAAGATCCTCAGATCATCAGAGTTTTGGGAGGGGCTCTGATGAAATGAAAATGAAAGAGGAAGATCGAGAGATCGAATCTGGAAGATAAACCTCAACCCCCTCCTAGGGTCCTTTCGGGGCCACCGCAGATCGCTCTTTCCAGAGCGATCTGCTGGATGAAAATTCAATGATGAAAACCAAATCGGCGAAAGCCAAACCCTATATCTTAGTCGATAGATCGCCCGACCTCAAGCCGAAGAGCTCAATCGCGAGATCGACCACATCGGAACGATCCGCGACGAGATCGATGGGATCAGACGTCAAAGATCGCCAGATCGGCCGAACCGTGCAACCGAAGATCGGAGTCAAAGAGGAATACGATGAAACACCAGATAAGATCGCGATGCCAAAGACGGAATATAACCCAACGAAGATCGCGTCCAGGGAGAAGGAGACGACGGGTGAAGCGCGGGAGCGTGCGAAAATGGCAGTACTATTATGGCCAGTTGAAGACGCTGCTCAAGACGGACCCAGTGTTCAAGATATTAAGGCCCAAGTTGATTGATCCTCTGGATAAGCCGATATCGGTCCCACTTCACGGGACCAACAAAGTCGACGAGATCAATGTGATTTTGCAGATGTTGGACGACATGGGTGTCTGCCCTGACGCTTTTGATGGAGATGAACTGCTGAGTTGCAGCTTGGAACGGTTGAAGAACGCGGCGAATGAGTTTGTGGAGATCATGATAGTGCTGGTGAGCAAAGCGAATACTCCTGAAGACAAGATCGGGACACCCTCGGGCTCGCTCTGTAAACACCCCGCGGGATCGCCCCGCTACGCCTCGGACGACTCCGAGAGCGAGTCAGATGGATCCATCAGCATTTGTCGGATGTCTCTAGGACCATCGGGTGGAAGGTTCTTAAAGGACAAGATCGGATAAGCCAATACCGACGCCTTTAAAGGACAAGCCAGGAGCGACATGCCACGGAGATCGGCCGGTACCCGTACTGGGCTGGATGATCAGGAAGAGGGCGATCTAAGTCGGTACTTCAATTTAGCCATGAAGGAGTACGAGGCGGATCAACGTACAGCTCAGCGAATGAATCGACAGCCAAACCGCTACCCAGATCGACGTGCTTTGCTCCAACCCTCACACGAAAGCCATGACATGCCGGATGTGGAGATGGAATCGGTGGAGTCGGACACTTACCAACAGATCCATCATGGGGCGGAATACGACCCGGATGATTTATGAATGTCCGAACCACAGCGCCCTCACGTAGCCGCGACCGGTGCGACTACCGGGAGGGGAAGCATCACGAGGCAGAGGATCAGAATCTCAGCGATTTATGAGCTGAAAGAATTCTCAGGGAAGGATCGGGAAGAAGACAAAGCACGAACCTGGATCGGCAAACTGAAGTCAGCGTTTATCCGGAGACCAAGCAACGGACGAAGAGAGATGTCTGGTCTTCGGTGATCTCATGGTGGGCCCAGCCCGCTACTGGTACCGACAGCTGAGTAGATCGACGAGATTCAATTGGAAAGAATTGATGAACAGTTTTCTTGTGGAATATGCGGGACACGGGATGTCCACAAGCCGACAATATTACCATGCAAAGAAACGATCGGAGGAAGATCCTTTGCAGTACCTGTATCG
>CAKLBY020000215.1:0-83930 GCA_921007115.2 Peronospora matthiolae
AAAGGATATCAGAGACTAGTGACTGAATGTAGAGAGTGCTGACATAATGCAGAGAGTGCTGACTGGAGATGACGTTGTGCAGGTGTTTAATATACTTATTTTGACTACTATTTTATAGGTCAGGTAGGTAAAGATGACGTGAGCCATGTAGTCGGTCTTGGGACGAGGTACATGAGATGACCAGACCTCAGTATAGAAGAACAAGTAAGAGACTGCAGGAAGTTTAGTCGCTTGATGGGTTGAACAAGCATGGAGAATATGCCTGATCTGTAACGGGGTGAATCGTTTCATAACAATTTATAAGAAATTGTTAATAGAATATAACTATAAGAGTTATATTCTCAGAATATTGTCATAAGGACAATATTCTGTAGCACTTCCAAGTAGTTCCTAGTTGGTTGATATAGGCCATTATATCAACCAACGAAGACGCGCCACGACAGACGCACGCAATGAGTGGTGAGCAGATAGTTGATTTACACATTTGTATTTAGACGTAGTTAGATGAGGATAAATAGTGATTTATTGCAGACATTAACTATGCTAAATACAGTTCTACTTTTTACTCTAACCAAGTACTCGCTTCTTCTTACCGTCTTCCTCTGCACGTACGAGTGTACGTGAAGTTACGAGGCACCGCCTTATTCTGTTATCAGAATAAGTAGCTTGTACTGTCACCAGTACAAGCTTCAGGGTGCCCCGTTACACCTGGTAGCACTTCGTAGTCCGTCCAAGGACCGCGTTCACATCCAACATGAATATGTTGGATGATGAAGATGACCAAAGCTTTCACGCTACGCGTGACGGCTACTCCCATTTGAGCGATGTCGAATGGGATGCGGTTGAACGAATGGGTTCGACCATGGGCATCCATGCTGTTAGCGTCATGCTAGAGGCTCTCAATAGAGATGCCCAACATGCTACTATCGCCAAGTTCATTCAAAATGAACTTGACGCAGAACGCGAGAAAGTAGCCTTGCTTCACCAACAAGGTTCTCAACAAGCAGAGTTGTTGAGAGAACAAGGTGCTCAACAGTTTGAACTGTTGAGACAGCAGCAGGCTGCTGCTGGCGGGTCGATGCACTCGCGTCGACCCGAGACCTTGAAGATTGACATCTCAAAGTATAGGGGAGTCGAAGAGGGCTCCCTCTTGAGATGGTTCGTCGAATTGGATGACGCCATAAGGGCGCGTCGCATCGACGACGGGGATATGCAAGTTGCATTTGCCCAGTCAAATCTGGCAGGACGTGCCAAGACTTGGGCACTGGGGCTCAAGCTGCACGACCCATATGCGTTTGGGTCGTTGGAAGTCTTCAAGTCGCGGCTCAGACAAACGTTTGAACCGCCTAGAGCTGAGTTCAGAGCTCGAACCGAACTCTTGAAGCTCAAGCAGGGTAAGCGTGATGTGCACGCTTACGCTCAACATATACGACATCTCACGAGTTGTATAAGTTCCAATCCGGTGGATGAACACACGTTGGTTTCGGTGTTCATGCAGGGTCTTGCGGATGGTCCCGTCAAGACTCACCTGTTCCGGCTTGAACTAGATTCACTAGAACAAGCCATTTCAATTGCGGAGCAGGAAGACTTCAGTCTGAGAAAGGCTCGCGCCAGCTCGACATCATATCGTCAACCGAGACGATATGACAACGGAGGTCCAGAGCCGATGGAACTCTGTTATGTAGAGAGCGAGAAGGCTCGCTCTACAGGCTACAAGAAGTTGCAGAGATGCAACAGATGTCAAAAGACAGGACACTACGCTTACGAGTGTAGTGCCCCTCGTCCAGTGTCTCGCGACACTGGGCGTAGTGACCGTCCACCCATGAGAAAGGGGCAGGGACGAGGGTCCGCAGTTGGTGCAAAGACGCAACAACGGGATGGACCGTCAAAAAACGGACAGGATCAGTAGGTGCGGAGCACCCTACTGATCCAGCAACGTCAAGAGAATTTGTAGGCCTCTTGATGAAGGTTGCTCCCAACACACAGACATTGTGCGTTGCTGCTCTAGGTAATGAGATCTCACTCATTACCTTGAAACTCGAAGTGACGAATAAGTTGTCCCTTCGAGCTCTAGTCGATTGTGGGGCGTCCAACAATTTTGTGCGACGCCAATCGCTAGAAGATGGTCACTTTAAATTCAGTGAATGTGACACACCTCCTACGAGGATGACGGTACGTCTTGCGACAGGCGCATCCGTAACCGTCATGAAGCGTATAGTGAAGATTCACTATACGCTAGAAGATACCCAATACGACGATGACTTTATCGTATTGGATTTGGATGACAAATTTGATGTCATCCTTGGAATACCGTGGCTCAGAAGGTACGAACCACGGGTAAACTGGCAACATCGGACAGTAACGATGCCTGCCGCTTGTTCATCAGATGGCCATCTGATGAACGTTTTGTAGCGTCCACAAGCGTGTGGATGTACTACGAGTGAGTGCGATGGCCTCACTTGTGGTACGGTCGTTAGTACGACTGCACAAAACCTTAGTGTACCAAACGGTTACACTTCGGAGCAAAGTTCCGGCGGCTGTGAGGAAACACAGGCTGCGCCGAAGGTCCACCACTCGAATAAGTCGGGTGGACTGGGACAAAGATGTATCCCTAGAGGGGAACATCTAGAAGAGAAACAATCGATCGCTCAGGTTAAGCGAAACGATAATCCTAGATCGACTGGAGAGTCTTTCGTAGAGGATCTCGCTGTGGTTGCGCAACCCCAGCTAGAGGAAGTAAAGGGAATAAGTCCCAAGATTACAAATACGGCGGAAATAAGTTCCCCGAAACCCGCGGGAATAAGTCCCCGGGAAGACGAAGGAATAAGTCCTTCGAAGCCTGAGGGAATAAGTCCCCAGGAAATGACAGAGACATTGAATGTCATAGTCAATAACGGATCATGTGTAGGCGCTTATACACTTGATCTGATTGCGCCTCCGAAGTTAACTTCGGAGATCACTCAGTTGCCAACGCTCGAACATAAAAGATTCTTGCGTGATCTGCGTAGTGGCAAAGTCAAGCAGATCTGCATACTCGTCGCTGAAGACGAGTATGTAACCGACATAAGGTCAGCAACAGTGTTTACTGAGAACGAGAGAGTTCTCAGTAGTTCATCTATGGACGAGAGTGTCCTAGATGAAAAGACACGAATTGAGCGATATGACTCTTAATCGTGGGAATCGCTCAAGACAAATCCTCTCTATGAAGATTTGGTTGAATTCAAGGATGTATTCCCTGAAACTGTTCCGTGCGAATTACCGAAGGATAAAGGTATTCGACACGAAGTCGAGATTAAACCAGGCTCGAAGTACTGTGTCATGAAGCAGTGGCCACTGCCTCGTGAACAAGTACTTGCGATCGACAAGTTCTTTGCCGATCGTTTAGCAGCGGGCCATGTGAGGGAATCAACTTCCCCACATAGCTCTCCGACCTTCTGTGTGCGAAAAGCAACAGGAGGGTGGCGGATAGTGCACGCGTTTAACAAATTGAACGCTGCAACGGTACCGGCTCAGACGCCGATACCAAGGAAGGACGTAATCATTGATGGTATGTCAAAGAGTACCATCTTTTCGTCCATGGATTTGATGGATGGCTTCTATCAAATCCTAATGCGGGAACGGGATATACCCTATACCGCAGTTAGCACGCATAGCGGCATGCTCTGGGAATGGCTAGTAATGCCACAAGGACTCAGTAATGCCCCTGCCACGTTCAACAGGTGTGTATCACATCTGTTGAGGCCAGTACGAGAATTCGCGCCGAGTTATTTCGATGACGTATTCATCCATAGTCGAGCTATGGATGGAAAGTCGGACGTTGAGGTTCACAGGTACCACGTCCGACAGGTTCTTACAATCATGCGAAAGCATCAATTGTATGCTAACCTCAAGAAGTGTATATTTGCAGCAAGCGAAATACCACTTCTTGGGTGCATCGTTGGTAAGAACGGTGTACGTCCTGATCCCGAAAAGATCAAGGCGATCACCGACTGGCCCGTGCCGGTCGATGTCAAAGGTCTTCGAAAATTCCTTGGGCTAGCGGCGTATTTGCATAAGTATTCACGCAATTACGCCGAGATGACTGTACACCTCTCTCGTTTGTTGAAAAAGAACGAGAGGTGGTTATGGAACGCTGAATGTCAACGCTCCTTTGAGGGTATCAAGCAGAGCTTGATACAATCCCCAGTCCTAGCAATAGCCGATCAGGACAGGCCATTTCATGTGGTCTGTGATGCCAGCGATTTCGCAATCGGCTGTGCATTAATGCAGTACGACCTTGAAGGCGTTGAACGCGTCGTCTGCTATCAGTCGCGTCAGCTGCAACCAGCTGAGCGGAACTATCCAGTGCATGACAAGGAACTCCTTGCCATGAAGTATGCACTCGCGAAGTTCAGAGTCTATCTATTAGGAGATAAATCCTTCATTGTTTAACACTGACCATGCGTCATTACGCACGGCAGTGAACAGCCCGCACCTTTCACAACGAATGGCGCGGTGGTTGTCATTCTTTGCAGAATAAAACTTTACGGTAGAGTACAAATCAGGACGACTTAATGTCGTCGCTGATGCACTCTCACGTCGTCCCGACTTTAAACCAGTCGTGAAACCCAACAGTGAGACAGCCACTGTTGCGGTTATGACGTCCACAGTACCACCTTCAACATTACATGATGATGTGAGGCGGGCATACGCCCAAGATGGTGAGATTGTGAAGTTGTTGACACATCTCTCACAGCCATCTCGAGAATCGTTGAAACGATTGTCGTCTGCGTATCGATCTGCATCAGATCGATACATTACTCGCGACGGTTTACTGTGTTATACAGCCGTTACTGGCGACACACCACGTGTTGTCATTCCAGATGATACTGATCTGCGTTTGCGGATCATGTTCGAGTATCACGCTGCTCCTATTGGAGGACATCGTGGCCGGGAGAAAACACATCTCACGGTGAGTCGAGACTTTTACTGGTCCCGCCAGTAACAGTTTGTGCGCAAGTATGTTCGCGCATGCGAAGTCTGTCAACGAGTGAAGTCAAGTCCTTCACTGCGTGCACCTTTACAGCCTCTACCAGTTCGGGCTGAGTGCTAGGAATCCATCTTAATGGATTTCGTCTTCGGGTTACCCAAAGACGCACGCGGGAATACGGGTATTCTCGTATTTGTTGACAGATTCAGCAAAATGGTACACCTAGTGGCTGTACTAGAGTCAATCACGGCAAGTGGCTGTGCTTGGGTCTTTATCGACACCATCTTCCGACTTCATGGGTTGCCCCGTGAACTCGTATAAGACAGAGATCCACGACTCACTGCTGATTTCTGGCGTTCCGTGTTCAAATCACTCGGAACGCGCTTGAAGATGTCGACATCTGATCATCCAGAGTCAGATGGTCAGACGGAACGAGCCAATCGTGTCCTCGAAGAGATACTTCGAGGATACGTACACTCCTTTAAGAGTTGGAGTGAGTTTTTGCCAATGGTAGAGTTTGCCATTAACAACTCGGTGCATGCGTCCACGACACATACACCGCTTTACGTGAACAGCTTGCGCCATCCGCGTGATCCAACCTTACTAGAGTGTAACTATAGTTTAAGGGGGGACTCGCGCGAGCAAAAACCGATTTGTTTCACGCTCATCACGCTCTGACGAAGAGGTCGTTACGTGTGATGTCGATATCGACAACATCGATATCGAAGAAGATGATGCCAGTGAGAGCGCGGAATCCCTCACTGAAGAAAATATTGATGTCGCTGAAGTGCACTCACAGCGCACTGAAGCTAACGAGTCATCAGATGAGTTCATACTGGCTCGTGAAACGGTAGTCCGTTTTGTGCAAGACTCCATCGCCGAAGCGGTGGATAAGCAAAAGCAAAACGCAGACAAGAATGGAAGGGCAAACACTCTTTTACTTAATAATGACTTACTCCTACTGTCTACGGTTAACCTACCAAAGCATGTAGTGACTAACTTGGGTAGTAGTAAACTTCTACCCAAGTACATCGGCCCATTTCGTGTATTGCATCGCCTAGGCAACGCGTACAAGATCGAACTGCCACGTAAGATGCGAACGCATCCCACGTTTTATGTTGGTCGGCTTAAGCCGTATCATCAGTACGCTGTTTTTCCGATGAAGAACGCCCTTGCGGTCAAGCATCTCACAGAGAGCCTTGTGCTCCCGATGGTAAATATCAACAAGGGTCTGAAGAGCAGTTATCTCAGCCCGAGACCGGTCAATATCCCCACGAGCTACCCATAGTTCGTCACGCAGAGATGTCAAATCTCTCTCGTTCTCAAGCTGAGAAAAAGCATACTCAACTCGATGCTTCAAGACAGTGTCCGCCAGTTAAAGACGCCTGTCCCGCTCATGTTCGAGATCGCCGCGTAATGCTTGCGTTACGCGATCAAAGAAGCTCTCGGGGACACACGCTCCCCCACGATAGTTTGGAGAGCGTTTTCCCTCCCTTTCTACCTCCTTCGGAGGATTCTCGCGGTGGCCAGCTCTATCTGGTTGAGCAGCTGTTGAACCATCGCAATGTGAACGGACGTCGGACGAGTTACCTTGTTCGGTGGCACGGCTATCCCCCATCCTGGGATACTTGGAAGCCCCGCTTCCAACTGATGATTGACGTACTGGGTCTGGTCGAGCAGTACGACGCGGCACATCCTGTGCCGCAGAAGGACCGCTGGAGAAAGTCTTCCTGGCACGGTCATAAAGGGATTTCAGGCTGTCAATCCCTTCGTACATCTCAGTAGAGATACGTACGCGCCACCACGGGCTATTAGGGATGTAAGCCTCGTTAGGTGCGCGCGCAGAGTTGTTCACACAACATGGGCACGAGTCTCCCCAAGAGAGGCAGGGTAATCCTTTCTCCCTTGACAGACGATGCAGCTTGTAGCGTGCACCTGTCGGGGTTCGCTTTTCAAACTTATCACGAGCTTTGATAAGTTTGTCGTTCCAAGCGTCACGACCTACATCCTCGAGATTATGGATGTAGGCGTTCCACGCCTGAAGTAGTGAGGGACCATCACGTTTGTGATTCCCACTGTACCATCGATGTCTGAAGAAAGCATCGATGAAGAACTCATGTTCAGCGCGATAGTCTTTCGCGCTGGGGTCAAGGTGATGAATCCTTGACGAATCGAACAATCGTGTTCGATAACGATCACTCGTCGTCGCCGACAAGTGATCCATGACAGATTTAGGAGGCATCCATGCCTTCTTTTCTGGAGCGAGACGCAACACATTGCGGTCCCGCTCTTCCTGCGACGTGCCGACAGAAGTACTGGCACCTCGCTGTGAAGTGGTGTCCATTGGAGAAACGACACCACTATTAGCGCCCGAGTCTCGTGACCTCGAGCGCCTTCGCTTCGGCGATGGTTCATCTGACTCATCAGATGAACCAAAGATGCTGCGACGCAAAGCATCGTCCATGCCACGCTTGGCAGGCGGCTTGGATTCAATTGCCGTCGATACGGATCCGTCATCCGTATCAGGAGAGTACGAAACACCGAGCTCGTACTCTGTGAAGACACGAGTGTCTTCATGACCAGCGCCTGCATCACCAGGTGATACAGGCTGAGTCGATTCAGCAACCGATGGGATATCAGTTGCTGTAGTTTCTGCTTCGGCGTCCGCACAGAGACGTGCAGACGCGCTCTCGACGGCCTTGCTCGCGCATCGCATGGGCTTGTTTACCATGCGATGAGATGTTGGAAAGTGGACGCGGACCAACAAGTGCAAACCCCGTCCCAAATGATTTGGGACGAGTATCCATTTAGTCAATCAGTCACTAAAGTGACTGATGGTTAAGGGGGTGATGTAACGGGGTGAATCGTTACATAACAATTTATAAGAAATTGTTAATAGAATATAACTATAAGAGTTATATTCTCAGAATATTGTCATAAGGACAATATTCTGTAGCACTTCCAAGTAGTTCCTAGTTGGTTGATATAGGCCATTGTATCAACCAACGAAGACGCGCCACGACAGACGCACGCAATGAGTGGTGAGCAGATAACTGATTTACACATTTGTATTTAGACATAGTTAGATGAAGATAAATAGTGATTTATTGCAGACATTAACTATTATAAATACAGTTCTACTTTTTACTCTAACCAAGTACTCGCTTCTTCTTACCGTCTTCCTCTGCACGTACGAGTGTACGTGAAGTTACGAGGCACCGCCTTATTCTGTTATCAGAATAAGTAGCTTGTACTGTCACCAGTACAAGCTTCAGGGTGCCCCGTTACATGATCGGTGAGAGAAATGCGTACTTACTCGCACGTCGCAGACTTGGGTCGGTGCATCTCATAGGTCTGAACAAAGGCATGAGCGAGGACGACTTCATTCTGATAAAATCGACATCAGCAACACTCGAGTCTACAACACAATCGCATTGACAACTTAACCGTCTTGAACAATCATGGTGAGTGCATGATTCCATTTCTCGATCTATCAATTTACTTGTTGCTGACGTTTCTCTTCTGTGTGCATGTGTTTACTAGTGGATTACTATCGAGATCCAGAACTTGTACAACCTCGTTGAAGAGAGTATCCGTCATGTACTGAGTGTGCTGTCGGAGATTGCTTCCAAAGCATGCGGCATCTACGAGAAGAGCGTTAGTCCCACTGATTGGGACTTCAACCAGCTCACCAAGCTGCGCTCAAGTGATGAGAAGCACTGCACCATTAGGTACAGCCACGCACTGCGCCCGCTAAAAGAAACACGCAGGCACAACAAGTGCCATGCTACCCAAGCAGGTATGGCAGATGCCCATCCGGTGAACAGGTTCAAGTTGAAGCCTATTTGCAACGAGATTAATACCAACGAGTTCACACAGCTCGTTGCTACTCGCCATCCTGATGAAGATGGTGAAGATAGGACGTGGTACAGCCGGACACTGCTCCATTTAAAGAACAAGCGCCAACGCCAATTGAGCCACTACGATCGAGCTGATTCGTTTTGTTCGACAATCTCAAGTGTTGACTAGTTTACACTTACAATGTCTTAGCCCGTAGTCTAGCGATAAACCTTTTTAATCTATCTATCTGTTAAACATGGTTCGCGACTTTGTTGATGTTAACAATAAAAGCATACTCAAGAAACATGCGCAGTCACAGCAACAATACTCTGTACTGATGCGACAGCCTTCTGTAAACGCGCCTATATTATCTTATTCAGCTAAGCTCGTTTAATTCGCTTCTACAGCTGCAAGTCGAGCCGGCTGCAACAACACAGCTGACAGTTTTCTTGGAGCCACGTTCACGCCAGTAAGATTCACGTTCACGCCAGTAAGATTCACGTTCACCCGCACGTCTGTGACAGTCAATGCTTCAGATGAAAAACTAAGTCACGCTCAGCGGGGTGCGGACAAGTGGTCAAGAATGGAAAGGTCAAGTCATATTGAAGTTTATAGTGGTCTGGCGCGTGGAAGTAGCATTGAGCAAAGGGGGAGGACTAGTGAGCAGACTCGAGCAGGGGATGTGGTCGTATTGGCTTCATTGTAACATGAAGGCACCCGAGGTGTAAAAGTGAATTCATTGCATGCTAAAACTATTGACGCAGCAACAACTTGTACATTGGCAAATGCGTAGTTCGTATAGCAATAGCCGCTACGTTTCTTGATATTAACAGAGTACGCGCTCTCGAATCTGATCGGTTGTTGAAGTACATTTTACCCGTAGTTTCCAACGCCGATTGAACACAAGTGAATCCACATGTCACGCGTACCACTACAAAGTAAACCAAGCGTGGTACCGAGATCAACCATCGAGATGTACAGCCCGTCTGGAATCGCCAGCTTGTTTGCACTCAGCTCACGTAAGAGCGAGAAACACATGTCGATACCGCACGACCCGTACAGTGCGTTGAGGACGTAGTCAAAGAACATCCTGTCGGTAGCAACACCTTGACTAGCCACATCTCTTAAAACGTCTCCCACAGCCTTCAGATCATCGCGAGATGCATAATAGAACGCCACAGTCGTGAATGCCTTCACATCCTGAACGATACCATGCTCTTCCATCGCACCAATGAGCGCAACAGCATTGCCTACTTCACGACGGCGCATGTAGATGGACAGCAGCGATGTGGACACCTGAAGATTCGATGTTAGCTTCCACTCAAGAAACACGTCCATGAGATGAAACGCCTCCTCGATCGAGGCGTTGCAGTGACTCTCCACCATCTCAAGCATCGTAATATGCCGGGCACTATCGACGAGTTGTTCAGCATTTCCGAGAACAGCTCCTTGGCTTGGTCCGGTCTATTCGTAGCAGCAAATCAGCCAAGCACATCGTTATAGTTTTCTACCTCTAGTGTCCAGGCACCTGCAAGCTTCTGTTCTGTCCAGAATACCGCGTCCAACACTTCTTCATGGAACACTGGATCCAAATGCTTGTGACAATAACGAATCGCTGACCCGAATCCAGCACTACGAGCCACACCTCGAGCTACCATCCCGCGGAACGCATCTTCAAACGTGGAGAAATCCTCGATCTCCGTACATGCTTTCAAAACGTTGACGTATATATTTTCATCAGCTAGCAGCACTTCATCCACGATACCAACCCTCTCTGCAGCTTCGTCGATCGCGTCGTCCACCGGTAAGTCGTCCCCAGCACAAACGAGCCTCTCTCGTGTGCTTTCCATCACTTCATAACAATGCAACGCCAGCGAATATTCTTCAAGATTTACACAGCAGTGAATCGCAGCTCCAAAGCCTCGCTCGAGCGCTCGTGTCCTCACTCTCTCCACCTTGCCTCCTGCTGCACGGCACGTTCCCTCCACATAGTCCGAAAACACGTGCACCACATTCCTCGGACTCTGTTGTGTGTACACACTTGCTTTAAACAGTTCAAGGAACCCCTGTTGCTATAAATCTCGCACTGGGTCGAACGCAGCACTAGCAAAATACGCGCGTGCAAGCGCCAGCACTTGACCGTGCTTTTTCTTGTGCGTCATCTTGGCCATCAAGTGGCCAACCACTGATGACGGCATCAGCGCTTTACTCTGCCCGCTCCACCCCGTCGTCAATGTCTCGTCTGTAGGAGTAGTACCAGAGCGAATCTCCGACCACAACGTCTGCTGATACAGCAGCAGCTCGTGAGCAGCTGCAAACATCTTGATACTGGCACAGCCATGACCACGTCTACGAGCACGCGGGCTACAAATCGCGGTCCGTATCTCCGCTTCAACTGTCTCAAGAGCTCCTGCATCTCATCCGCACGAAAGCCGCGTAAAGAACGCTGTCGTCACACTGTAAAAAACAAATCGGTCCACATGGGTACACTTACAGTTTCGCAACTACAACTCGCGATTAAACCCAAGAGCTCCGCTGCCACGCGTTCGCCTTGAGCCTCCAGTCGTCGCTGCAGTGCCACGTTCCACGTCGGACGTCAATCGTCATCAATAGCGCCGTCTCGTCAATGACGCGCAACGCGCGACAAGTGGCTACAAAAGTCGTGGGCGGCGTTTGATTGGACAATAGAACGTTCAATTGGTTCGGGCTGCGGAGCGTTTTTTCGGCAGCGTCTGATTGACTGGCGACCGCAGCGCCGAAGCGCGTGGCGAGGACCGATCTTGTCGACGCGGCAGCACACAGTCCTGTGCATTAACAGCAACGGCGCAATAGAACCGCGTCGGGTGACTGCCACATCCCTGCTCGCTGCCACACCCGACGCAGCATCTCGAGCCGTTTGTTTGCTTGAAACAAACGAGGAGTGAGTGTTTGGTGTCGTCCACACCAATGTTGAGCTTCGTCACAAGCAGGTCGTATTTAGTGTCCACACAGAAACTGACCCGTCAGCACAGTCAGAACTGCGTCCCCGCGAGGTAAGACCATCTCCCCCCTCTCTCTCTCTTGCTCACGCTTTGCATAATTAAAGCGCTCTGACTAAAGATTTGCTGCTCATTCTTGCTTGGTACGCGGAGGATGTGACTCGCCTTGTCGAGAAAGAGGTGCAAGAAGTAGAAGAGGTTATTCGCGGCATTTACCCCGAGGCCGCCTTCATCGAGTAAGAGCCTGATAGCGAAGAGTCGGAGATGCGTGCCGTGTTGAGTGTGCAGACAAAGTCTTCCCGTACGAGCGAGCGTGAAGCCATGACGCGAGCGTTGGCACTGCTTGCACGGACATTAGAGCGGAAGACAACAGGAGCTGATCGTCCAGCTACTACCCGCACAAGTGAATAAATGCTTATTAGTGGTACGTGTGACGTGCGGATTTGCTTGTGTTCAATCGGCATTGGAAACTACGGCTAAGATGTACTTCAACAACCGATCGGACTCGAGAGCGCGTCCTCTGTCAATATCAAGAAACGTAGCGGCTATTGCTATACGAACTACGCATTTGCCAATGTACAAGTTGTTGCTGCGTCAATAGTTTTAGCATGCAATGAATTCACTTTTACACCTCGGGTGCCTTCATGTTACAATGAAGCCAATACGACCACATCCCCTGCTCGAGTCTGCTCACTAGTCCTCCCCCTTTGCTCAATGCTACTTCCACGCGCCAGACCACTATAAACTTCAATATGACTTGACCTTTCCATTCTTGACCACTTGTCCGCACCCCGCTGAGCGTGACTTAGTTTTTCATCTGAAGCATTGACTGTCACAGACGTGCGGGTGAACGTGAATCTTACTGGCGTGAACGTGGCTCCAAGAAAACTGTCAGCTGTGTTGTTGCAGCCGGCTCGACTTGCAGCTGTAGAAGCGAATTAAACGAGCTTAGCTGAATAAGATAATATAGGCGCGTTTACAGAAGGCTGTCGCATTCGTGCAGAGTATTGTTGCTGTGACTGCGCATGTTTCTTGAGTATGCTTTTATTGTTAACATCAACAAAGTCGCGAACCATGTTTAACAGATAGATAGATTAAAACGTTTATCGCTAGACTACGGCTAAGACATTGTAAATGTAAACTAGTCAACACTTGAGATTGTCGAACAAAACGAATCAGCTCGATCGTAGTGGCTCAATTGGCGTTGGCGCTTGTTCTTTAAATGGAGCAGTGTCCGGCTGTACCACGTCCTATCTTCACCATCTTCATCAGGATGGCGAGTAGCAACGAGCTGTGTGAACTCGTTGGTATTAATCTCGTTGCAAATAGGCTTCAACTTGAACCTGTTCACCGGATGGGCATCTGCCATACCTGCTTGGGTAGCATGGCACTTGTTGTGCCTGCGTGTTTCTTTTAGCGGGCGCAGTGCGTGGCTGTACCCAATGGTGCAGTGCTTCTCATCACTTGAGCGCAGCTTGGTGAGCTGGTTGAAGTCCCATTCAGTGGGACTAACGCTCTTCTCGTAGATGCCGCATGCTTTGGAAGTAATCTCCGACAGCACACTCAGTACATGACGGATACTCTCTTCAACGAGGTTGTATAAGTTCTGGATCTCGATAGTAATTCACTAGTAAACACATGCACACAGAAGAGAAACGTCAGCAACAAGTAAATTGATAGATCGAGAAATGAATCATGCACTCACCATGATCATTCAAACTGGTGAGGTTGTTAACGCGATTGTGTTGAAGACTCGAGTGTTGCTGATGTCGATTTTTTCAGAATGAAGTCGTCCTCGCTCATGCCTTTGCTCCGACCCGTGAGATGCACCGACCCAAGTCTGCGACGTGCGAGTAAGTACGCATTTCTCTCACCGATCAGGCATATTCTCCATGCTTGTTCAACCCATCAAGCGACTACACTTCCTGCAGTCTCTTACTTGTTCTTCTATACTGAGGTCTGGTCATCTCATGTACCTCGTCCCAAGACCGACTACATGGCTCACGTCATCTTTACCTACCTGACCTATAAAATAGTAGTCAAAATAAGTAAAATAAACACCTGCAGAACGTCATCTCCAGCCAGCACTCTCTGCATTATGTCAGCACTCTCTACATTCAGTCACTAGTCTCTGATATCCTTTCACCTATGTGACGTTAAGAGTTGCCGCGGGAGCGTTTCGGATTCTACTTTTGATCGAAATGCGTACACATGTGGCATTTTCGACAGAAAACACGGTCTCAAGTCGCACGCAGCAGCAGACGAGCCCTTGGGCTGATTATGGCAGTGAACGAAACGACACGAGTAATCAAAATGATGATGACGATGACGGTTACAAAGCGGACGTTGAGCAGAGGTGCTGCTCGCCCAATTGAATGGATCATCGAGCTCTTGTAGCAGTCAAATGATGGAAAGTCGGTGGCAGTAAAGGAGACGACAGTTGGTGAGGTGCAAATGACAAAGGAGACGCCAAGGAAGACCACAAGACAGAAGGCGAACGAAAGTGCACGAATCTGTGCTGTGTATTCTTCGGTGTCACGTGACTTGGTGCCGCACATTCATTATCGTAAACGTCATCCTGTCAACACTGCAGAAGGTTTTTCATCTCGAGACAAAGCCCTCGTGGTCCTGTGCTTGGAACTCGCGCTGCTTGCGTTAACTCACTCGCTCGTGCACTTCGACAAAGTCACGGCAGCTGAGCTAGACCTCGATCCAGATGCTGGGAAGTCCACTGTTGAGCTCGTTCAAGCGCGTGGCTACGTAGTGGAGATGCACAATGTCACGACAATAGATGGATACATCCTCTCCATGCATCGCTTACCAACGTCGTACAGAGAAAGCCAAGCAGATGCCACCGACAACGACAAGGCAGACCGAAACAAACTAGCTGTTTTCGTCCAGCATGAAATGGTGGCCAGTAGTTTCGCATGGGTGTGCGACTCCCGGAACCACAGTCTCGCCTATGTGCTTGCTGATGCTGGCCACGATGTCTGGCTTGGGAATAATCGCGGCAATACGTACTCGTCCAGCCACGTTAAGTACACGACCAAAGACACTGCGTTCTGGGCCTTTTGTGGGAAGACATGGGCAAGTTTGACATGCCAGCAACGCTCAACTATGCTCTGGAGACATCGGGACGGGAGACACTGGCTCTTGTAGGGTATTCGCAGGGGTCAACTCAGGCATTCTTCGCGTTTGCTGCAAAAACCAGACCCTCGCTCGATCCGTGTCCTATTGTGCGGCTCTGGGATCTGTTGCCTGGCTAGGCAATACAGATTCGAGGACGTTCAATCTCCTTGCTCGTGCCTACTTCGACAAGGTCCTCGAGGCCTCCGGTCAAGTCCAGCTCTTTCGCATAACGCGTTGCTACAAAAAAGCATTCAACCGGCTGCATGTCACATGGGTCCGAAATTGTGCGCCTCGGGGTTCGCACTCGTAGTCAAATCTACGGAGAACTTGAACGCATCTCGTATAGGCGATTGCGCTTCAGATGTGCCCTCAGGAACCTCCGTCAAGAGCATGCGCCACTATGCCCAAAGCACCCGCGAAAACACCTTTTCGGCGTTCGACTATGGCTGCAGATGTCCTCGCACGCTTGGCATTCACCTGTGTCCGAAAACATGTGCACCAACAAAGTCAAGTACGGCAGCTTTGGCCCACCAGATTTTCCCATTAGCAGCATGGAGTACCCTCGCACTGGATTATTTACAGGTGGAAACGACATCTTCGCCACTCGAGCTGACATCGATCAGTTACGATCTGCGTTGCCGTCCAGCACAATTGTCTATGAGAAAGAGATCAGCAGCTTTAGCCATTTGGACTTTGTTTGGACTGTTCAAGCCAACGAAAAGCTCTACCAACCCCTGCTTAAGCAGCTTGAGCAGTACGTCGGCACCGGATAATAGCATAGATGGAACAAAAAACAATGAAATGCCGTGTGAAAGAAGAACGATACGGACCGTTATTTTGTGGGTACATTTGCCTTGAGCGCGTCACAGCAAAGCGCACCAACAAATACGCTCAAGCAATCAAATCAGTGCACCCCACTGGTCTAGCCAGCTCCTGCACTTTCGGGACTTCGTTTTTGCGATTGAATTGCGCCAGCACCGATATCAAATCTTCATACATTTCCACCTCAAAGCGCGGAGTCTGGGGCGGCACGCCCTGGGCTAACATCACATACGTCCGCACAAACTCCGAAATCTCGCCGTCCGAGTGACAACGCATCATCAACGCGTACAACTGCTTCGATGAGAGATGAAAGCCTTCGCACTCCTTGTCGTAAGCAATACGCAGCGTGCGCTCAATCAAACCAATCGTGGTGCCGAGATCAATTAGCGAGATGTACAGCCCGTCTGGAATCGCCAGCTTGTTTGCACTCAGCTCACGCAAGAGCGAGAAACACAGGTCGATACCGCACGACCCGTACAGTGCGTTGAGGACGTAGTCAGAGAACATCCTGTCGGTAGCAACACCTTGACTAGCCACATCTCGTAAAACGTCTTCCACAACCTTCAGTCACCGTAAGATGCATAATGAACGCCACAGTCGTGAATGCCTTCACATCCTGAACGATACCATGCTCTTCCATCGCACCAATGAGCGCAACAGCATTGCCTACTTCACGACGGCGCATGTAGATGGACAGCAGCGGTATGAACACCTGAAGATTCGATGTTAGCTTCCACTCAAGAAACACGTCCATGAGATGAAACGCCTCCTCGATCGAGGTGTTGCGGTGACGCTCCACCATCTCAAGCATCGTAATATGCCGGGCACTATCAACGAGTTGTTCAGCAGTTGCGAGAACAGCTCCTTGGCTTGGTCCGGTCTATTCGTAGCAGCAAATCAGCCAAGCGCATCGTTATAGTTTTCTACCTCTAGTGTCCAGGCACCTGCAAGCTTCTGTTCTGTCCAGAATACCGCGTCCAACACTTCTTCATGGAACACTGGATCCAAATGCTTGTGACAATAACGAATCGCTGACCCGAATCCAGCACTACGAGCCACACCTCGAGCTACCATCCCACGGAACGCATCTTCAAACGTGGAGAAATCCTCGATCTCCGTACATGCTTTCAACACGTTGACGTATATATTTTCATCAGCTAGCAGCACTTCATCCACGATGCCAACCCTCTCTGCAGCTTCGTCGATCGCGTCGTCCACCGGTAAGTCGCCCCCAGCACAAACGAGCCTCTCTCGTGTGCTTTCCATCACTTCATAACAATGCAACGCCAGCGAATATTCTTCAAGATTTACACAGCAGTGAATCGCAGCTCCAAAGCCTCGCTCGAGCACTCGTGTCCTCACTCTCTCCACCTTGCCTCCTGCTGCACGGCACGTTCCCTCCACATAGTCCGAAAACACGTGCACCACATTCCTCGGACTCTGTTGCGTGTACACACTTGCTTTAAACAGTTCAAGGAACCCTTGTTGCTATAAATCTCGCACTAGATCGAACGCAGCACTAGCAAACTACGCGCGTGCAAGCGCCAGCACTTGACCGTGCTTTTTCTTGTGCGTCATCTTGGCCATCAAGTGGCCAACCACTGATGGCGGCATCAGCGCTTTACTCTGCTCGCTCCACCCCGTCGTCAATGTCTCGTCTGTAGTAGTAGTAGTACCAGAGCGAATCTCCGACCACAACGTCTGCTGATACAGCAGCAGCTCGTGAGCATCTGCAAACATCTTGATATTGGCACAGCCATGACCACGTCTACGAGCATGCGGGCTACAAATTGCGGTCCGTATCTCCGCTTCAACTGTCTCAAGAGCTCCTTCATCTCATCCGCACGAAACCCGCGTAAAGAACGCTGTCGTCACACTGTAAAAAACAAATCGGTCCACATGGGTATCGCGACTGAAACTCGCGATTAGACCCAAGAGCTCCGCTTCCCCGCGTTCGTCTTGAGCCTCCAGTCGTCGCTGCAGTGCCACCTTCCACGTCGGACGTCAATCGTCATCAATAGCGCCGTCTCTTCAATGACGCGCAACGCGCGACAAGTGGCTACAAAAGTCGTGAGCGGCGTTTGATTGGACAATAAAACGTTCAATTGGTTCGGACTGCGGAGCGTTTTTTCGGCAGCGTCTGATTGACTGGTGACCGCGCGCGCGGACGCAGCGCCGAAGCGCGTGGCGAGGACCGATCTTGTCGACGCGGCAGCACAAAGTCCTGTGCATTAACAGCAACGGCGCAATAGAACCGCATCGGGTGACTGCCACATCCCTGCTCGCTGCCACACCCGACGCAGCATCTCGAGCCGTTTGTTTGCTTGAAACAAACGAGGAGTGAGTGTTTGGTGTCGTCCACACCAACGTCGAGTTTCGTCACAAGCAGGTCGAATAAATAACAAATCAAAAGCCTTAATTAACTAAATAAGAAAAAAACAATTCTCAGAAATCAAAAAACCATTAAATTACTAAATTTTTAAAATGAACTAGCAACAACCGTTGATTGGAGTTTATACCGAGATTTTTTTTAAAATCCATTAAACAATGTCTTCTCCGGCTGATATAAATATGGCCTTAGACGTAATACGAGAAGTTCATTCTTTTTTTATCGAATACTAATTGTTGACGGTCATCGGTTTCCTACCAGTATTGGTAACCGTGACCGGTCCAATCCGAACCGCCTGTTCAGCTTAGTACTTACGACGTAGTTTTTACGGTGATTACCATAGTTGATTAGACGCCTAGAATGATGAGACGCTTCACATGATTTATATGTGGTGCACATATAAATCATGTAGTAAGTACTAAGCCCCGATAATCAATCACTTTCGAATTCTCGTCTGCCGAGCAAGTCTTCTCTGCTCCGCTCCTCAAGCCTCTTCGCTCCCTCCGGTCTCTTCTGGTCTTCTCGTCACTCCCGTGCCATACCTTTTAACAGGTTATGGGCCCAAGCGCAATGTCTTCTGCCGCCCACGCATCCTCCAACGTCTTCATCGATAAATTCGATGGGGACAACTATGCGACTTGGAGTCGATACATGCGTGGTGTGTTCCTCACCAAGTCGGTGTGGCATGTGGTCAACCGGGAGAGCTCTCCAGCGTTTGTGGAGCCACGGGCGCAGGAAGACTACGTCAAGACGAGCAACATCGCGTTTAGTTTGATGTTGCTCCACATGGGTGCCGACTACCACCATATGGTTGACAAACTGCGAGGAAGCGTGGGTTGCGTGGCAAAGTCTGAAGGTGCTGTACGGTGGGTCCCAGAAAACGGGAAGGATCTACCTCAAGCGTCAACTCTTCAGCCTGAAGATGGATGAAGGCGCCAACGTCATGCATCACTGCAACGAGGTCCTGAACATCACCGCCAAGCTTAGCAGCATCGGTGCGAAGATAGAGGACGAGGACGTCGCAATTTGCCTTCTGCTCAGTCTCCCTAAAAGTTTTGAGAACGTCGTTCTAAACTTGGAGATGAGCAGCGTAGAGCTTCGTACCCAAGATATGGTGAAAGTGCTCACGAATGAGCACACCAAGCGCCAAGGGGAGAAGGTGACAACAACAGCGACGATGGTCAAAACTGAAGATGCAGCCAAGTCCTTCAACACTGAGCGCAAGCCATACAAGTGCACCTACTGTGGGAAGGTGGGACACACCGTCGATCGCTGTTGTTCCAAGCAGAAGAATAAGGTCGAGAAGCCCGACGCGGCGGCAATGGTCGTGGACGCGGGGCAAACAATGTCCAGTGGGGACAATATCGTGATGAAGGCAGCGACTACGATCAAGTAGCGTTTGCAGTTTCGCTAGAGTGTGGACTCTCAGCGAAGAAGGACGTGTCCGGAATGTGGGCCGTCGACAGTGGTGCGACACACCACATATGCCACGACAAGACCAAGTTTGCAAGACTGAACAAGCGCAACGACGGTGAAATCTTGGTGGCGGATGGCAACAAAGTGGCCATCAAGGATGTTGGAACCATCTTTGAAAAGGTGGTTCTGCCCGACGGTGAAGAGCGCGAGATCGAGATCAAGAACGTGCTTTACGTACCAAGCATGAGCAAGAATCTACTTTCGGAACGTCAGATCAACGAGCACGGAAAGTTTCAAGTCGTGTTCGACTGGACCAAGATGTTTGTCGCTCTCAAAGGATCGCAACAAGTGGTGGCAACAGCAGATCTTGTGGATGCCTTTACTGGCTTCACACAGCTCACCGATCGGCCAATGCGACAACAAACGGAAGCAACGGTGTCAAATTACATGCGCGGATGGGACACGCTCCAGCTGATGTGCTTCGCAAAATGGTGGCCACGAACATGATCAAGGATGTATAGGTACCTCTCAAGTCAAGTGGATCAAGCGCATGTCGATGATGTCAACAAGGGAATATGGTCCAAAAACCATTCCCACGCAACCAGGACAAGCGCAGATACGACACCTTCGAGCTACTTCACGTCGACATCTGCGGACCCATGGAGATGAATTCTCTGGGTGGTAGCAAGTATCTACTGCTGATCGTTGACGAATCCAGTGGATGCATGAAGGGCTTCTGTCTACGTGTGAAGTCGGAGAGTGAAAACTACATCACACGATACATCAAGATGGTGCAAGCGCAATTTGGCAAGAAGGTCAAGCTCGTCCGACACGACAGAGCCCGCGAGTTCGCAACCAACTCGCTTCAAGAATTCTACGAAGATCAAGGCATTGAGCAGCAGACGACGGTGCCATATGCACACCAGACCAACGGCACGGCAGAGCGCGCCATTCGGACTATCGTCACAATTGGTCGCAGCATGCTCCACCATGCTAAGTTGGAAAAGTGCTTCTGGCCGAAGCAGTAATGACGGCAATCTACGTCAAGAACCGTCTGCCGTCACCTAAAGTTATGCACAAGACTCCGTTCGAGATCGTCCACAACTCCAAGCCAAGTGTCAAGCACATGCAGGTGTTCGGTTGTCAGGTTTGCATACTGACACCGAAGGAGAAGCAGCCCAAGTGGGACCCCAAGGCTCGCACTGGGATATTCTTGGGCTACGAAGAAGCATCCAAAGCGTATCGCGTTTATGACATCGAGGCGGGGCAGGTGTTCATCAGTCGCGATGTCAACTTTGACGAGTCCGCCTTTGGACTTTCGCCGCCTACCACCGCTGAAGACGCCGATGACCTTGACTTCGACTCCCTCGATCTGGATGATGAAGCGCCAGGTCAAGCGCAGTACAAGCAAACAGGCAAGCGCAAGAGTCGTCCCCATGATGAAGGATAACCAGCTCCACCCACGCGCACAGTGCGTCAACGGCCTGGACTGGAATAATCAAGTGCGCCAGACAACCACACGACCCACCAAGAAGAATATGAAGAAACAAAGAATGCTGATGCATCGACTCCGCCTGTGTTTTGGCGTGCGAGTGCGAACGCCATCGAAACAGCAGTGGACTTATCCGAGCCATCGACTTTTAAAGATGCGGTGAGCGTTCCTGATCAAGCGCATTGGCGCGAAGCTATCCGTGCGGAACTTGAGTCAGTGCGACTTCGTGAAGTATTCCGCGCAGCCAAGCTACCTAAAGGACATTGCGCCATTGGCACGAAGTGGGTCTTCAAGATCAAGCGCAAAGCGGACGGATCAATTGACAAGTACAAGGCGCGTCTTGTGGCAAAGGGTTTCAAGCAACAATACGGGATGGACTACACGGAAACATTCTCGCCCGTCGCCAAGTACGTGACGCCGCGCATGGTGATTACAGTCGCCAAGTATTTCGGATGGATCATCGACCAACTCGACGTGGTGACGGCATTCCTGTATGGTGTCATGAAGGAACAAGTGTTCTGCGTCATCCCTGAAGGCGTAGAATTGGAGGGCTCCTTCGATTGTCTGGGGTTGGTGAAGGCAATCTACGGACTAAAGCAAGCGTCGCGCGTATGGGACGAAACGTTTGACGAGTTCGTGTGTGCTATTGGATTTCAAGCGTCAAGCCTCGACCCGTGTCTCTACATAAGGATTGTGGAAGGGCAATGCGTGCTACTGCTGGTGTATGTGGATGACATGTTGATCACCGGTAGTTCATGCGAGCTAATTGCACGTACCAAGACCGACCTTAAGACACAATTCGAGATGACTGACAGCGGCAAGTGTGCATTCGTGCTTGAAATCGATCTTTTGGACGGCGCAGATGGAAGCGTGACACTATGTCAGCGTCGGTATGTAGATGACATACTCAAGCGCTTTGGCATGGATGATTGCAAGGCCGTCGCAAGTCCAGTCGACATGAGCTCTCGACTTGTTTCAAGTGGTGCAGTCACCAAGGTCGATGCTCCTTTTCGCGAAGCTGTTGATGCGTTGATGCACCTGACCACTGCAACGCACCCGGATATTGCGTTCGCCGTGGGATATGTGTCGCGATTCATGGAGAACCCCCAAGAAGAACACTGGGTTGCGGTCAAGCGCATCTTCCGCTACCTACAAGGCACTAAGATGCACGGATCTGCTACAAGTCAGATGCAAAGATCGACTTTCGTGGCTACTCGGATGCAGACTGGGCCGGTGACCTCGCTGATCGTAAGTCGACGTCTGATTACGTATTCATGCTGTTGGGTGCGCCAGTGAGTTGAGGCAGCAAGAAACAGCCAAGTGTTCGTTGTCCACGAGTGAAGCCGAATACATCGCACTCAGCTTGGCGATTCAAGAGGGCAAGTGGATTGATCGTCTACTGTGTGAGATCATGATGGCTGCTAATGAAGAAGGACTAAAATTTATGATCCATGAAGACAATCAGTCGTGTATATAGATGACGAAGAACCCGGTCACTCACGGCCGTGCCAAGCACATTGACTTAAGTATCATCACATCCGTGATGAGTTCAAGCGCGGTGAAGTGAAGCTCAAGTACTGTGAAACTGCGGTGATGTTAGCGGACATCATGACGAAGGGACTTCACGGGCCACGCCACAAGGAGATGACGGCGGCTCTCGGGATTTGTGCGTGTTCGCATTGAGGGGGCGTGTTGACGGTCATCGGTTTTCTACCAGTATTGGTAACCGTGACCGGTCCAATCCGAACCGCCTGTTCAGCTTAGTACTTACGACGTAGTTCTTACGGTGATTACCATAGTTGATTAGACCCGTAGAATGATGAGACGCTTCACATGATTTATATGCGGTGCACATATAAATCATGTAGTAAGTACTAAGCCCCGATAATCAATCACTTTCGAATTCTCGTCTGCCGAGCAAGTCTTCTCTGCTCCGCTCCTTAAGCCTCTTCGCTCCCTCCGGTCTCTTCTGGTCTCCTCGTCACTCCCGTGCCATACCTTTCAACACTAATCGAGTACAAGATTCTGACAAATTTGATAAAATTATGAAAGAAATTAAATCACCAAAATTTTCACGATTGCCGCTATAGCAACTGACTCGTCAGCACATCCGTGACTGCGTCCCACGCAAGGTAACCCCGTCTCCACCTTCCTCTCTCTCTCTCTCTCTTGCTAAGGCTCAGCATAACTAACGCGCTCTGTTCCTCCCTCCTCTCTTCCTCTCTCTGTCTCTGTCGCTCTCTTCTGTGTCCATTTGTCCAGCAAGTTTTGTCACGTGGAGAGCACGCGACTCGCCCCTGCGTCCCGAGGTCTGACGCACTTGCCCGTGTCTCTTCCAAGTGCCAGTTCTGAACGTCCCGCTCTTGCTGCTACGTCCGCTCACTTTGCATTTGTTCAGTCGGAAGATACTCATGGCGGCTCAATCCAAGTGGAAGCTCTGAGTGGGATTGACGCAGCTGAGAAAGAGAGTCAGGAGTCTTCAGAGACACGGCCGCTGTCGTGCGCACACACAAGACGGGACGCGTGACGACAGATGTAGCTTTCTCGCGTTTTCGTGAAGACCTGTTGCTCTCTGCTAGCGGTGCTGTGGCGACGGTGAAGATCCGGCGAGTGGGGTCACCGGGTGAGAGGGTGGAGAGCTTGTGACGCCTGTGACGGTGTTTTCTCATGAAACAGCGGGCAGTGTAGTGGGTATTATGCCGCATCCGACGGCTGAGTCGTTGTAGGCCACGTACTCGAAACGAGGAGTGCTGATACTGTATGACGTGCATACTTCGACGATGAGCTTGCAGAGAGCAGTGGGACAAGGTGCTTCGTTGACGTCTGCGGACTGACGTTTTGGAGCATCCACAAGCGTGTGGATGTACTACGAGTGAGTGCGATGGCCTCAAGTGGTACGGTCGGTAGTACGACTGAACAAAACCTTAGTGTAACAAACGGGCACACTTCGGAGCAAAGTTCCGGCGGCTGTGAGGAAACACAGGCTGCGCCGAAGGTCAACCACTCGAATAAGTTGAGTGGACCGGGACAAAGATGTATCCCTAGCGGGGAACATCTAGAAGAGAAACAATCGATCGCTCAGGTTAAGCGAAACGATCAACCTAGATCGACTGGATAGTCTTTCGTAGAGGATCTCGCTGTGGTTGCTCAATCCCAGCTAGAGGAAGTAAAGGGAATAAGTCCCGATATTACAAATACGGCGGAAATAAGGTCCCCGAAACCCGCGGGAATAAGTCCGCGGGAAGACGAAGGAATAAGTCCTTCGAGGCCTGAGGGAATAAGTCCCCAGGAAATGACAGAGCCATTGAATGTCATAGTCAATGATGAAATCAAGCGTAGGCACTTATACACTTGATCTGATTGCGCCTCCGAAGTTGACTTCGGAGATCACTCAGCTGCCAACGCTCGAACATAAAAGGTTCTTGCGTGATCTGTGTAGTGGCAAAGTCAAGCAGATCTGCGTACTCGTCGCTGACGACGAGTGTGTAGCCGACATAAGGTCAGCAACAGTGTTTACTGAGAACGAGAGAGTTCTCAGTAATTCATCGATGGACGAGAGCGTTCCGATAAAGAGACACGAGTTGAGCGATATGACTCCCAATCGTGGGAATCGCTCAAGACAAATCCTCTTTATGAAGATTTGGTTGAATTCAAGGATGTATTCCCTGAAACTGTTCCGTGCGAGTTACCGAAGGATAGAGGTATTCGACACGAGGTCGAGTTTAAACCAGGCTCGAAGTACTGTGTCATGAAGCAGTGGCCACTACCTCGTGAACAAGTACTTGCGATCGACAAGTTCTTTGCCGATCGTTTAGCTGCGGACCATGTAAGGGAATCGACTTCCCCACGTAGCTCTCCGACCTTCTGTGCGCGAAAGGCAACAGGAGGGTGGCGGGTAGTGCATGCATTTAACAAGTTGAATGCTGCAACGATACCGGCTCAGACGCCGATACCGAGGAAGGACGTAATCATTGATGGTATGTCAAAGAGTACCATCTTTTCGTCCATGGATTTGATGGATGGATTCTATCAAACCCTTATGCGAGAACGGGACATACCCTATACCGCAGTGAGCACGACTATCGGCATGCTATGGGAATGGCTAGTGATGCCACAAGGGCTTAGTAATGCCCCTGTCACGTTCAATAGATGTGTATCACATCTGTTGAGACCAGTACGAGAATTCGCGCCGAGTTATTTCGATGACGTATTTATCCATAGTCGGGCTATGGATGGAAAGTCGGACGTTGAGGTTCACAGATACCACGTCCGACAGGTTCTTACAATCATGCGAAAGTATCAATTGTATGCAAACCTCAAGAAGTGTATATTTGCAGCAAGCGAAATACCACTTCTTGGATGCATCGTTGGTAAGAACGGCGTACGTCCTGATCCCAATAAGATCAAGGCGATCACCGACTGGCCTGTGCCAGTTGATGTCAAAGGTCTTCGAAAGTTCCATAGCTTGGTGGCGTACTTGCACAAGTATTCACGCAATTACGCCGAGATGACTGTACACCTCTCTCGTTTGTTGAAAAAGAACGAGAGGTGGTTATGGAATGCTGAATGTCAGCGCTCCTTTGATGGTATCAAGCAGAGCTTGATACAATCCCCAGTCCTAGCAATAGCCGATCAGGACAGGCCATTTCATGTGGTCTGTGATGCCAGCGATTTCGCAATCGGCTGTGCATTAATGCAGTACGATCTTGAAGGCGTTGAACGCGTCGTCTGCTATCAGTCGCGTCAGCTGCAACCAGCTGAGCGGAACTATCCAGTGCATGACAAGAAACTCCTTGCCATAATGTATGCACTCGCGAAGTTCAGAGTCTATCTATTAGGAGATAGACCCTTCATTGTTTGCACTGACCATGCGTCGTTACGCACGGCAGTAAACAGCCCGCACCTTTCACAACAAATGGCGCGGTGGTTGTCATTCTTTGCAGAATAAAACTTTACGGTAGAATACAAATCAGGACGACTTAATGTCGTCGCTGATGCACTCTCACGTCGTCCCGACTTTAAACCAGTCGTGAAACCCAACAGTGAGACAGCCACTGTTGCGGTTATGACGTCCACAGTACCACCTTCAACATTACATGATGATGTGAGGCGGGCATACGCCCAAGATGGTGAGATTGTGAAGTTGTTGACACATCTCTCACAGCCATCTCGAGAATCGTTGAAACGATTGTCGTCTGCGTATCGATCTGCATCAGATCGATACATTACTCGCGACGGTTTACTGTGTTATACAGCCGTTACTGGTGACACACCACGTGTTGTCATCCCAGATGATACTGATCTGCGTTTGCGGATCATGTTCGAGCATCACGATGCTCCTATAGGAGGACATCGTGGCCGGGAGAAAACATATCTCACGGTGAGTCGAGACTTTTACTGGCCCTGCCAGTATCAGTTTGTGCGAAAGTACGTTCGCGCATGCGAAGTCTGTCATCGAGTGAAGTCAATTCCTTCACTGCGTGCACCTTTACAGCCTCTACCGGTTCCGGCTGAGTGCTGGGAATCCATCTCAATGGATTTCGTCTTCGGGTTACCCAAAGACGCACGCGGGAATACGGGTATTCTCGTATTTGTTGACAGATTCAGCAAAATGGTCCACCTTGTGGCTGTGCCCGAGTCAATCACAGCAAGTGGCTGTGCTTGTGTCTTTATCGACACTATCTTCCGACTTCATGGGTTGCTCCGTGAACTCGTATAAGACAGAGATCCACGATTCACTGCTGATTTCTGGCGTTCCGTGTTCAAATCACTCGGAACGCGCTTGAAGATGTCGACATCTGATCATCCAGAGTCAGATGGTCAGACGGAACGAGCCAATCGTGTCCTCGAAGAGATACTTCGAGGATACGTACACTCCTTTAAGAGTTGGAGTGAGTTTTTGCCAATGGTAGAGTTTGCCATTAACAACTCGGTGCATGCGTCCACGACACATACACCGCTTTACGTGAACAGCTTGCGCCATCCGCGTGATCCAACCTTACTAGAGTGTAACTATAGTTTAAGGGGGGGGACTCGCGCGAGCAAAAACCGATTTGTTTCACGCTCATCACGCTCTGACGAAGAGGTCGTTGCGTGTGATGTCGATATCGACAACATCGATATCGAAGAAGATGATGCCAGTGAGAGCGCGGAATCCCTCACTGAAGAAAATATTGATGTCGCTGAAGTGCACTCACAGCGCACTGAAGCTAACGAGTCATCAGATGAGTTCATACTGGCTCGTGAAACGGTAGTCCGTTTTGTGCAAGACTCCATCGCCGAAGCGGTGGATAAGCAAAAGCAAAACGCAGACAAGAATGGAAGGGCAAACACTCTTTTACTTAATAATGACTTACTCCTACTGTCTACGGTTAACCTACCAAAGCATGTAGTGACTAACTTGGGTAGTAGTAAACTTCTACCCAAGTACATCGGCCCATTTCGTGTATTGCATCGCCTAGGCAACGCGTACAAGATCGAACTGCCACGTAAGATGCGAATGCATCCCACGTTTTATGTTGGTCGGCTTAAGCCGTATCATCAGTACGCTGTTTTTCCGATGAAGAACGCCCTTGCGGTCAAGCATCTCACAGAGAGCCTTGTGCTCCCGATGGTAAATATCAACAAGGGTCTGAAGAGCAGTTATCTCAGCCCGAGACCGGTCAATATCCCCACGAGCTACCCATAGTTCGTCACGCAGAGATGTCAAATCTCTCTCGTTCTCAAGCTGAGAAAAAGCATACTCAACTCGATGCTTCAAGACAGTGTCCGCCAGTTAAAGACGCCTGTCCCGCTCATGTTCGAGATCGCCGCGTAATGCTTGCGTTACGCGATCAAAGAAGCTCTCGGGGACACACGCTCCCCCACGATAGTTTGGAGAGCGTTTTCCCTCCCTTTCTACCTCCTTCGGAGGATTCTCGCGGTGGCCAGCTCTATCTGGTTGAGCAGCTGTTGAACCATCGCAATGTGAACGGACGTCGGACGAGTTACCTTGTTCGGTGGCACGGCTATCCCCCATCCTGGGATACTTGGAAGCCCCGCTTCCAACTGATGATTGACGTACTGGGTCTGGTCGAGCAGTACGACGCGGCACATCCTGTGCCGCAGAAGGACCGCTGGAGAAAGTCTTCCCGGCACGGTCATAAAGGGATTTCAGGCTGTCAATCCCTTCGTACATCTCACTAGAGATACGTACGCGCCACCACGGGCTATTAGGGATGTAAGCCTCGTTAGGTGCGCGCGCAGAGTTGTTCACACAACAAGGGCACGGGTCTCCCCAAAAGAGACAGGGTAACCCAACCTCCTAAGACAGACGATGCAACTTATAGCGTGCACCTGTCGGGGTTCTTTTCTCAAACTTATCACGAGCTTTGGTAAGTTTGTCGTTCCAAACGTCACGACCTACATCCTCAAGGTTATGGATGTAAGCGTTCCACGCTTGAAGAAGTGAGGGACCATCACGTTTATGATTCCCACTGTACCATCGATGCTTAAAGAAAGCATCGATGAAGAATTCATTCTCAGTGTGATAGTCTTTCACACTGGGGTCAAGGTGATGGATCCTTGACGAATCGAACAATCGTGTTCGATAGCGATCACTTGTCACCGCCGACAAGCGATCCATGACCGACATTGGAGGCAGCCATGCTTTCTTTTCGGGAGTGAGACGCAACACACTGCGGTCCCGCTCTTCTTGCGACGTGCCGACAGAAGCTCTGGCGCCTAGTTGCGAAGTGGTGTCGATAGGAGAACCGACACCACTATGAGCGCCCGAGTCTTGCGATCTCGAGAGCCTTCGCTTTGGCGATGGTCATCTGATTCGTCAGATGAACCGAATATGATACGACGAGTAGCATCATCCATGCCACGCTTGGCAGGCGGCTTGGTTTTAACCGCCTTCGATACGGATCCTTCTTCCGTATCAGGAGAGTATGAGACACCGAGCTCATACTCTGAGAAGACATGAGTGTCTTCATGACGAGCGTCTGCATCACCAGGTGATATAGACTGAGACACTATGGCAACCGATGGCACATCGGTTGCAGAGGTTTCTGCTTCGGCGTCTTCACAGAGTTGTGCAGACGCGCTCTCAGCGGCCTTGTTCTCGCACCTCATGGGCTTGTTTACCATGCGATGAAATTAATGGACCGTGGACTCGGACCACCAAGTGCAAACCCCGTCCCAAATGATTTGGGACGAGTATCCATTCAGACAATCAGTCACTAAAGTGACTGATGGTTAGGGGGGGTGATGTAAGCAGGTGAACCGTTACAAACAATTTAGAAGAAATTGTTAATAGAATATAACTATAAGAGTTATATTCTCAGAAAATTGTCACAAAGACAAATTTTCTGCAGCACTTACGAGTAGTTCCTAATTGGTTGATATAGGCCATTATATCAACCAACGAGGACGCGCCACGACAGACGCACACAATGAGTGGTGGGCAGATGGTTGATATGCACATTTGTATTTAGACATAGTTAGATGAGGATAAACTGGGGGTTTACTACAGACATTAACTATGATAAATACAGTTCTACTTTTACTTTAACCAAGTACTCGCTTCTCCTTACCGTCTTCCTCTGCACGTACCAGTGTACGTGAAGTTCCGAGGCACCGCCTTATTCTGTCGTCAGAATAAGTGGCTTGTACTGTCATCAGTACAAGGTTCAAAGTGCCCCGTTACACCAGTTTAGTGCATGCACACAAGGTGCGCGCATCACGTCTACCTCAAAAATTCTGGCACTGCAACTTCTCTTGCCATGCGCAAACAAGAGGTCCATTTCAGGATCGTAGAGCGGAAACAACTGGCCACCACCTCCTGCAATTACTCTTTCTCAATGTAAGCACTTGGCCATGCGTCGAGGGTCCCACAACTTGAGCTCTCGGTCCTGCATCAGCGTATCGCTTCCACACGTGACAAAATGCTGCGTCCGTCCATACCTATCCACACCCACGGGTTGTGTACCTGAATGTGCCTTTGGCACTTCGACGTCATATTCTCACGCGGGTCCACCATCCTCATAGCTTGGCCCTGCGTTGCCGCTATCACAGCTCGACCATCTCAAGTCCAGTCCGCAGACGTCAACGAAGCGCCTTGTCCCACTGCTCTCTCCAAGCTCATCGTCGAAGTATGCACGTCATACAGTATCAGCACTCCTCGTCTCGAGTACGTGGCCTACACCGACTCAGCCGTCGGATGCGGCATAATACCCACTACACTGCCCGCTGTTTTATGAGAAAACACCGTCACAGGCGTCACAAGCTTCCATCCTCTCACCCGGTGACCCCACTCTCTGGATCTTCACCGTCGCCACAGCACCGCTAGCAGAGAGCAACAGGTCTTCACGAAAACGCGAGAAAGCTACATCTGTCGTCACGCGTCCCGTCTTGTGTGCGCGCACGACAGCGGCCGTGTCTCTGAAGACTCCTGACTCTCTTTCTCAGTTGCGTCAATCCCACTCAGAGCTTCCACTTGGATTGAGCCGCCATGAGTATCTTCCGACTGAACAAATGCAAAGTGAGCGGACGTAGCAGCAAGAGCGGGACGTTTAGAACTGGCACTTGAAAGAGACACGGGCAAGTGCATCAAACCTCGGGACGCAGGGGCGAGTCGCGTGCTCTCCACGTGACGAAACTTGATGGACAAATGGACACAAGAGAGAGCGACAGAGACAGAGAGAGGAAGAGAGGGGGAGGGACAGAGCGCGTTAGCTATGCTGAGCCTTAGCAAGAGAGAGAGAGGAAGGTGGAGACGGAGTTACCTTGCGTGGGACGCAGTCATGAATGTGCTGACGAGTCAGTTGCTATGGCGGACATTGTGAAAATTTTGGTGATTTAATTTCTTTCATAATTTTATCAAATTTATCAGAATCTTGTACTCGATTAGTGTTGAAAGGTATGGCACGGGAGTGACGAGGAGACCAGAAGAGACCGGAGGGAGCGAAGAGGCTTAAGGAGCGGAGCAGAGAAGACTTGCTCGGCAGACGAGAATTCGAAAGTGATTGATTATCGGGGCTTAGTACTTACTACATGATTTATATGTGCACCACATATAAATCATGTGAAGCGTCTCATCATTCTACGGGTCTAATCAACTATGGTAATCACCGTAAGAACTACGTCGTAAATACTAAGCTGAACAGGCGGTTCGGATTGGACCGGTCACGGTTACCAATACTGGTAGGAAACCGATGACCGTCAACACGCCCCCTCAATGCGAACACGCACAAATCCCGAGAGCCGCCGTCATCTCCTTGTGGCGTGGCCCGTGAAGTCCCTTCGTCATGATGTCCGCTAACATCACCGCAGTTTCACAGTACTTGAGCTTCACTTCACCGCGCTTGAACTCATCACGGATGTGATGATACTTAAGTCAATGTGCTTGGCACGGCCGTGGGTGACCGGGTTCTTCGTCATCTATATACACGACTGATTGTCTTCATGGATCATAAATTTTAGTCCTTCTTCATTGGCAGCCATCATGATCTCACACAGTAGACGATGAATCCACTTGCCCTCTTGAATCGCCAAGCTGAGTGCGATGTATTCGGCTTCACTCGTGGACAACGAACACTTGGCTGTTTCTTGCTGCCTCAACTCACTGGCGCACCCAACAGCATGAATACGTAACCAGACGTCGACTTACGATCAGCGAGGTCACCGGCCCAGTCTGCATCCGAGTAGCCACGAAAGTCGATCTTTGCATCTGACTTGTAGCAGATCCGTGCATCTTAGTGCCTTGTAGGTAGCGGAAGATGCGCTTGACCGCAACCCAGTGTTCTTCTTGGGGGTTCTCCATGAATCGCGACACATATCCCACGGCGAACGCAATATCCGGGTGCGTTGCAGTGGTCAGGTGCATCAACGCATCAACAGCTTCGCGAAAAGGAGCATCGACCTTGGTGACTGCACCACTTGAAACAAGTCGAGAGCTCATGTCGACTGGACTTGCGACGGCCTTGCAATCATCCATGCCAAAGCGCTTGAGTATGTCATCTACAGACCGACGCTGACATAGTGTCACGCCTCCATCTGCGCCGTCCAAAAGATCGATTTCAAGCACGAATGCACACTTGCCGCTGTCAGTCATCTCGAATTGTGTCTTAAGGTCGGTCTTGGTACGTGCAATTAGCTCGCATGAACTACCGGTGATCAACATGTCATCCACATACACCAGCAGTAGCACGCATTGCCCTTCCACAATCCTTATGTAGAGACACGGGTCGAGGCTTGACGCTTGAAATCCAATAGCACACACGAACTCGTCAAACGTTTCGTCCCATACGCGCGACGCTTGCTTTAGTCCGTAGATTGCCTTCACCAACCCCAGACAATCGAAGGAGCCCTCCAATTCTACGCCTTCAGGGATGACGCAGAACACTTGTTCCTTCATGACACCATACAGGAATGCCGTCACCACGTCGAGTTGGTCGATGATCCATCCGAAATACTTGGCGACTGCAATCACCATGCGCGGCGTCACGTACTTGGCGACGGGCGAGAATGTTTCCGTGTAGTCCATCCCGTATTGTTGCTTGAAACCCTTTGCCACAAGACGCGCCTTGTACTTGTCAATTGATCCGTCCGCTTTGCGCTTGATCTTGAAGACCCACTTCGTGCCAATGGCGCAATGTCCTTTAGGTAGCTTGGCTGCGCGGAATACTTCACGAAGTCGCACTGACTCAAGTTCCGCACGGATAGCTTCGCGCCAATGCGCTTGATCAGGAACGCTCACCGCATCTTTAAAAGTCGATGGCTCGGATAAGTCCACTGCTGTTTCGATGGCGTTCGCACTCGCACGCCAAAACACAGGCGGAGTCGATGCATCAGCATTCTTTGTTTCTTCATATTCTTCTTGGTGGGTCGTGTGGTTGTCTGGCGCACTTGATTCTTCCAGTCCAGGCCGTTGACGCACTGTGCGCGTGGGTGGAGCTGGTTATCCTTCATCATGGGGACGACTCTTGCGCTTGCCTGTTTGCTTGTACTGCGCTTGACCTGGCGCTTCATCATCCAGATCGAGGGAGTCGAAGTCAAGGTCATCGGCGTCTTCAGCGGTGGTAGGCGGCGAAAGTCCAAAGGCGGACTCGTCAAAGTTGACATCGCGACTGATGAACACCTGCCCCGCCTCGATGTCATAAACGCGATACGCTTTGGATGCTTCTTCGTAGCCCAAGAATATCCCAGTGCGAGCCTTGGGGTCCCACTTGGGCTGCTTCTCCTTCGGTGTCAGTATGCAAACCTGACAACCGAACACCTGCATGTGCTTGACACTTGGCTTGGAGTTGTGGACGATCTCGAACGGAGTCTTGTGCATAACTTTAGGTGACGGCAGACGGTTCTTGACGTAGATTGCCGTCATTACTGCTTCGGCCAGAAGCACTTTTCCAACTTAGCATGGTGGAGCATGCTGCGACCAATTGTGACGATAGTCCGAATGGCGCGCTCTGCCGTGCCGTTGGTCTGGTGTGCATATGGCACCGTCGTCTGCTGCTCAATGCTTTGATCTTCGTAGAATTCTTGAAGCGAGTTGGTTGCGAACTCGCGGGCTCTGTCGTGTCGGACGAGCTTGACCTTCTTGCCAAATTGCGCTTGCACCATCTTGATGTATCGTGTGATGTAGTTTTCACTCTCCGACTTCACACGTAGACAGAAGCCCTTCATGCATCCACTGGATTCGTCAACGATCAGCAGTAGATACTTGCTACCACCCAGAGAATTCATCTCCATGGGTCCGCAGATGTCGACGTGAAGTAGCTCGAAGGTGTCGTATCTGCGCTTGTCCTGGTTGCGTGGGAATGGTTTTTGGACCATTTTCCCTTGTTGACATCATCGACATGCGCTTGATCCACTTGACTTGAGAGGTACCTATACATCCTTGATCATGTTCGTGGCCACCATTTTGCGAAGCACATCAGCTGGAGCGTGTCCCATCCGCGCATGTAATTTGACACCGTTGCTTCCGTTTGTTGTCGCATTGGCCGATCGGTGAGCTGTGTGAAGCCAGTAAAGGCATCCACAAGATCTGCTGTTGCCACCACTTGTTGCGATCCTTTGAGAGCGACAAACATCTTGGTCCAGTCGAACACGACTTGAAACTTTCCGTGCTCGTTGATCTGCGGTTCCGAAAGTAGATTCTTGCTCATGCTTGGTACGTAAAGCACGTTCTTGATCTCGATCTCGCGCTCTTCACCGTCGGGCAGAACCACCTTTTCAAAGATGGTTCCAACATCCTTGATGGCCACTTTGTTGCCATCCGCCACCAAGATTTCACCGTCGTTGCGCTTGTTCAGTCTTGCAAACTTGGTCTTGTCGTGGCATATGTGGTGTGTCGCACCACTGTCGACGGCCCACATTCCGGACACGTCCTTCTTCGCTGAGAGTCCACACTCTAGCGAAACTGCAAACGCTACTTGATCGTAGTCGCTGCCTTCATCACGATATTGTCCCCACTGGACATTGTTTGCCCCGCGTCCACGACCATTGCCGCCGCGTCGGGCTCCTCGACTTTCATTCTTCTGCTTGGAACAACAGCGATCGACGGTGTGTCCCACCTTCCCACAGTAGGTGCACTTGTATGGCTTGCGCTCAGTGTTGAAGGACTTGGCTGCATCTTCAGTTTTGACCATCGTCGCTGTTGTTGTCACCTTCTCCCCTTGGCGCTTGGTGTGCTCATTCGTGAGCACTTTCACCATATCTTGGGTACGAAGCTCTACGCTGCTCATCTCCAAGTTTAGAACGACGTTCTCAAAACTTTTAGGGAGACTGAGCAGAAGGCAAATTGCGACGTCCTCGTCCTCTATCTTCGCACCGATGCTGCTAAGCTTGGCGGTGATGTTCAGGACCTCGTTGCAGTGATGCATGACGTTGGCGCCTTCATCCATCTTCAGGCTGAAGAGTTGACGCTTGAGGTAGATCCTTCCCGCTTTCTGGGACCCACCGTACAGCACCTTCAGACTTTGCCACGCAACCCACGCTTCCTCGCAGTTTGTCAACCATATGGTGGTAGTCCGCACCCATGTGCAGCAACATCATTTTAAACGCGATGTTGCTGGTCTTGACGTAGTCGTCCTGCTCTCGAGGGTCCATGAACGTCGGGGAGCTCTCCCGGTTGACAGCATGCCACACTGACTTTGTCAGGAACACGCCACGCATGTATCGACTCCAGGTCGAATAGTTGTCCCTATCGAACTTATCGATGAGGACGTTGTAGGATGCGTGGCCGGCAGAAGACATTGCGCTTGGGCCCATAACCTGTTAAAAGGTATGGCACGGGAGTGACGAGAAGACCGGAAGAGACCGGAGGGAGCGAAGAGGCTTAAGGAGCGGAGCAGAGAAGACTTGCTCGGCAGACGAGAATTCGAAAGTGATTGATTATCGGGGCTTAGTACTTACTACATGATTTATATGTACACCACATATAAATCATGTGAATCGTCTCATCATTCTACGGGTCTAATCAACTATGGTAATCACCGTAAAAACTACGTCGTAAGTACTAAGCTGAACAGGCGGTTCGGATTGGACCGGTCACGGTTACCAATACTGGTAGGAAACCGATGACCGTCAACAATTAGTATTCGATAAAAAAAGAATGAACTTCTCGTATTACGTCTAAGGCCATATTTATATCAGCCGGAGAAGATATTGTTTTAGGGATACTTAAACAAAAATCTCGGTAAAAACTCCAATCAACGGTTGTTGCTCGTTCATTTTAAAAATTTAGTAATTGAATTGTTTTTGATTTTTTATAAAAAAATTAGATTTAGTTATGTAAGGCTTTTGACTTTCGGGACTTCGTTTTTGCGATTGAATTGCGCCAGCACCGATATCAAATCTTCATACATTTCCACCTCAACGCGCGGAGTCTGGGGCGGCACGCCCTGGTGTAACAGCACAAACGTCCGCACAAACTCCAAAATCTTGCCGTCCGAGAGACAACGCATCATCAACGCGTACAACTGCTTCGATGAGAGATGAAAGCCTTCGCACTCCTTGTCGTACGCAATACGCAGCGTGCGCTCAATCAAACCAATCGTGGTGCCGAGATCAATTAGCGAGATGTACAGCCCGTCTGGAATCGCCAGCTTGTTTGCACTCAGCTCACGTAAGAGCGAGAAACACATGTCGATACCGCACGACCCGTACAGTGCGTTGAGGACGTAGTCAAAGAACATCCTGTCGGTAGCAACACCTTGACTAGCCACATCTCTTAAAACGTCTCCCACAGCCTTCAGGTCATCGCGAGATGCATAATAGAACGCCACAGTCGTGAATGCCTTCACATCCTGAGCGATACCATGCTCTTCCATCGCACCAATGAGCGCAACAGCATTGCCTACTTCACGACGGCGCATGTAGATGGACAGCAGCGATGTGGACACCTGAAGATTCGATGTTAGCTTCCACTCAAGAAACACGTCCATGAGATGAAACGCCTCCTCGATCAAGGCGTTGCGGTGACTCCCCATCAAGCATCGTAATATGCCGGGCACTATCGACGAGTTGTTCAGCATTTCCGAGAACAGCTCCTTGGCTTGGTCCGGTCTATTCGTAGCAGCAAATCAGCCAAGCGCATCGTTATAGTTTTCTACCTCTAGTGTCCAGGCACCTGCAAGCTTCTGTTCTGTCCAGAATACCGCGTCCAACATTTCTTCATGGAACACTGGATCCAAATGCTTGTGACAATAACGAATCACTGACCCGAATCCAGCACTACCAGCCACACCTCGAGCTACCATCCCGCGGAACGCATCTTCAAACGTGGAGAAATCCTCGATCTCCGTACATGCTTTCAACACGTTGACGTATATATTTTCATCAGCTAGCAGCACTTCATCCACGATACCAACCCTCTCTGCAGCTTCGTCGATCGCGTCGTCCACCGGTAAGTCGTCCCCAGCACAAACGAGCCTCTCTCGTGTGCTTTCCATCACTTCATAACAATGCAACGCCAGCGAATATTCTTCAAGATTTACACAGCAGTGAATCGCAGCTCCAAAGCCTCGCTCGAGCACTCGTGTCCTCACTCTCTCCACCTTGCCTCCTGCTGCACGGCACGTTCCCTCCACATAGTCCGAAAACACGTGCACCACATTCCTCGGACTCTGTTGTGTGTACACACTTGCTTTAAACAGTTCAAGGAACCCTTGTTGCTATAAATCTCGCACTGGATCGAACGCAGCACTAGCAAAATACGCGCGTGCAAGCGCCAGCACTTGACCGTGCTTTTTCTTGTGCGTCATCTTGGCCATCAAGTGGCCAACCACTGATGACGGCATCAGCGCTTTACTCTGCCCGCTCCACCCCGTCGTCAATGTCTCGTCTGTAGGAGTAGTACCAGAGCGAATCTCCGACCACAACGTCTGCTGATACAGCAGCAGCTCGTGAGCAGCTGCAAACATCTTGATATTGGCACAGCCATGACCACGTCTACGAGCACGCGGGCTACAAATTGCGGTCCGTATCTCCGCTTCAACTGTCTCAAGAGCTCCTGCATCTCATCCGTTCGAAACCCGCGTAAAGAACGCTGTCGTCACACTGTAAAAAACAAATCGGTCCACATGGGTACACTTGCATTTTCGCAACTACAACTCGCGATTAAACCCAAGAGCTCCGCTGCCACGCGTTCGTCTTGAGCCTCCAGTCGTCGCTGCAGTGCCACGTTCCACGTCGGACGTCAATCGTCATCAATAGCGCCGTCTCGTCAATGACGCGCAACGCGCGACAAGTGGCTACAAAAGTCGTGGGCGGCGTTTGATTGGACAATAGAACGTTCAATTGGTTCGGGCTGCGGAGCGTTTTTTCGGCAGCGTCTGATTGACTGGCGACCGCGCGCGGACGCAGCGCCGAAGCGCGTGGCGAGGACCGATCTTGTCGACGCGGCAGTACACATTCCTGTGCATTAACAGCAACGGCGCAATAGAACCGCGTCGGGTGACTGCCACATCCCTGCTCGCTGCCACACCCGACGCAGCATCTCGAGCCGTTTGTTTGCTTGAAACAAACGAGGAGTGAGTGTTTGGTGTCGTCCACACCAATGTTGAGCTTCGTCACAAGCAGGTCGTATTTAGTGTCCACACAGAAACTGACCCGTCAGCACAGTCAGAACTGCGTCCCCGCGAGGTAAGACCATCTCCCCCCTCTCTCTCTCTTGCTCACGCTTTGCATAATTAAAGCGCTCTGACTAAAGATTTGCTGCTCATTCTTGCTTGGTACGCGGAGGATGTGACTCGCCTTGTCGAGAAAGAGGTGCAAGAAGTAGAAGAGGTTATTCGCGGCATTTACCCCGAGGCCGCCTTCATCGAGTGGGAGCCTGATAGCAAAGAGTCGGAGATGCGTGCCGTGTTGAGTGTGCAGACAAAGTCTTCCCGTACGAGCGAGCGTGAAGCCATGACGCGAGCGTTGGCACTGCTTGCACGGACATTAGAGCGGAAGACAACAGGCGCTGATCGTCCAGGTACTACTGGCACGAGTGAATAAATGCTTATTAGTGGTACGTGTGAAGTGCGAATTTGCTTGTGTTCAATTGGCGTTGGAAACTACGGGTAAAACATACTTCAACAACCGATCAGATTCGAGAGCGCGTACTCTGTCAATATCGAGAAACGTAGCAGGCATTGCTACACGAACTACGCATTTGCCAATGTACAAGTTGTTGCTGCGTCAATAGTTTTAGCATGCAATGAATTCACTTTTACACCTCGGGTGCCTTCATGTTACAATGAAGCCAATACGATCACATCCCCTGCTCGAGTCTGCTCACTAGTCCTCCCCCTTTGCTCAATGCTACTTCCACGCGCCAGACCACTATAAACTTCAATATGACTTGACCTTTCCATTCGTGACCACTTGTCCGCACCCCGCTGAGCGTGACTTAGTTTTTCATCTGAAGCATTGACTGTCACAGACGTGCGGGTGAACGTGAATCTTACTGGCGTGAACGTGGCTCCAAGAAAACTGTCAGCTGTGTTGTTGTAGCCGGCTCGACTTGCAGCTGTAGAAGCGAATTAAACGAGCTTAGCTGAATAAGATAATATAGGCGCGTTTACAGAAGGCTGTCGCATCAGTACAGAGTATTGTTGCTGTGACTGCGCATGTTTCTTGAGTATGCTTTTATTGTTAACATCAACAAAGTCGCGAACCATGTTTAACAGATAGATGGATATATTAAAAACGTTTATCGCTAGACTACGGGCTAAGACATTGTAAGTGTAAACTAGTCAACACTTGAGATTGTCGAACAAAACGAATCAGCTCGATCGTAGTGGCTCAATTGGCGTTGGCGCTTGTTCTTTAAATGGAGCAGTGTCCGGCTGTACCATGTCCTATCTTCACCATCTTCATCAGGATCGCGAGTAGCAACGAGCTGTAAGAACTCCTTGGTATTGATCTCGTTGCAAATAGGCTTCAACTTGAACCTGTTCGCCGGGTGGGCATCTGCCGTACCTGCTTGGGTAGCATGGCACTCGTTGTGCCTGCTTGCTCCCTTTAGCGGGCGTAGTGCGTGGCTATACCCAATGGTGCAGTGCTTCTCATCACTTGAGCGCAGCTTGGTGAGCTGGTTGAAGTCCCAATCAGTGGGACTAACGCTCTTGTCGTAGATGCCGCATGCTTTGGAAGCAATCTCCGACAGCACACTCAGTACATGACGGATACTCTCTTCAACGAGGTTGTACAAGTTCTGGATCTCGATAGTAATCCACTAGTAAACACATGCACACAGAAGAGAAACGTCAGCAACAAGTAAATTGATAGATCGAGAAATGGAATCATGCACTCACCATGATTGTTCAAGACGGTTAAGTTGTCAATGCGATTGTGTTGAAGACTCGAGTGTTGCTGATGTCGATTTTTTCAGAATGAAGTCGTCCTCGCTCATGCCTTTGTTCAGACCTATGAGATGCACCGACCCAAGTCTGCGACGTGCGAGTAAGTACGCATTTCTCTCACCGATCAGGCATATTCTCCATGCTTGTTCAACCCATCAAGCGACTACACTTCCTGCAGTCTCTTACTTGTTCTTCTATACTGAGGTCTGGTCATCTCATGTACCTCGTCCCAAGACCGACTACATGGCTCACGTCATCTTTACCTACCTGACCTATAAAATAGTATTCAAAATAAGTATATTAAACACCTGCACAACGTCATCTCCAGTCAGCACTCTCTGCCTGATGTCAGCACTCTCTACATTCAGTCACTAGTCTCTGATATCCTTTCACCTATGTGACGTTAAGAGTTGCCGCGGGAGCGTTTCAGATTCTATTTTTGATCGAGATGCGTACACACGTGACATTTTCGACAGAAAACACGGTCTCAAGTCGCGCGCAGCAGCAGACGAGCCCTTGGGCTGATTATGGCAGTAAACGAAACGACATGAGTAATCAAAATGATGATTACGATGACGGTTACAAAGCGGACGTTGAGCAGAGGTGCTGCTCGCCCAATTCAATGGATCATCGAGCCCTTGTAGCAGTCAAATGATGGAAAGTCGGCGGCAGTAAAGGGGACGACATCTGGTGAGGTGCAAATGACAAAGTAGACGCCAAGGAAGACCACAAGACAGAAGGCGAACGAAACTGCACGAATCTGTGCTGTGTATTCTTCGGTGTAACGTGATTTGGTGCCGCACATTCATTATCGTAAACGTCATCCTGTCAACACTGCGGAAGGTTTTGCATCTCGAGACAAAGCCCTCGTGGTCCTGTGCCCGGAACTCGCGCTGCTTACTTTGACTCACTCGCTCTTGCACTTCGACAAAGTCACGGCAGCTGAGCTAGACCTCGATCCAGATACTGGGAAGTCCACTGTTGAGCTCGTTCAAGCGCGTGGCTACGTAGTGGAGACGCACAATGTCACGACAATAGATGGATACATCCTCTCCATGCATCGCTTACCAATGTCGTACGAAGAAAGCCAAGCAGATGCCACCGACAACGACAAGGCAGACCGAAACAAACCAGCTGTTTTCGTCCAGCATGAAATGGTGGCCAGTAGTTTCGCATGGGTGTGCGACTCCCGGAACCGCAGTCTCGCCCACGTGCTTGCTGATGCTGGCTACGATGTCTGGCTTGGGAATAATCGCGGCAATACGTACTCGTCCAGCCACGTTAAGTACACGACCAAAGACACTGCGTTCTGGGACTTTTCATGGGAAGCCATGGGCAGTTTGACGTGCCAGCAACGCTTAGCTATGCTCTGGAGACGTCGGGACGGGAAACACTGGCTCTTGTAGGGTATTCGCAGGTGTCAACTCAGGCATTCGTTGCGTTTGCTGCAAAAACCAGACCCTCGATCGATCCGTGTCCTATTGTGCGGCTCTGGGACCTGTCGCCTGGCTAGGCAATACAGATTCGAGGACGGGTTCAAGCTCCTTGCTCGTGCCTACTTCGACAAGGTCCTCGAGGCCTCCGGTCAAGTCCAGCTCTTTCGCATAACGCGTCGCTACAAAAAAGCATTCGACCGGCTGCATGTCACATGGGTCCGGAGTTGTGCGCCTCGGGGTTCGCACTCGTAGTCAAATCTACGGAGAACTTGAACGCATCTCGTACAGGCGATTCCGCTTCAGATGTGCCCTCAGGAACCTCCGTCAAGAGCATGCGCCACTACGCCCAAAGCATCCGCGACAACACCTTTTCAGCGTTCGACTATGGCTGCAGATGTCCTCGCATGCTTGGCATTCACCTGTGTCCGAAAACAGGTGCACCAACAAAGTCAAGTACGGCAGCCTTGACCCACCAGATTTTCCCATTAACAGCATGGAGTACCCTTGCACTGGATTATTTACTGGTGGAAACGACATCTTTGCCACTCGAGCTGACATCGATCAGTTACGATCTGCGTTGCCGTCCAGCACCATTGTCTATGAGAAAGAGATCAGCAGCTTTAGCCATTTGGACTTTGTTTGAGCTGTTCAAGCCAACGAAAAGCTATACAAACCCCTGCTTAAGCATCTGGAGCAGTACGTCGACACCGGATATTAGCATAGGTGAAACAAAAAACAATGAAATGCCGTGTGAAAGAAGAACGATACGGACCGTTATTTTGTGGGTAAATATGCCTTGAGCGCGTCACAGCGAAGCGCACCAACAAATATGCTTAAACAAGCAAATCAGTGTACCCCACTGATCTAGCCAGCTCCTGCACTTTCGGGACTTCGTTTTTGCGATTGAATTGCGTCAGCACCGATATCAAATCTTCTTACATTTCCACCTCAACGCGCGGAGTCTGGGGCGGCACGCCCTGGTGTAACAGCACAAACGTCCGCACAAACTCCGAAATCTCGCCGTCTGAGTGACAACGCATCATCAACGCGTACAACTGCTTCGACGAGAGATGGTAGCCTTCGCACTCCATGTTGTACGCAATATGCACCGTGCGCTCAATCAAACCAATCATGGTGCCGAGATCAGTTAGCGAGATGTACAGCCCGTCTGGAATCGCCAGCTCGTTTGCACTCAGCTCACGCAAGAGCGAGAAACACATGTCGATACCGCACGACCCGTACAGTGCGTTGAGGACGTAGTCAAAGAACATCCTGTCGGTAGCAACACCTTGACTCGCCATGTCTTGTAAAACGTCTTCCACAGCCTTCAAGTCACCGCGGGATGCACAATAGAACGCCACAGTCGTGAATGCCTTCACATCCTGAACGATACCATGCTCTCCCATCGCACCAATGAGCGCAACAGCATTGCCTACTTCACGACGGCACATGTAGATATACAGCAGCGATGTGAACACCTGAAGATTCGATGTTCGCTTCCACTCAAGAAACACGTCCATGAGATTAAACACCTCCTCGATCGAGGCGTTGCACTGACTCTCCACCATCTCAAGCATCGTAATATGCCGGGCACTATCGACGAGTTGTTCAGCATTTGCGAGAACAGCTCCTTGGCTTGGTCCGGTCTATTCGTAGCGGCAAACAGCCAAGCGCATCGTTATAGTTTTCTACCTCTAGTGTCCAGGCACCTGCACGCTTCTGTTCTGCCCAGAATACCACGTCCAACACTTCTTCATGGAACGCTGGATCCAAATGCTTGTGACGATTACGAATCGCTGACCCGAATCCAGCACTACGAGCCACACCTCGAGCTACCATCCCGCGAAACTCATCTTTAAACGTGGAGAAATCCTCGATCTCCATACATGCTTTCAACACGATGACGTATATATTTTCATCAGCTAGCAGCACTTCATCCACGATACCAACCCTCTCTGCAGCTTCGTCGATCGCGTCGTCCACCGGTAAGTCGTCCTTAGCACAAACGAGCCTCTCTCGTGTGCTTTCCATCACTTCATAACAATGCAACGCCAGCGAATATTCATCAAGCTTTACACAGCAGTGAATCGCAGCTCCAAAGCCTCGCTCGAGCACTCGTGTCCTCACTCTCTCCACCTTGCCTCCTGCTGCACGGCACGTTCCCTCCACATAGTCCGAAAACACGTGCACCACATTCCTCGGACACTGTTACGTGTGCGCACTTGCTTTAAACAGTTCAAGGAACCCTTGTTGCTATAAATCTCGCACTGGATCGAACGCAGCACTAGCAAACTACGCGCGTGCAAACGCCAGCACTTGACCGTGCTTTTTCCTGTGCATCATCTTGGCCATCAAGTGGCCAACCACTGATGGCGGCATCAGCGCTTTACTCTGCTCGCTCCACCCCGTCGTTAACGTCTCGTCTGTAGTAGTAGGAGTAGTAGTACCAGAGCAAATCTCCGACCACAACGTCTGCTGGTACAGCAGCAGCTCGTGAGCAGCTGCAAACATCTTGATACTGGCACAGCCATGACCACGTCTACGAGCACGCGGGCTACAAATCGCGGTCCGTATCTCCGCTTCAACTGCCTCAAGAGCTCCTGCATCTCATCCGTTCGAAACCCGCGTAAAGAACGCTGTCGTCACACTGTAAAAAACAAATCGGTCCACATGGGTACACTTGCATGTTCGCAACTACAACTCGCGATTAGACCCAAGAGCTCCGCTGCCACGCGTTCGTCTTGAGCCTCCGGTCGTCGCTGCAGTGCCATGTTCCACGTCCGGACGTCAATCGTCGCCAATAGCGCCGTCTCGTCAATGACGCGCAACGCGCGACAAGTGGCTACAAAATTCGTGGGCGGCGTTTGATTGGACAATAGAACGTTCAATTGGTTCGGACTGCGGAGCGTTTTTTCGGCACCGTCTGATTGACTGGCGACCGCGCGCGCGGACGCAGCGCCGAAGCGCGGGAAGAGGACCGATCTTGTCGACGCGGCAGCACACAGTCCTGTGTATTAACAGCAACGGAGCAATAGAACCGCGTCGGGTGACTGCTACATACCTGCTCGCTGCCACACCCGACGCAGCATCTCAAGCCGTTTGTTTGTTTGAAACAAACGAGAAGTTAGTGTTTGGTGTCGTCCACACCAATGTTGAGCTTCGTCACAAGCAGGTCGTATTTAGTGTCCACCACAGCAACTGACTTGTCAGCACAGTCATGACTGCGTCCCCGCGAGGTAAAGACCATCTCCCCCCTCTCTCTCTCTCTTGCTCACGCTCTGCATAATTAAAGCGCTCTGACTAAAGATTTGCCGCTCATGCTTGCTTGGTACGTGGAGGATGTGACTCGTCTTGTCGAGAAAGAGGTGCAAGAAGTAGAAGAGGTTATTCGCGGCATTTACCCCGAGGCCGCCTTCATCGAGTGGGAGCCTGATAGCAAAGAGTCGGAGATGCGTGCCGTGTTGAGTGTGCAGACAAAGTCTTCCCGTACGAGCGAGCGTGAAGCCATGACGCGAGCGTTGGCACTGCTTGCACGGACATTAGAGCGGAAGACAACAGGCGCTGATCGTCCAGCTACTACTGGCACGAGTGAATAAATGCTTAGTAGTGGTACGTGTGAAGTGTGGATTTACTTGTGTTCAATCGGCATTGGAAACTACGGATAAGATGTACTTCAACAACCAATTCGAAAGCGCGTACTGTGTCAATATCGAGAAACGTAGCAGGCATTGCTACACGAATTATGCATGAACCAATGCACAAGTCGTTGCTGCGTCAGTACTTTTAGCATGCAATGAATTCACTTTTACACCTCGGGTGCCTTTAGGCTACAATGAAACCACATCCCCTGCTCGAGTCTGCTTACTATCCCTTCCCCTTTGCTCAATGCTACTTTCATGCACCAGGCCACTGCAAACTTCAACGTGACTTGACGTTTCCATTAGTGACCACACTTGTTCACACCCCGCTGGGCGTGACGTTGCCACAGCTGAAAAGCGAAAAGAAGGGGTGATGCGAAATCAAGCACAGTACACGAGGTCTCCATTCCAAATCTGCATCACCAACAGATGCTGCATCGCAAAAAAACACGTTGCTGGCAACAACTTCGACAAAGTAATCGACGAGTCGCATCATAACACTTCGAAACGCGCGCTCTCTCTTTCTCTTGTTCTTGTTCTCTCTTTGATGGAATACTAAAGCTAAAGCCCGTCGAAAACTCGCAGGCGCGCTGGATACTGGTGTACGCCACATCACTAAACGTGTCGGGGCTTCCAAGGCTGGCAATAGCTCGTCACCTGCTGCGCTCGCTGCAGTTGTCGCTGTGGCGTTCATAAAGCGTGCACACGCTGCCTGTCGCTTGGATGTGTCTTCATCGTCGCATGTTGCCTTGTCCAGTTCTGATCGCGGTGACGCAGTCGCTTTCGCTCCGATGGCTTGCAACGACAGTCCCTAATGGACAAGACTTGGATACTGAACAAGCTCCTGAGATGAAGAGGAAGGAGGAGGAGAAGAAGACGAAGATGGGTACAAAAGGCAGTGGTGATGACGGCGCAAGTGGACAAGAGTATGGATACAATAGGGAGGAGGAGCGGTTTTCGACAATGGCTGTGGAACCCACGTACCCTATGCGGAAGCTCCGTACGGACGTGAATCAGGCCTATTTTCCAGGTAAAGTGTGCCGTTCGACGTCTCGAGACGTGGAGCTTCGGTCCATGGTCGGCAACACACTCGTTATGACGCTCAAGGTGCTGATGTAACTCAAGACGGGCTCGGATGCATGCTCTCGGAAGCAAATTCACTCGCTCGTGGACACTGGCAACCAGGCGATTCTGATCTTGGGCTTGAAGCAAGCATCGGGTGTGCCGGATAAAAAGCACCAATATGGATACACACGTGCTGCGTACTTTGGATCGCTCATCTCTGCGCTTGGCATATTCTGGTTAGGTTCTGGGGTGACGGTTGTCCAAGGGATCCAGTCGCTCTTGGATCCTCCGAAAGAGATTTTTCTTTCGTGGGAAGTGTGGGATGTGCTAGCAGCTTCTTTTGGCATTGACGGATGGGTGCTGAAGCGGTCGGTACAGGAACTGAGGGCCTCTCAGCCCCAAGACATGTCGTTTTACAAGCATGTGACGCGGACAAAGGATCCGTTTCTGATGGCTGTGCTGCTGGAAGACATGTCAGCATGTGTGGGTATCGTTATTGCTGGATGTGGCATTGGGGCCAGCCACATTACAGGCAACCCGTTGTGGGACAGTCTCGCTAGTGTATCGATTGGCGTGCTTCTTGGCGGTGCTGCAGTATCGCTCATTCGAATGAATCAGAAGTATTTACTGGGCCAGTGAGTGGAACCGGAAATCGAGAATGTCATCCGCGAGCTACTGCTGGCGCGTCCGTCCATTGACAACGTCTATGCTATCCATTCACAGTGGGTCGGGCCATCGACATTTAGTTACAAGGTGTGACGGCAGGACAGCGCGACTTGTACCGCCATTTATGTTAGGTCTGACCTGTGTAATACTTTTGGCCTGTCCTAGGCTGAAGTTGACTTCGATGGGACGTTCTTGGCGGCGAAACTGCTGCGAATGCAAGCGTCATGATTCGTTTTGTCCTGCTCATTCTTCGGTACTAACGACGTGTGTTTGTTTGTCTTGGCCTGGGTAGGTACAAGCCGTTGTTTTTAGAGACAACAGATTTTAAAAAGGGTTTGCCGCTCATTCTTGCTTGGTACGCGGAGGATGTGACTCGTCTTGTCGAGAAAGAGATGCAAGAAGTGGAAGAGGTTATTCGCGGCATTTACCCCGAGGCCGCCTTCATCGAGTGGGAGCCTGATGGCAAAGAGTCGGAGATGCGTGCCGTGTTGAGTGTGCAGACAAAGTCTTCCCGTACGAGCGAGCGTGAAGCCATCACGCGAGCGTTGGCACTGCTTGCACGGACATTAGAGCGGAAGACAACAGGAGCTGATCGTCCAGCTACTACTGGCACGAGTGAATAAATGCTTAGTAGTGGTACGTGTGAAGTGTGGATTTACTTGTGTTCAATCGGCATTATAAACTACGGCTAAGATGTACTTCAACAACCAATTCGAAAGCGCGTACTGTGTCAATATCGAGAAACGTAGCAGGCATTGCTACACGAATTATGCATGAACCAATGCACAAGTCGTTGCTGCGTCAGTACTTTTAGCATGCAATGAATTCACTTTTACACCTCGGGTGCCTTCATGCTACAATGAAGCCAATACTACCACATCCCCTGCTCGAGTCTGCTCACTATCCCTTCCCCTTTGCTCAACGCTACTTTCACGCGCCAGGCTGCCAGAGGCTTCAATATGACTTGACGTTTCCATTCGTGACCACTTGTCCGCACCCCGCTGATCGTGACTTACTTTTACATCTGAAGCACTGACTACCACGAACGTGCGGATGAACGTGAATCTTACTGGCGTGGACCTGGCGTTAAGTAAGTGTCAGCTGTGTCGCTACAGCCGGATCGACTTGCAGCTGTAGAAGCGAATTAGACGAGTTTAGCTGAATAAGATAATAGATGCGCGTTTACAGAAGGCTGTCGCATTCGTGCAGAGTATTGTTGCTGTGACTGCGCATGTTTCTAGATTATGCTTTTATTGTTAACATCAACAAAGTCGCGAACCATGTTTAACAGATAGATATATTAAAAACGTTTATCGCTAGACTACGGCTAAGACATTGTAAGTGTAAACTAGTCAACACTTGAGTTGGTCGAACAAATCGAATCGGCTCGATCGTAGTGGCTCAATTGGCGTTGGCGCTTGTTCTTTAAATGGAGCAGTGTCCGGCTGTACCATGTCCTATCTTCACCATCTTCATCAGGATCGCGAGTAGCAACGAGCTGTAAGAACTCCTTGGTATTGATCTCGTTGCAAATAGGCTTCAACTTGAACCTGTTCGCCGGGTGGGCATCTGCCGTACCTGCTTGGGTAGCATGGCACTCGTTGTGCCTGCTTGCTCCCTTTAGCGGGCGTAGTGCGTGGCTATACCCAATGGTGCAGTGCTTCTCATCACTTGAGCGCAGCTTGGTGAGCTGGTTGAAGTCCCAATCAGTGGGACTAACGCTCTTCTCGTAGATGCCGCATGCTTTGGAAGCAATCTCCGACAGCACACTCAGTACATGGCGGATACTCTCTTCAACGAGGTTGTACAAGTTCTGGATCTCCATAGTAATCCACTAGTAAACACATGCACACAGAAGAGAAACGTCAGCAACAAATCAAATGATAGATCGAAAAATGAATCATGCACTCACCATGATCATTCAAGCTGGTGAAGTTGTGAACGCGATTGTGTTGTAGACTCAAGTGTTGCTGAAGTCGATGTTTTCAGAATGAAGTCGTCCTCGCTCATGCCTTTGCTCCGACCCGTGAGATGCACCGACCCGAGTCTGCGACGTGCGGGTAAGTACGCATTTCTCTCACCAAGCAGGCATACTCGCCATGCTTGTTCAACCTGTCAAGCGTCCATACTTCCTGCAGTCTCTTACTTGTTCTTCTATACTGAGGTCTGGTCATCTCATGTACCTCGTCCCAAGACCGACTACATGGCTCACGTCATCTTTACCTACCTGACCTATAAATTGTGATACAAATAAGTACAATAAACACCTGCACAACGTCATCTCCTGCCAGCACTCTCTGTATTATGTCAGCACTCTCTACGTTCAGTCAGCACTCTATGCATTCAGTCACAATCTCTGCATTCAGTCACTATCTTTGACGTCCTATCACCTCGGATTCTATTTTTGATTGAAATGCGTACACATGTGGCATTTTCGACAGAAAACACGGTCTCAAGTCGCGCGCAGCAGCAGACGAGCCCTTGGGCTGATTATGGCAGTGAACGAAACGACACGAGTAATCAACTTGATGATTACGATGACGGTTACAAAGCGGACGTTGAGCAGAGGTGCTGCTCGCCCAATCGAATGGATCATCGAGCTCTTGTAGCAGTCTAATGATGGAAAGTCGGCGGCAGTAAAGGGGACGACAACTGGTGAGGTGCAAATGACAAAGGAGACGCCAAGGAAGACCACAAGACAGAAGGCGAACGAAAGTGCACGAATATGTGCTGTGTACTCTTCGGTTTTGCGTGATTTGGTGCCGCACATTCATTATCGTAAACGTCATCCTGTCGACACTGCGGGAGGTTTTTCATCTCGAGACAAAGCTCTCGTGGTCCTGTGCTCGGAACTCGCGCTGCTTGCTTTGACTCACTCGCTCTTGCACTTCGACAAAGTCACGGCAGCTGAGCTAGACCTCGATCCAGATGCTGGGAAGTCCACTGTTGAGCTCGTTCAAGCGCGTGGCCACGTAGTGGAGACGCACAAAGTCACGACAATAGATGGATACATCCTCTCCATGCATCGCTTGCCAATGTCGTACGAAGAAAGCCAAGCAGATGCCACCGACAACGACAAGGCAGACCGAAACAAGCCAGCTGTTTTCGTCCAGCATGAAATGGTGGCCAGTAGTTTCGCATGGGTGTGCGACTCCCGGAACCGCAGTCTCGCCTACGTGCTTGCTGATGCTGGCTACGATGTCTGGCTTGGGAATAATCGCGGCAATACGTACTCGTCCAGCCACGCTAAGTACACGACCAAAGACACTGCGTTCTGGGCCTTTTCATGGAAAGACAGGGGCGGTTTAACGTGCCAGCAACGCTCAACTATGCTCTGGAGACGTCGGGACGGGAGACACTGGCTCTTGTAGGGTATTCGCAGGGGTCAACTCAGGCATTCGTTGCGTTTGCTGCAAAAACCAGACCCTCGCTCGATCCGTGTCCTATTGTGCGGCTCTGGGACCTGTTGCCTGGCCAGGCAATACAGATTCGAGGACGGGTTCAAGCTCCTTGCTCGTGCCTACTTCGACAAGGTCCTCAAGGCCTCCGGTCAAGTCCAGCTCTTTTCGCAAAACGCGTCGCTACGACATCCGACCGGCTGCATGTCACATGGGTCCGGAGTTGTGCGCCTCGGGGTTTGCACTCGTAGTCAAATCTACGGAGAACTTGAACGCGTCTCGTACAGGCGATTACGCTTCAGATGTGCCCTCAGGAACCTCCGTCAAGACTGTGCACCATTATGCCCAAAGAATCCGCGACAACACCTTTTCAGCGTCCGACTATGGCTGCAGATGTCCTCGCATGCTTGACATTCACCTGTGTCCGAAAACAGGTGCACCAACAAAGTCAAGTACGGCAGCTTTGGCCCACCAGATTTTCCCATTAGCAGCATGGAGTACCCTTGCACTGAATTATTTACTGGTGGAAACGACATCTTCGCCACTCGAGCTGACATCGATCAGTTACAATCTGCGTTGCCGTCCAGCACAATTGTCTATGAGAAAGAGATCAGCAGCTTTTAGCCATTTGGACTTTGGGCTGTTCAAGCCAACGAAAAGCTGTACCAACCCCTGCTTAAGCATCTGGAGCATACGTCGACACCGGATATTAGCATAGGTGAAACAAAAAATAATGAAATGCCGTGTGAAAGAAGAACGATACGGACCGTCATTTTGTGGGTAAACATGCCTTGAGCGCGGCGCGGCGTGGCGCAGCACGGCCAACCGCACCAACAAATACGCTTATGCAAGCAAATCAGTGTACCCCACTGATCTAGCCAGCTCCTGCACTTTCGGGACTTCGTTTTTGCGATTGAATTGCGTCAGCACCGATATCAAATCTTCTTACATTTCCACCTCAACGCGCGGAGTCTGGGGCGGCACGCCCTGGTGTAACAGCACAAACGTCCGCACAAACTCCAAAATCTTGCCGTCCGAGAGACAACGCATCATCAACGCGTACAACTGCTTCGATGATAGATGGTAGCCTTCGCACTCCTTGTTGTACGCAATATACACCGTGCGCTCAATCAAACCAATCGTGGTGCCGAGATCAATCAGCGAGATGTACAGTCCGTCTGGAATCGCCAGCTCATTTGCACTCAGCTCACGCAAGAGCGAGAAACACATGTCGATACCGCACGACCCGTACAGTGCGTTGAGGACGTAGTCAAAGAACATCCTGTCGGTAGCAACACCTTGACTCGCCATGTCTCGTAAAACGTCTTCCACAACCTTCAGTCACCGCGAGATGCATAATAGAATCTCCACCATCTCAAGCATCGTAATATGCCGGGCACTATCGATGAGTTCTTCAGCATTTCCGAGAACAGCTCCTTGGATTGGTCCGGTCTATTCGTAGCAGCAAAACATCCAAGCGCATCGTTATAGTTTTCTACTTCTAGTGTCCAGGCACCTGCAAGCTTCTGCTCTGTCCAGAATACCCCGTCCAACACTTCTTCATGGAACACTGGATCCAAATGCTTGTGACAATAACGAATCGCTGGCCCACATCCAGCACTACGAGCCACACCTCGAGCTACCATCCCGCGGAACTCATCTTTAAACGTGGAGAAATCCTCGATCTTCATACATGCTTTCAACACGTTGACGTAAATATTTTCATCAGCTAGCAGCACTTCATCCACGATGCCAACCCTCTCTGCAGCTTCGTCGATCGCGTCGTCCACCGGTAAGCCATCCTTAGCACAAACGAGCCTCTCTCGTGTGCTTTCCATCACTCCATAACAATGCAACGCCAGCGAATATTCCTTCAACTTTACACAGCAGTGAATCGCAGCTCCAAAGCCTCGCTCGAGCACTCGTGTCCTTACTCTCTCCACCTTGCCTCCTGCTGCACGGCACGTTCCCTCCACATAGTCCGAAAACACGTGCACCACATTTCGGACACTGTTACGTGTGCACACTTGATTTAAACAGTTCAAGGAACCCTTGTTGCTGTAAATCTCGCACTGGATCGAACGCAGCACTAGCAAACTACGCGCGTGCAAACGCCAGCACTTGACCGTGCTTTTTCCTGTGCATCATCTTGGCCATCAAGTGGCCAACCACTGATGGCGGCATCAGCGCTTTACTCTGCTCGCTCCACCCCGTCGCAATGTCTCGTCTGTAGTAGTAGGAGTAGTAGTACCAGCGCGAATCTCCGACCACAACGTCTGCTGGTACAGCAGCAGCTCGTGAGCAGATGCAAACACCTTGATATTGGCACAGCCATGACCACGTCTACGAGCACGCGGGCTACAAATTGCGGTCCGTATCTCCGCTTCAACTGTCTCAAGAGCTCCTGCATCTCATCCGCACGAAACCCGCGTAAAGAACGCTGTCGTCACACTGCAAAAAACAAATCGGTCCACATGGGTACACTTGCATTTTCGCAACTACAACTCGCGATTAAACCCAAGAGCTCCGCTGCCCCGCGTTCGTCTTGAGCCTCCGGTCGTCGCTGCAGTGCCACGTTCCACGTCCGGACGTCAATCGTCGCCAATAGCACCGTCTCGTCAATGACGCGCAACGCGCGACAAGTGGCTACAAAAGTCGTGGGCGGCGTTTGATTGGGCAATAGAACGTTCAATTGGTTCAGACTGCGGAGCGTTTTTTTGTCAGCGTCTGATTGACTAGCGACCGCGCGCGCGGACGCAGCGCCGAAGCGCGTTGCGAGGACCGATCTTGTAGACGCGGCAGCACACAGTCCTGTGCATTGACAGAATCGGCGCAATAGAACCGCGTCGGGTGACTGCCACATACCTGCTCGCTGCCACACCCGACGCAGCATCTTGAGCCGTTTGTTTGCTTGAAACAAACGAGAAGCTAGTGCTTGGCGTCGTCCACACCAATGTTGAGCTTCGTCGCAAGCAGGTCGTATTTAGTGTCCACCACAGCAACTGACTCGTCAGCACAGTCATGACTGCGTCCCCGCGAGGTAAAGACCATCTCCCCTCCTCTCTCTCTCCCTTGCTAACGCTCTGCATAATTAAAGCGCTCTAACTAAAGATTTGCCGCTCGTGCTTGCTTGGTACGCGGAGGATGTGACTCGTCTTGTCGAGAAAGAGGTGCAAGAAGTAGAAGAGGTTATTCGCGGCATTTACCCCGAGGCCGCCTTCATCGAGTGGGAGCCTGATAGCAAAGAGTCGGAGATGCGTGCCGTGTTGAGTGTGCAGACAAAGTATTTCCATACGATCGAGCGTGAAGCCATGACGCGAGCGTTGGCACTGCTTGCACGGACATTAGAGCGGAAGACAACAGGCGCTGATCGTCCAGGTACTACCGGCACGAGTAGATAGATGTTTAGTAGTGATTCGTGTGACGTGCGGATTTGCTTGTGTTCAATCGGCGTTGGAACCTACGGATAAGATGTGCTTAAACAACCGATCAGATTCGAGAGCGCGTCCTGTGTCAATATCGAGAAACGTAGCAGCCATTGCTACACGTACAATGCATTAATTAATGCACAAGTCGTTGCTGTGTCAATACTTTTACCATGCAATGAATTCGCTTTTACACCTCGGATGCCTTCATGCTACAATGAAGCCGATACGACCACATCCCCTGCTCGAGTCTGCTCACTATCCCTTCTCCTTTGCTCAATGCTACTTTCATGCACCGGGCCACTGCAAACTTCAATGTGACTTGACGTTTCCATTCGTGACCACACTTGTTCACACACCGCTGGGCGTGACGTTGCCACAGCTGAAAAGCGAAAAGAAGGGGTGATGCGAAATCAAGCACAGTACACGAGGTCTCCATTCCAAATCTGCCTCACCAACAGATGCTGCATCGCAAAAAAACACGTTGTTGGCAACAACTTCGACAAAACAATCGACGAGTCGCATCGTAGCACTTCGAAACGCGCTCTCTCTCTCTCTCTCTCTCTTGTTCTTGTTCTCTCTTTGATGGAATACTAAAACTAAAGCCCGTCGAAAACTCACAGGCGCGCTGGATACTGGTGTGCGCCACATCACTTAACGTGTCGGGGCTTCCAAGGCTGGCAAAAGCTCGCCACATGCTGCGCTCGCTACAGTTGTCGCTGCGGCGTTCATAGAGCGTGCACACGCTGCCTGTCGCTTGGATGCTTCATCGTCGCATTTTTCCTTGCTCAGTTCCGATCGCGCTGACGCAGTCGCTTTCGCTCCGATGGCTTGCAACGACAGTCCCTAATGGACAAGACTTGGATACTGAACAAGCTCCTGAGATGAAGAGGAAGGAGGAGAAGAAGAAGAAGATGGGTACAAAAGGCAGTGGTGATGATGGAGCAAGTGGACCAGAGGACGGGGACAATGAGTAGGAAGAGCCGTTTCGGACAACGGCTGTTGAACCCACGTACCCTATGCGGAAGCTCCGTACGGACGTGAATCAGGCCTATTTTCCAGGTAAAGTGTGCCGTTCGACGTCTCGAGACGTGGAGCTTCGAACAATGATCGGCAACACACTCGTCATGACGCTCAAGATGCTGGTGTGGCTCAAGACGGGCTCGAATGCATGCTCTCGGAAGCAATTCACTCGCTCGTGGACACTGGCAACCAGGCGATTCTGATCTTGGGGTTGAAGCAAGCATCGGGTGTGCCGCATAAAAAGCACCAATATGGATACACACGTGCTGCGTACTTTTGGTCGCTCATCTCTGCGCTGGCATTTTCTGGTTAGGTTCTGGGGTGACGGTTGTCCACGGGATCCAGTCGCTCTTGGATCCTCCGAAAGAGCCTTTTCTTTCGTGGGAAGTGTGGGATGTGCTAGCAGCTTCTTTTGGCATTGACGGATGGGTGTCGAAGCGGTCGGCACAGGAACTGAGGGCTTCTCAGCCCCAAGACATGTCGTTTCACAAGCATGTGACGCGGACAAAGGATCCGTTTATGATGGCTGTGCTGCTGGAAGACATGTCAGCATGTGTGGGTATCGTTATTGCTGGATGTGGCATTGGGGCCAGCCACATTACAGGCAACCCGGTGTGGGACAGTCTCGCTAGTGAATCGATTGGCTTGCTTCTTGGCGGTGTTGCAATATCGCTCATTCGAATGAACCAGAAGTGTTTATTGGGCCAGTGAGTGGAACCGGAAATCGAGAATGGCATCCGCGAGCTACTGCTGGCGCGTCCGTCCATTGACAACGTCTATGCTGTCCAGTCACAGTGGGTCGGGCCATCTACATTTAGTTACAAGGTATGACAGCAGGACAGCGCGACTTGTACCGCCATTTATGTTAGGTCTGACCCGTGCAATACTTTTGGCATGTTCTAGGCTGAAGTTGACTTCGATGGGACATTCTTTGCGGCGAAACTGCTGCGAATGTAAGCGTCATCATTCGTTTTGTCCTGCTCATTCTTCGGTACTAACGACGTGTGTTTTGTTTGTCTTGGCCTGGTAGGTACAAGCCGGTGTTTTTAGAGACAAAAGATTTTAAAAAGGGTTTGCCGCTCATTCTTGCTTGGTACGCGGAGGATGTGACTCGTCTTGTCGAGAAAGAGGTGCAAGAAGTAGAAGAGGTTATTCGCGGCATTTACCCCGAGGCCGCCTTCATCGAGTGGGAGCCTGATAGCAAAGAGTCGGAGATGCGTGCCGTGTTGAGTATGCAGACAAAGTCTTCCCATACGAGCGAGCGTGAAGCCATGACGCGAGCGTTGGCACTGCTCGCACTACTACCGGCACGAGTGAGTACATGTTTAGTGGTGGTACGTGTGACGTGTGGATTTGCTTGTGTTCAATTGGCGTTGGAAACTACGGGTAAAATATACCTTCAACAACCGATCAGATTCGAGAGCGCGTCCTGTGTCAATATCGAGAAACGTAGTGGCTACTGCTACACGAACAATGCATTAGCCAATGCACAAGTTGTTGCTGCGTCAATGCTTTTAGCATGCAATGAATTCGCTTTTACACCTCGGGTGCCTTCATGTTACAATCAAGCCGATACGACCACATCCCCTGCTCAAGTCTGCTCACTATCCTTTCTCCTTCGCTTAATGATACTTTCACGCGCCAGGCTGCCAGAGGCTTCAATGTGACTTGACGTTTCCATTCGTAACAACACTTGTCCGCACCCCGCTGAGCGTGACTTAGTTTTACATCTGAAGCATTGACTCTCACGGACGTGCGGATGAACGTGAATCTTACTGGCGTGGACGTGGCTCCAAGAAAACTGTCAGCTATGTCGCTACAGCCGGCTCGACTTGCAGCTGTAGAAGCGAATTAGACGAGTTGAACTGAACAAAATAATGTATTCGCGTTTACAGAAGGCTGTCGCATCAGTGCAGAGTATTGTTGCTGTGACTGCGCATGTTTCTTGAGTATGCTTTTATTGTTAACATCAACAAAGTCGCGAACCATGTTTAACAGATAGATGGATATATTAAAAACGTTTATCGCTAGACTACGGCTAAGACATTGTAAGTGTAAACGAGTTGGCACTTGAGTTGGTCGAACAAATCGAATCAGCTCGATCGTAGTGGCTCAATTGGCGTCGGCGCTTGTTCTTTAAATGGAGCAGTGTCCGGCTGTACCACGTCCTATCTTCACCATCTTCATCAGGATCGCGAGTAGCAACGAGCTGTGTGAACTCGTTGGTATTAATCTCGTTGCAAATAGGCTTCAACTTGAACCTGTTCGCCGGATGGGCATCTGCCGTACCTGCTTGGGTAGCACGGCACTTGTTGTGCCTGCTTGCTCCCTTTAGCGGGCGTAGTGCGTGGCTATACTCAATGGTGCAGTGCTTCTCATCACTTGAGCGCAGCTTGGTGAGCTGGTTGAAGTCCCATTCAGTGGGACTAACGCTCTTCTCGTAGATGCCGCATGCTTTGGAAGCAATCTCCGACAGCACACTCAGTACATGACGGATACTCTCTTCAACGAGGTTGTATAAGTTCTGGATCTCCATAGTAATCCACTAGTAAACACATGCACACAGAAGAGAAACGTCAGCAACAAGTAAATTGATAGATCGAGAAATGAATCATGCACTCACCATGATCATTCAAGCTGGTGAAGTTGTGAACGCGATTGTGTTGTAGACTCAAGTGTTGCTGAAGTCGATGTTTTCAGAATGAAGTCGTCCTCGCTCATGCCTTTGCTCCGACCCGTGAGATGCACCGACCCGGGTCTGCGACGTGCGAGTAAGTACGCATTTCTCTCACCAATCAGGCATACTCTCCATGCTTGTTCAACCCATCAAGCGACTACACTTCCTGCAGTCTCTTACTTGTTCTTCTATACTGAGGTCTGGTCATCTCATGTACCTCGTCCCAAGACCGACTACATGGCTCACGTCATCTTTACCTACCTGACCTATAAATTGTGGTACAAATAAGTATAATAAACACCTGCAGAACGTCATCTCCAGTCAGCACTCTCTACATTCATTCACTAGTCTCTGATATCCTTTCACCTATGTGACGTTAAGAGTTGCCGCGGGAGCGTTGCGGATTCTACTTTTGATCGAAATGCGTACACATGTGGCATTTTCGACAGAAAACACGGTCTCAAGTCGCGCGCAGCAGCAGACGAGCCCTTGGGCTGATTATGGCAGTGAACGAAACGACACGAGTAATCAACTTGACGATTACGATGACGGTTACAAAGCGGACGTTGAGCAGAGGTGCTGCTCGCCCAATTGAATGGATCATCGAGCTCTTGTAGCAGTCAAATGATGGAAAGTCGGCAGCAGTAAAGGAGACGACAATTGGTGAGGTGCAAATGACAAAGGAGACGCCAAGGAAGACCACAAGACAGAAGGCGAACGAAAGTGCACGAATCTGTGCTGTGTATTCTTCGGTTTCGCGTGATTTGGTGCCGCACATTCATTTTCGTAAACATCATCCTGTCAACACTGCGGAAGGTTGTTCATCTCGAGACAAAGCTCTCGTGGTCCTGTGCTTGGAACTCGCGCTGCTTGCTTTGACTCACTCGCTCTTGCACTTCGACAAAGTCACGGCAGCTGAGCTAGACCTCGATCCAGATGCTGGGAAGTCCACTGTTGAGCTCGTTCAAGCGCGTGGCTACGTGGTGGAGACGCACAATGTCACGACAATAGATGGATACATCCTCTCCATGCATCGCTTACCAATGTCGTACGAAGAAAGCCAAGCAGATACCACCGACAACGACAAGGCAGACCGAAACACACCAGCTGTTTTCGTCCAGCATGAAATGGTGGCCAGTAGTTTCGCATGGGTGTGCGACTCCCGGAACCACAGTCTCGCCTACGTGCTTGCTGATGCTGGCTACGATGTCTGGCTTGGGAATAATCGCGGCAATACGTACTCGTCCAGCCACGCTAAGTACACGACCAAAGACACTGCGTTCTGGGCCTTTTGTGGGAAGACATGGGCAGTTTGACGTGCCAGCAACGCTCAACTATGCTCTGGAGACGTCGGGACGGGAAACACTGGCTCTTGTAGGGTATTCGCAGGGGTCAACTCAGGCATTCGTTGCGTTTGCTGCAAAAACCAGACCCTCGCTCGATCCGTGTCCTATTGTGCGGCTCTGGGACCTGTCGCCTGGCTAGGCAATACAGATTCGAGGACGTTCAATCTCCTTGCTCGTGCCTACTTCGACAAGGTCCTCGAGGCCTCCGGTCAAGTCCAGCTCTTTTCGCATAACGCGTTGCTACAAAAAAGCATTCAACCGGCTGCATGTCACATGGGTCCGGAATTGTGCGCCTCGGGGTTTGCACTCGTAGTCAAATCTACGGAGAACTTGAACGCATCTCGTACAGGCGATTACGCTTCAGATGTGCCCTCAGGAACCTCCGTCAAGACTGTGCACCACTATGCCCAAAGCATCCGCGACAACACCTTTTCGGCGTTCGACTATGGCTGCAGATGTCCTCGCATGCTTGGCATTCACCTGAGTTCGAAAACAGGTGCACCAACAAAGTCAAGTACGGCAGCTTTGACCCACCAGATTTTCCCATTAGCAGCATGGAGTACCCTCGCACTGGATTATTTACTGGTGGAAACGACATCTTTGCCACTCGAGCTGACATCGATCAGTTACGATCTGCGTTGCTGTCCAGCACAATTGTCTATGAGAAAGAGATCAGCAGCTTTAGCCATTTGGACTTTGTTTGGGCTGTTCAAGCCAACGAAAAGCTCTACCAACCCCTGCTTAAGCATCTGGAGCATACGTTGACACCGGATATTAGCATAGGTGAAACAAAAAACAATGAAATGCCGTGTGAAAGAAGAACGATACGGACCGTCATTTTGTGGGTAAATATGCCTTGAGCGCGGCGCGGCGTGGCGCGGCACAGCGAACCGCACCAACAAATGCGCTTATGCAAGCAAATCAGTGTACCCCACTGATCTAGCCAGCTCCTGCACTTTCGGGACTTCGTTTTTGCGATTGAATTGCGTCAGCACCGATATCAAATCTTCATACATTTCCACCTCAACGCGCGGAGTCTGGGGCGGCACGCCCTGGTGCAACAGCACAAACGTCCGCACAAACTCCGAAATCTCGCCGTCCGAGTGACAACGCATCATCAACGCGTACAACTGCTTCGATGATAGATGGTAGCCTTCGCACTCCTTGTTGTACGCAATTTGCAGAGTGCGCTCAATCAAACCAATCGTGGTGCCGAGATCAATTAGCGAGATGTACAGCCCGTCTGGAATCGCCAGCTCGTTTGCACTCAGCTCACGCAAGAGCTAGAAACACATGTCGATACCGCACGACCCGTACAGTGCGTTGAGGACGTAGTCAAAGAACATCCTGTCGGTAGCAACACCTTGACTAGCCATGTCTCGTAAAACGTCTTCCACAGCCTTCAAGTCACCGCGAGATGCACGAATGAACGCCACAGTCGTGAATGCCTTCACATCCTGAACGATACCATGCTCTCCCATCGCACCAATGAGCGCAACAGCATTGCCTACTTCACGACGGCGCATGTAGATGGACAGCAGCGATGTGAACACCTGAAGATTCAATGTTCGCTTCCACTCAAGAAACACGTCCATGAGATTAAACACCTCCCCGATCGAGGCGTTGCACTGACTCTCCACCATCTCAAGCATCGTAATATGCCGGGCACTATCGACGAGTTGTTCAGCATTTGCGAGAACAGCTCCTTGGCTTGGTCCGGTCTATCCATAGCGGCAAAACATCCAAGCGCATCGTTATAGTTTTCTACCTCTAGTGTCCAGGCACCTGCAAGCTTCTGCTCTGTCCAGAATACCCCGTCCAACACTTCTTCATGGAACACTGGATCCAAATGCTTGTGACAATAACGAATCGCTGGCCCACATCCAGCACTACGAGCCACACCTCGAGCTACCATCCCGCGGAACTCATCTTTAAACGTGGAGAAATCCTCGATCTTCATACATGCTTTTAACACGTTGACGTATATATTTTCATCAGCTAGCAGCACTTCATCCACGATGCCAACCCTCTCTGCAGCTTCGTCGATCGCGTCGTCCACCGGTAAGCCATCCTTAGCACAAACGAGCCTCCCTCGTGTGCTTTCCATCACTTCATAACAACGCAACGCCAGCGAATATTCATCAAGCTTTACACAGCAGTGAATCGCAGCTCCAAAGCCTCGCTCGAGCACTCGTGTCCTCACTCTCTCCACCTTGCCTCCTGCTGCACGGCGCGTTCTCTCCACATAGTCCGAAAACACGTGCACCACATTTCGGACACTGTTACGTGTGCACACTTGATTTAAACAGTTCAAGGAACCCTTGTTGCTGTAAATCTCGCACTGGATCGAACGCAGCACTAGCAAACTACGCGCGTGCAAGCGCCAGCACTTGACCGTGCTTTTTCCTGTGCATCATCTTGGCCATCAAGTGGCCAACCACTGATGGCGGCATCAGCGCTTTACTCTTCTCGCTCCACCCCGTCGTTAACGTCTCGTCTGTAGTAGTAGGAGTAGTAGTACCAGCGCGAATCTCCGACCACAACGTCTGCTGATACAGCAGCAGCTCGTGAGCAGCTGCAAAACATCTTGATACTGGCACAGCCATGACCACGTCTACGAGCACGCAGGCTACAAATTGCGGTCCGTATCTCCGCTTCAACTGTCTCAAGAGCTCCTGCATCTCATCCGTTCGAAACCCGCGTAAAGAACGCTGTCGTCACACTGTGAAAAACAAATCAGTCCACATGGGCACGCTTGCAGTTTCGCAACTACAACTCGCGATTAAACTCAAGAGCTCCGCTGCCACGCGTTCGTCTTGAGCCTCCAGTCGTCGCTGCAGTGCCACGTTCCACGTCCGGACGTCAATCGTCGCCAATAGCGCCGTCCCGTCAATGACGCGCAGCGCACGACAAGTGGCTACAAAAGTCGTGAGCGGCGTTTGATTGGACAATAAAACGTTCAATTGGTTCGGACTGCGGAGCGTTTTTTCGGCACCGTATGATTGACTGGCGACCGCGCGCGCGGACGCAGCGCCGAAGCGCGGGAAGAGGACCGATCTTGTCGAAGTGGCAGCACACGGTCCTGTGCATTGACAGCAACGGAGCAATAGAACCGCGTCGGGTGACTGCCACATACCTGCTCGCTGCCACACCCGACGCAGCATCTCGAGCCGTTTGTTTGCTTGAAACAAACGAGAAGTTAGTGCTTCATGTCGTCCACACCAATGTTGAGCTTCGTCACAAGCAGGTCGTATCTAGTGTCCACCACAGAAACTGACTCGTCAGCACAGTCAGGACTGCGTCCCCGCGAGGTAAAGACCATCTCCCCTCCTCTCTCTCTCTCTTGCTAACGTTCTACATAATTAAAGCGCTCTGACTAAAGATTTGCCGCTCATTATTGCTTGGTACGCGGAGGATGTGACTCGTCTTGTCGAGAAAGAGGTGCAAGAAGTAGAAGAGGTTATTCGCGGCATTTACCCCGAGGCCGCCTTCATCGAGTGGGAGCCTGATAGCAAAGAGTCGGAGACGCGTGCCGTGTTGAGTGTGCAGACAAAGTCTTCCCGTACGAGCGAGCGTGAAGCCATGACGCGAGCGTTGGCACTGCTTGCACGGACATTAGAGCGGAAGACAACAGGCGCTAATCGACCAGGTACTACCGGCACGAGTGAGTACATGTTTAGTGGTGGTACGTGTGAAGTGTGCATTTACTTGTGTTCAATTGGCGTTGGAAACTACGGGTAAAATATACCTTCAACAACCGATCAGATTCGAGAGCGCGTCCTGTGTCAATACCGAGAAACGTAGTGGCTTTTGCGACACGAATTATGCATTAGCCAATGCACAAGTCGTTGCTGCGTCAATACTTTTAGCATGCAATGAATTCGCTTTTACACCTCGGGTGTGAGTCTGCTCACTAGTCCTTCTCCTTTGCTCAATGCTACTTTCATGCACCAGGCCACTGCAAACTTCAATGTGACTTGACGTTTCCATTCGTAACAACACTTGTCCGCACCCCGCTGAGCGTGACTTAGTTTTTCATCTGAAGCATTGACTATCACAGACGTGCGGATGAACGTGAATCTTACTGGCGCGGACGTGGCTCCAAGAAAACTGTCAGCTGTGTTGCTGCAGCCGGCTTGACTTGCAGCTGTAGAAGCGAATTAGACGAGTTGAACTGAATAAGATAATAGATGCGCGTTTACAGAAGGCTGTCGCATCAGTGCAGAGTATTGTTGCTGTGACTGCGCATGTTTCTTGAGTATGCTTTTATTGTTAACATCAATTCAGTCGCGAACCATGTTTAACAGATAGATGGATATATTAAAAACGTTTATTGCTAGACTACGGGCTAAGACATTGTAAGTGTAAACTAGTCAACACTTGAGTTGGTCGAACAAATCGAATCGGCTCGATCGTAGTGGCTCAATTGGCGTTGGCGCTTGTTCTTTAAATGGAGCAGTGTCCGGCTGTACCACGTCCTATCTTCACCATCTTCATCAGGATCGCGAGTAGCAACGAGCTGTGTGAACTCGGTATTAATCTCGTTGCAAATAGGCTTCAACTTGAACCTGTTCGCCGGATGGGCATCTGCCGTACCTGCTTGGGTAGCACGGCACTTGTTGTGCCTGCTTGCTCCCTTTAGCGGGCGTAGTGCGTGGCTATACTCAATGGTGCAGTGCTTCTCATCACTTGAGCGCAGCTTGGTGAGCTGGTTGAAGTCCCATTCAGTGGGACTAACGCTCTTCTCGTAGATGCCGCATGCTTTGGAAGCAATCTCCGACAGCACACTCAGTACATGACGGATACTCTCTTCAACGAGGTTGTATAAGTTCTGGATCTCGATATTAATCCACTAGTAAACACATGCACACAGAAGAGAAACGTCAGCAACAAGTAAATTGATAGATCGAGAAATGAATCATGCACTCACCATGATCATTCAAGCTGGTGAAGTTGTGAACGCGATTGTCTTGTAGACTCAAGTGTTGCTGAAGTCGATGTTTTCAGAATGAAGTCGTCCTCGCTCATGCCTTTGCTCCGACCTATGAGATGCACCGACCCAAGTCTGCGACGTGCGAGTAAGTACGCATTTCTCTCACCAATCAGGCATACTCTCCATGCTTGTTCAACCCATCAAGCGACTGTACTTCCTGCAGTCTCTTACTTGTTCTTCTATACTGAGGTCTGGTCATCTCATGTACCTCGTCCCAAGACCGACTACATGGCTCACGTCATCTTTACCTACCTGACCTATTAAATGGTAATATAAATAAGTACAATAAACACCTGCACAACGTCATCTCCTGCCAGCACTCTCTGTATTATGTCAGCACTCTCTACGTTCAGTCAGCACTCTATGCATTCAGTCACAATCTCTGCATGCAGTCACTATCTTTGACGTCCTATCACCTCGGATTCTAATTTTGATTGAAAAGTGTTCACATGTGGCATTTTCGACAGAAAACACGGTCTCAAGTCGCGCGCAGCAGCAGACGAGCCCTTGGGCTGATTATGGCAGTGAACGAAACGACACGAGTAATCAACTTGATGATTACGATGACGGTTACAAAGCGGAAGTTGAGCAGAGGTGCTGCTCGCCCAATTGAATGGATCATCGAGCCCTTGTAGCAGTCAAATGATGGAAAGTCGGTGGCAGTAAAGGGGACGACAACTGGTGAGGTGCAAATGACAAAGGAGACGCCAAGGAAGACCACAAGACAGAAGGCGAACGAAAGTGCACGAATCTGTGCTGTGTACTCTTCGGTTTCGCGTGATTTGGTGCCGCACATTCATTATCGTAAACGTCATCCTGTCAACACTGCAGAAGGTTTTTCATCTCGAGACAAAGCCCTCGTGGTCCTGTGCTTGGAACTCGCGCTGCTTGCTTTGACTCACTCGCTCTTGCACTTCGACAAAGTCACGGCAGCTGAGCTAGACCTCGATCCAGATGCTGGGAAGTCCACTGTTGAGCTCGTTCAAGCGCGTGGCTACGTAGTGGAGACGCACAAAGTCACGACAATAGATGGATACATCCTCTCCATGCATCGCTTACCAATGTCGTACAGAGAAAGCCAAGCAGATGCCAACAACAACGACAAGGCAGACCGAAACAAACCAGCTGTTTTCGTCCAGCATGAAATGGTGGCCAGTAGTTTCGCGTGGGTGTGCGACTCCCGGAACCACAGTCTCGCCTATGTGCTTGCTGATGCTGGCTACGATGTCTGGCTTGGGAATAATCGCGGCAATACGTACTCGTCCAGCCACGTTAAGTACACGACCAAAGACACTGCGTTCTGGGACTTTTCATGGGAAGCCACGGGCAGTTTGACGTACCAGCAACGCTCAACTATGCTCTGGAGACGTCGGGAGGGAGACACTGGCTCTTGTAGGGTATTCGCAGGGGTCAACTCAGGCATTCGTTGCGTTTGCTGAAAAACCAGACCCTCGCTCGATCCGTGTCCTATTGTGCGGCTCTGGGACCTGTTGCCTGGATAGGCAATACAGATTCGAGGACGGGTTCAAGCTCCTTGCTCGTGCCTACTTCGACAAGGTCCTCGAGGCCTCCGGTCAAGTCCAGCTCTTTTCGCAAAACGCGTCGCTACGACATCCGACCGGCTGCATGTCACATGGGCCCGAAATTGTGCGCCTCGGGGTTTGCACTCGTAGTCAAATCTACGGAGAACTTGAACGCGTCTCGTACAGGCGATTACGCTTCAGATGTGCCCTCAGGAACCTCCGTCAAGACTGTGCACCACTATGCCCAAAGCATCCGCGACAACACCTTTTCAGCGTTCGACTATGGCTGCAGATGTCCTCGCATGCTTGGCATTCACCTGTGTCCGAAAACAGGTGCACCAACAAAGTCAAGTACGGCAGCTTTGGCCCACCAGATTTTCCCATTAACAGCATGGAGTACCCTTGCACTGGATTATTTACTGGTGGAAACGACATCTTCGCCACTCGAGCTGACATCGATCAGTTACAATCTGCGTTGCCGTCCAGCACAATTGTCTATGAGAAAGAGATCAGCAGCTTTTAGCCATTTGGACTTTGTTTGGGCTGTTCAAGCCAACGAAAAGCTGTACCAACCCCTGCTTAAGCATCTGGAGCATACGTCGACACCGGATATTAGCATAGGTGAAACAAAAAATAATGAAATGCCGTGTGAAAGAAGAACGATACGGACCGTCATTTTGTGGGTAAATATGCCTTGAGCGCGGCGCGGCGTGGCGCAGCACGGCCAACCGCACCAACAAATGCGCTTATGCAAGCAAATCAGTGTACCCCACTGATCTAGCCAGCTCCTGCACTTTCGGGACTTCGTTTTTGCGATTGAATTGCGTCAGCACCGATATCAAATCTTCTTACATTTCCACCTCAACGCGCGGAGTCTGGGGCGGCACGCCCTGGTGTAACAGCCCAAACGTCCGCACAAACTCCAAAATCTTGCCGTCCGAGAGACAACGCATCATCAACGCGTACAACTGCTTCGATGATAGATGGTAGCCTTCGCACTCCTTGTTGTACGCAATATACACCGTGCGCTCAATCAAACCAATCGTGGTGCCGAGATCAATCAGCGAGATGTACAGTCCGTCTGGAATCGCCAGCTCATTTGCACTCAGCTCACGCAAGAGCGAGAAACACATGTCGATACCGCACGACCCGTACAGTGCGTTGAGGACGTAGTCAAAGAACATCCTGTCGGTAGCAACACCTTGACTCGCCATGTCTCGTAAAACGTCTTCCACAGCCTTCAAGTCACCGCGAGATGCATGAATGAACGCCACAGTCGTGAATGCCTCCACACCCTGAACGATACCATGCTCTCCCATCGCACCAATGAGCGCAACAGCATTGCCTACTTCACGACGGCGCATGTAGATGGACAGCAGCGATGTGAACACCTGAAGATTCGATGTTCGCTTCCACTCAAGAAACACGTCCATGAGATTAAACACCTCCCCGATCGAGGCGTTGCACTGACTCTCCACCATCTCAAGCATCGTAATATGCCGGGCACTATCGACGAGTTGTTCAGCATTTGCGAAAACAGCTCCTTGGCTTGGTCCGGTCTATTCGTATCAGCAAAACATCCAAGCGCATCGTTATAGTTTTCTACCTCTAGTGTCCAGGCACCTGCACGCTTCTGCTCTGCCCAGAATACCACGTCCAACACTTCTTCATGGAACGCTGGATCCAAATGCTTGTGACGATTACGAATCGCTGACCCGAATCCAGCACTACGAGCCACACCTCGAGCTACCATCCCGCGGAACTCATCTTTAAACGTGGAGAAATCCTCAATCTTCATACATGCTTTCAACACGTTGACGTAAATATTTTCATCAGCTAGCAGCACTTCATCCACGATGCCAACCCTCTCTGCAGCTTCGTCGATCGCGTCGTCCACCGGTAAGTCGTCCTTAGCACAAACGAGCCTCTCTCGTGTGCTTTCCATCACTTCATAACAATGCAACGCCAGTGAATATTCATCAAGCTTTACACAGCAGTGAATCGCAGCTCCAAAGCCTCGCTCGAGCACTCGTGTCCTCACTCTCTCCACCTTGCCTCCTGCTGCACGGCACGTTCCCTCCACATAGTCCGAAAACACGTGCACCACATTTCGGACACTGTTACGTGTGCACACTTGATTTAAACAGTTCAAGGAACCCTTGTTGCTGTAAATCTCGCACTGGATCGAACGCAGCACTAGCAAACTACGCGCGTGCAAACGCCAGCACTTGACCGTGCTTTTTCCTGTGCATCATCTTGGCCATCAAGTGGCCAACCACTGATGGCGGCATCAGCGCTTTACTCTGCTCGCTCCACCCCGTCGTCAATGTCTCGTCTGTAGTAGTAGGAGTAGTAGTACCAGCGCGAATCTCCGACCACAACGTCTGCTGGTACAGCAGCAGCTCGTGAGCAGCTGCAAACATCTTGATACTGGCACAGCCATGACCACGTCTACGAGCACGCGGGCTACAAATTGCGGTCCGTATCTCCGCTTCAACTGTCTCAAGAGCTCCTGCATCTCATCCGTTCGAAACCCGCGTAAAGAACGCTGTCGTCACACTGTAAAAAAACAAATCGGTCCACATGGGCACACTTGTATTTTCACGACTACAACTCGCGATTAAACCCAAGAGCTCCGCTGCCACGCGTTCGTCTTGAGCCTCCAGTCGTCGCTGCAGTGCCATGTTCCACGTCCGGACGTCAATCGTCGCCAATAGCGCCGTCTCGTCAATGACGCGCAACGCGCGACAAGTGGCTACAAAATTCGTGGGCGGCGTTTGATTGGACAATAAAACGTTCAATTGGTTCGGACTGCGGAGCGTTTTTTCGGCACCGTATGATTGACTGGCGACCGCGCGCGTGGACGCAGCGCCGAAGCGCGGGAAGAGGACCAATCTTGTCGACGCGGCAGCACACAGTCCTGTGCATTAACAGCAACGGCGCAATAGAACCGCGTCGGGTGACTGCCACATACCTGCTCGCTGCCACACCCGACGCAGCATCTCGAGCCGTTTGTTTGCTTGAAACAAACGAGAAGTTAGTGCTTCATGTCGTCCACACCAATGTTGAGCTTCGTCACAAGCAGGTCGTATTTAGTGTCCACCACAGAAACTGACTCGTCAGCACAGTCAGGACTGCGTCCCCGCGAGGTAAAGACCATCTCCCCCCTCTCTCTCTCTCTTGCTCACGCTCTGCATAATTAAAGCGCTCTGACTAAAGATTTGCCGCTCATTCTTGCTTGGTACGCGGAGGATGTGACTCGTCTTGTCGAGAAAGAGATGCAAGAAGTAGAAGAGGTTATTCGCGGCATTTACCCCGAGGCCGCCTTCATCGAGTGGGAGCCTGATAGCAAAGAGTCGGAGATGCGTGCCGTGTTGAGTATGCAGACAAAGTCTTTCCGTACGAGCGAGCGTGAAGCCATGACACGAGCGCTGGCACTGCTTGCACGGACATTAGAGCGGAAGACAACAGGAGCTGATCGTCCAGGTACTTCCGGCACGAGTGAATACATGTTCAGTGGTGGTACGTGTGAAGTGTGGATTTACTTGTGTTCAATTGGCATTGGAAACTACGGCTAAGATGTACTTCAACAACCAATTCGAAAGCGCGTACTGTGTCAATATCGAGAAACGTAGCAGCCATTGCGACACGAACAATGCATGAGCCAATGCACAAGTCGTTGCTGCGTCAGTACTTTTAGCATGCAATGAATTCACTTTTACACCTCGGGTGCCTTCATGCTACAATGAAGCCAATACTACCACATCCCCTGCTCGAGTCTGCTCACAATTCTTCCCTCTTTACTCAATGCTACTTTCACGCACCAGGCCACTACAAGCTTCAATGTGACTTTACGTTTCCATTCGTGACCACACTTGTTCACACCCCGCTGGGCGTGACGTTGCCGCAGCTGAAAAGCGAAAAGAAGGGGTGATGCGAAATCAAGCACAGTACACGAGGTCTCCATTCCAAATCCGCCTCACTAACAGATGCTGCATCGCAAAAAGAACACGTTGTTGGCAACAACTTTGACAAAGTAATCGACGAGTCGCATCGTAGCGCTTCGAAACGCGCTCTTCTCTCTCTCTCTTGTTCTTGTTTCTCTCTTTGATGGAATACTAAAACTAAAGCCCGTCGAAAACTCGCAGGCGCGCTGGATACTGGTGTGCGCCACATCACTTAACGTGTCGGGGCTTCCAAGGCTGGCAAAAGCTCGCCACATGCTGCGCTCGCTGCAGTTGTCGCTGCGGCGTTCATAGAGCGTGCGCACGCTGCCTGTCGCTTGGATGCGTCTTCATCGTCGCATGTTGCCTGGTCCAGTTCCGATCGCGGTGACGCAGTCGCTTTCGCTCCGATGGCTTGCAACGACAGTCCCTAATGGACAAGACTTTGATACTGAACAAGCTCCTGAGAGGAAGGAGGAAGGAGGAGGAGAAGACGAAGATGGGTACAAAAGGCAGTGGTGATGATGGAGAAAGTGGACAAGAGGATGGGGACAATAAGGAGGAGGAGCCGTTTCGGACAATGGCTGTTGAACCCACGTACCCTATGCGGAAGCTCCGTACGGACGTGAATCAGGCCTATTTTCCAGGTAAAGTGTGCCGTTCGACGTCTCGAGACGTGGTGCTTCGAACAATGATCGGCAACACACTCGTCATGACGCTCAAGGTGCTGGTGTGGCTCAAGACGGGCTCGAATGCATGCTCTCGGAAGCAATTCACTCGCTTGTGGACACTGGCAACCAGGCGATTCTGATCTTGGGCTTGAAGCAAGCATCGGGTGTGCCGCATAAAAAGCACCAATATGGATACACACGTGCTGCGTACTTTTGGTCGCTCATCTCTGCGCTTGGCATTTTCTGGTTAGGTTCTGGGGTGACGGTTGTCCACGGGATCCAGTCGGTCTTGGATCCTCCGAAAGAGCTTTTTCTTTCGCGGGAAGTGTGGGGTGTGCTAGCAGCTTCTTTTGGCATTGACGGATGGGTGCTGAATCGGTCGGTACAGGAACTGAGGGCTTCTCAGCCCCAAGACATGTCGTTTTACAAGCATGTGACGCGGACAAAGGATCCGTTCATGATGGCTGTGCTGCTGGAAGACATGTCAGCATGTGTGGGTATCGTTATTGCTGGATGTGGCATTGGGGCCAGCCACATTACAGGCAACCCGGTGTGGGACAGTCTCGCTAGTGAATCGATTGGCTTGCTTCTTGGCGGTGTTGCAATATCGCTCATTCGAATGAATCAGAAGTATTTATTGGGCCAGTGATTGGAACCGGAAATCGAGAATGGCATCCGCGAGCTACTGCTGGCGCGTCCGTCCATTGACAACGTCTATGCTGTCCATTCACAGTGGGTCGGGCCATCGACATTTAGTTACAAGGTGTGACGGCAGGACAGCGCGACTTGTACCGCCATTTATGTTAGGTCTTGACCCGTGCAATACTTTTGGCATGTTCTAGGCTGAAGTTGACTTCGATGGGACGTTCTTGGCGGCGAAACTGCTGCGAATGTAAGCGTCATGATTCGTTTTGTCCTGCTCATTCTTCGGTACTAACGACGTGTGTTTTGTTTGTCTTGGCCTGGGTAGGTACAAGCCGTTGTTTTTAGAGACAACAGATTTTGAAAAGGGTTTGCCGCTCATTCTCGCTTGGTATGCGGAGGATGTGACCCGTCTTGTTGAGAAAGAGGTGCAAGAGGCCGAAGAGGTAATTCGCGGCATCTACCCCGAGGCCGCCTTCATCGAGTGGGAGCCTGATAGCAAAGAGTCGGAGATGCGTGCCGTGTTGAGTGTGCAGACAAAGTCTTCCCGTACTAGTGAGCGAGAAGCTATGACGCGAGCATTGGCCCTCCTTGCACGGACATTAGAGCGGAAGACAACAGGAGCTGATCGTCCAGGTACTACCGGCACGAGTGAATACATGTTCAGTGGTGGTACGTGTGAAGTGTGCATTTGCTTGTGTTCAATTGGCATTGGAAACTACGGGTAAAATATACCTTTAACAACCGATCAGATTCGAGAGCGCGTCCTGTGTCAATATCGAGAAACGTAGCAGCCATTGCGACACGAACAATGCATGAGCCAATGCACAAGTCGTTGCTGCGTCAATACTTTTAGCATGCAATGAATTCACTTTTACACCTCGGGTGCCTTTAGGCTACAATGAAACCACATCCCCTGCTCGAGTCTGCTCACTAGTCCTTCCCCTTTGCTCAATGCTACTTTCACGCACCAGGCCACTAGAGGCTTCAATGTGACTGACGTTTCCATTCGTGACAACACTTGTCCGCACCCCGCTGAGCGTGACTTAGTTTTTCATCTGAAGCATTGACTACCACGGACGTGCGGATGAACGTGAATCTTACTGGCGTGGACGTGGCTCCAAGAAAACTGTCAGCTGTGTTGCTGCAGCCGGCTTGACTTGCAGCTGTAGAAGCGAATTAGACGAGTTGAACTGAATAAGATAATAGATGCGCGTTTACAGAAGGCTGTCGCATCAGTGCAGAGTATTGTTGCTGTGACTGCGCATGTTTCTTGAGTATGCTTTTATTGTTAACATCAATAAAGTCGCGAACCATGTTTAACAGATAGAGGATATATTAAAAACGTTTATCGCTAGACTACGGGCTAAGACATTGTAAGTGTAAACTAGTCAACACTTGAGTTGGTCGAACAAATCGAATCGGCTCGATCGTAGTGGCTCAATTGGCGTTGGCGCTTGTTCTTTAAATGGAGCAGTGTCCGGCTGTACCACGTCCTATCTTCACCATCTTCATCAGGATCGCGAGTAGCAACGAGCTGTGTGAACTCGTTGGTATTAATCTCGTTGCAAATAGGCTTCAACTTGAACCTGTTCGCCGGATGGGCATCTGCCGTACCTGCTTGGGTAGCACGGCACTTGTTGTGCCTGCTTGCTCCCTTTAGCGGGCGTAGTGCGTGGCTATACTCAATGGTGCAGTGCTTCTCATCACTTGAGCGCAGCTTGGTGAGCTGGTTGAAGTCCCATTCAGTGGGACTAACGCTCTTCTCGTAGATGCCGCATGCTTTGGAAGCAATCTCCGACAGCACACTCAGTACATGACGGATACTCTCTTCAACGAGGTTGTACAAGTTCTGGATCTCGATAGTAATCCACTAGTAAACACATGCACACAGAAGAGAAACGTCAGCAACAAATTAATTGATAGATCGAGAAATGAATCATGCACTCACCATGATTATTCAAACTGGTTAAGTTGTCAACGCGATTGTGTTGTAGACTCGAGTGTTGCTGATGTCGATTTTTTCAGAATGAAGTCGTCCTCGCTCATGCCTTTGTTCAGACCTATGAGATGCACCGACCCAAGTCTGCGACGTGCGAGTAAGTACGCATTTCTCTCACCAATCAGGCATACTCTCCATGCTTGTTCAACCCATCAAGCGACTCTACTTCCTGCAGTCTCTTACTTGTTCTTCTATACTGAGGTCTGGTCATCTCATGTACCTCGTCCCACGACCGACTACATGGCTCACGTCATCTTTACCTACCTGACCTATAAAAATAGTAGTCAAAAGAAGTATAATAAACACCTGCAGAACGTCATCTCCAGCCAGCACTCTCTGCATTATGTCAGCACTCTCTACATTCAGTCACTAGTCTCTGATATCCTATCACCTATGCGACGTTAAGAGTTGCCGCGGGAGCGCTTCGGATTCTATTTTTGATCGAAATGCGTACACATGTGGCATTTTCGACAGAAAACACGGTCTCAAGTCGCGCGCAGCAGCAGACGAGCCCTTGGGCTGATTATGGCAGTGAACGAAACGACACGAGTAATCAACTTGATGATTACGATGACGGTTACAAAGCGGACGTTGAGCAGAGGTGCTGCTCGCCCAATTGAATGGATCATCGAGCCCTTGTAGCAGTCAAATGATGGAAAGTCGGCGGCAGTAAAGGGGACGACAACTGGTGAGGTGCAAATGACAAAGGAGACGCCAAGGAAGACCACAAGACAGAAGGCGAACGAAAGTGCACGAATCTGTGCTGTGTATTCTTCGGTTTCGCGTGATTTGGTGCCGCACATTCATTATCGTAAACGTCATCCTGTCAACACTGCGGAAGGTTTTTCATCTCGAGACAAAGCCCTCGTGGTCCTGTGCTCGGAACTCGCGCTGCTTGCTTTGACTCACTCGCTCTTGCACTTCGACAAAGTCACGGCAGCTGAGCTAGACCTCGATCCAGATGCTGGGAAGTCCACTGTTGAGCTCGTTCAAGCGCGTGGCTACGTAGTGGAGACGCACAATGTCACGACAATAGATGGATACATCCTCTCCATGCATCGCTTACCAATGTCGTACAGAGAAAGCCAAGCAGATGCCACCGACAACGACAAGGCAGACCGAAACAAACCAGCTGTTTTCGTCCAGCATGAAATGGTGGCCAGTAGTTTCGCATGGGTGTGCGACTCCCGGAACCACAGTCTCGCCTATGTGCTTGCTGATGCTGGCCACGATGTCTGGCTTGGGAATAATCGCGGCAATACGTACTCGTCCAGCCACGCTAAGTACACGACCAAAGACACTGCGTTCTGGGCCTTTCGTGGAAAGACATGGGCAGTTTGACGTGCCAGCAATGCTCAACTATGCTCTGGAGACGTCGGGACGGGAGATACTGACTCTTGTAGGGTATTCGCAGGGGTCAACTCAGGCATTCGTTGCGTTTGCTGAAAAACCAGACCCTCGCTCGATCCGTGTCCTATTGTGCGGCTCTGGGACCTGTTGCCTGGATAGGCAATACAGATTCGAGGACGGGTTCAAGCTCCTTGCTCGTGCCTACTTCGACAAGGTCCTCGAGGCCTCCGGTCAAGTCCAGCTCTTTTCGCATAACGCGTTGCTACAAAAACATTCGACCGGCTGCATGTCACATGGGTCCGGAATTGTGCGCCTCGGGGTTTGCACTCGTAGTCAAATCTACGGAGAACTTGAACGCATCTCGTACAGGCGATTACGCTTCAGATGTGCCCTCAGGAACCTCCGTCAAGAGCTGTGCACCACTATGCCCAAAGCATCCGCGACAACACCTTTTCAGCGTTCGACTATGGCTGCAGATGTCCTCGCATGCTTGGCATTCACCTGTGTCCGAAAACAGGTGCACCAACAAAGTCAAGTACGGCAGCTTTGACCCACCAGATTTTCCCATTAGCAGCATGGAGTACCCTCGCACTGGATTATTTACTGGTGGAAACGACATCTTCGCCACTCGAGCTGACATCGATCAGTTACGATCTGCGTTGCCGTCCAGCACAATTGTCTATGAGAAAGAGATCAGCAGCTTTAGCCATTTGGACTTTGTTTGGGCTGTTCAAGCCAACGAAAAGCTCTACCAACCCCTGCTTAAGCAGCTTGAGCAGTACGTCGACACCGGATATTAGCATAGATGGAACAAAAAACAATGAAATGCCGTGTGAAAGAAGAACGATACGGACCGTTATTTTGTGGGTAAATATGCCTTGACCGCGTCGCGGCGTGGCGCGGCACAGCGAACCGCACCAACAAATGCGCTTATACAAGCAAATCAGTGTACCCCACTGATCTAGCCAGCTCCTGCACTTTCGGGACTTCGTTTTTGCGATTGAATTGCGTCAGCACCGATATCAAATCTTCATACATTTCCACCTCAACGCGCGGAGTCTGGGGCGGCACGCCCTGGTGTAACAGCACAAACGTCCGCACAAACTCCGAAATCTCGCCGTCCGAGTGACAACGCATCATCAACGCGTACAACTGCTTCGATGAGAGATGGTAGCCTTCGCACTCCATGTTGTACGCAATATGCACCGTGCGCTCAATCAAACCAATCGTGGTGCCGAGATCAATTAGCGAGATGTACAGCCCGTCTGGAATCGCCAGCTCGTTTGCACTCAGCTCACGCAAGAGCGAGAAACACATGTCGATACCGCACGACCCGTACAGTGCGTTGAGGACGTAGTCAAAGAACATCCTGTCGGTAGCAACACCTTGACTCGCCATGTCTCGTAAAACGTCTCCCACAGCCTTCAAGTCACCGCGAGATGCATGAATGAACGCCACAGTCGTGAATGTCTTCACATCCTGAACGATACCATGCTCTTCCATCGCACCAATGAGCGCAACAGCATTGCCTACTTCACGACGGCGCATGTAGATGGATAGCAGCGATGTGAACACCTGAAGATTCGATGTTAGCTTCCACTCAAGAAACACGTCCATGAGATTAAACACCTCCCCGATCGAGGCGTTGCACTGACTCTCCACCATCTCAAGCATCGTAATATGCCGGGCACTATCGACGAGTTGTTCAGCATTTGCGAGAACAGCTCCTTGGCTTGGTCCGGTCTATTCGTAGCGGCAAAACATCCAAGCGCATCGTTATAGTTTTCTACCTCTAGTGTCCAGGCACCTGCAAGCTTCTGCTCTGTCCAGAATACCACGTCCAACACTTCTTCATGGAACGCTGGATCCAAATGCTTGTGACGATTACGAATCGCTGGCCCACATTCAGCACTACGAGCCACACCTCGAGCTACCATCCCGCGGAACTCATCTTTAAACGTGGAGAAATCCTCGATCTCCATACATGCTTTTAACACGTTGACGTATATATTTTCATCAGCTAGCAGCACTTCATCCACGATGCCAACCCTCTCTGCAGCTTCGTCGATCGCGTCGTCCACCGGTAAGCCATCCTTAGCACAAACGAGCCTCTCTCGTGTGCTTTCCATCACTTCATAACAATGCAACGCCAGCGAATATTCATCAAGCTTTACACAGCAGTGAATCGCAGCTCCAAAGCCTCGCTCGAGCACTCGTGTCCTCACTCTCTCCACCTTGCCTCCTGCTGCACGGCGCGTTCCCTCCACATAGTCCGAAAACACGTGCACCACATTTCGGACACTGTTACGTGTGCACACTTGATTTAAACAGTTCAAGGAACCCTTGTTGCTGTAAATCTCGCACTGGATCGAACGCAGCACTAGCAAACTACGCGCGTGCAAACGCCAGCACTTGACCGTGCTTTTTCCTGTGCATCATCTTGGCCATCAAGTGGCCAACCACTGATGGCGACATCACCGCTTTACTCTGCTCGCTCCACCCCCGTCGTCAATGTCTCGTCTGTAGTAGTAGGAGTAGTAGTACCAGCGCGAATCTCCGACCACAACGTCTGCTGGTACAGCAGCAGCTCGTGAGCAGCTGCAAACATCTTGATACTGGCACAGCCATGACCACGTCTACGAGCACGCAGGCTACAAATTGCGGTCCGTATCTCCGCTTCAACTGTCTCAAGAGCTCCTGCATCTCATCCGTTTGAAACCCGCGTAAAGAACGCTGTCGTCACACTGTAAAAAACAAATCAGTCCACATGGGTACACTTGCAGTTTCGCAACTACAACTCGCGATGAAACCCAAGAGCTCCGCTGCCACGCGTTCGTCTTGAGTCTCCGGTCGTCGCTGCAGTGCCATGTTTCACGTCCGGACGTCAACCGTCGCCAATAGCGCCGTCTCGTCAATGACGCGCAACGCGCGACAAGTGGCTACAAAAGTCGTGAGCGGCGTTTGATTGGACAATAGAACGTTCAATTGGTTCGGACTGCGGAGCGTTTTTTCGGCACCGTATGATTGACTGGCGACCGCGCGCGTGGACGCAGCGCCGAAGCGCGGGAAGAGGACCAATCTTGTCGACGCGGCAGCACACAGTCCTGTGCATTAACAGCAACGGCGCAATAGAACCGCGTCGGGTGACTGCCACATACCTGCTCGCTGCCATACCCGACGCAGCATCTCGAGCCGTTTGTTTGCTTGAAACAAACGAGAAGTTAGTGCTTAATGTCGTCCACACCAATGTTGAGCTTCGTCACAAGCAGGTCGTATTTAGTGTCCACCACAGCAACTGACTTGTCAGCACAGTCAGAACTGCGTCCCCGCGAGGTAAAGACCATCTCCCCTCCTCTCTCTCTCTCTTGCTCACGCTCTGCATAATTAAAGCGCTCTGACTAAAGATTTGCCGCTCATTCTTGCTTGGTACGCGGAGGATGTGACTCGTCTTGTCGAGAAAGAGATGCAAGAAGTGGAAGAGGTTATTCGCGGCATTTACCCCGAGGCCGCCTTCATCGAGTGGGAGCCTGATAGCAAAGAGTCGGAGATGCGTGCCGTGTTGAGTGTGCAGACAAAGTCTTCCCGTACGAGCGAGCGTGAAGCCATCACGCGAGCGCTGGCACTGCTTGCGCGGACATTAGAGCGGAAGACAACAGGAGCTGATCGTCCAGCTACTACCGGCACGAGTGAATACATGTTCAGTGGTGGTACGTGTGAAGTGTGCAATTGCTTGTGTTCAATTGGCGTTGAAAACTACGGCTAAGATGTGCTTCAACAACCGATCAGATTCGAGAGCGCGTCCTGTGTCAATATCGAGAAACGTAGCAGCCATTGCGACACGAACAATGCATGAGCCAATGCACAAGTTGTTGCTGCGTCAGTACTTTTAGCATGCAATGAATTCACTTTTACACCTCGGGTGCCTTCATGTTACAATGAAGCCGATACGACCACATCCCCTGCTCGAGTCTGCTCACTATCCCTTCCCCTTTGCTCAATGCATCTTTCATGCACCAGGCCACTGCAAACTTCAATGTGACTTGACGTTTCCATTCGCGACAACACTTGTTCACACCCCGCTGGGCGTGACGTTGCCACAGCTGAAAAGCGAAAAGAAGGGGTGATGCGAAATCAAGCACAGTACACGAGGTCTCCATTCCAAATCTGCCTCACTAACAGATGCTGCATCGCAAAAAGAACACGTTGTTGGCAACAACTTTGACAAAGTAATCGACGAGTCGCATCGTAGCGCTTCGAAACGCGCGCGCTCTCTCTCTCTTGTTCTTGTTCTCTCTTTGATGGAATACTAAAAATAAAGCCCGTCGAAAACTCGCAGGCGCGCTGGATACTGGTGTGCGCCACATCACTTAGCGTGTCGGGGCTTCCAAGGCTGGCAAAAGCTCGCCATATGCTGCGCTCGCTGCAGTTGTCGCTGCGGCGTTCATAGAGCGTGCGCACGCTGCCTGTCGCTTGGATGCGTCTTCATCGTCGCATGTTGCCTGGTCCAGTTCTGATCGCGGTGACGCAGTCGCTTTCGCTCCGATGGCTTGCAACGACAGTCCCTAATGGACAAGACTTTGATACTGAACAAGCTCCTGAGAGGAAGGAGGAAGAGGAGGAGAAGACGAAGATGGATACAAAAGGCAGTGGTGATGATGGAGAAAGTGACAAGAGGATGGGGACAATAAGGAGGAGGAGCCGTTTCGGACAATGGCTGTTGAACCCACGTACCCTATGCGGAAGCTCCGTACGGACGTGAATCAGGCCTATTTTCCAGGTAAAGTGTGCCGTTCGACGTCTCGAGACGTGGTGCTTCGAACAATGATCGGCAACACACTCGTCATGACGCTCAAGGTGCTGGTGTGGCTCAAGACGGGCTCGAATGCATGCTCTCGGAAGCAGTTCACTCGCTCGTGGACACTGGCAACCAGGCGATTCTGATCTTGGGCTTGAAGCAAGCATCGGGTGTGCCGCATAAAAAGCACCAATATGGATACACACGTGCTGCGTACTTTGGATTGCTCATCTCTGCGCTTGGCATTTTCTGGTTAGGTTCTGGGGTGACGGTTGTCCACGGGATCCAGTCGGTCTTGGATCCTCCGAAAGAGCTTTTTCTTTCGCGGGAAGTGTGGGGTGTGCTAGCAGCTTCTTTTGGCATTGACGGATGGGTGCTGAAGCGGTCGGCACAGGAACTGAGGGCTTCTCAGCCCCAAGACATGTCGTTTTACAAGCATGTGACGCGGACAAAGGATCCGTTTCTGATGGCTGTGCTACTGGAAGACATGTCAGCATGTGTGGGTATCGTTATTGCTGGATGTGGCATTGGGGCCAGCCACATTACTGGCAACCCGGTGTGGGACAGTCTCGCTAGTGTATCGATTGGCGTGCTTCTTGGCGGTGCTGCAATATCGCTCATTCGAATGAATCAGAAGTATTTATTGGGCCAGTGATTGGAACCGGAAATTGAGAATGGCATCCGCGAGCTACTGCTGGCGCGTCCGTCCATTTACAACGTCTATGCTGTCCATTCACAGTGGGTCGGGCCATCGACATTTAGTTACAAGGTGTGACGGCAGGACAGCGCGACTTGTACCGCCATTTATGTTAGGTCTGACCCGTGCAATACTTTTGGCATGTTCTAGGCTGAAGTTGACTTCGATGGGACATTCTTTGCGGCGAAACTGCTGCGAATGTAAGCGTCATCATTCGTTTTGTCCTGCTCATTCTTCGGTACTAACGACGTGTGTTTTGTTTGTCTTGGCCTGGGTAGGTACAAGCCGTTGTTTTTAGAGACAACAGATTTTGAAAAGGGTTTGCCGCTCATGCTTGCTTGGTACGCGGAGGATGTGACTCGTCTTGTCGAGAAAGAGGTGCAAGAAGTAGAAGAGGTTATTCGCGGCATTTACCCCGAGGCCGCCTTCATCGAGTGGGAGCCTGATAGCAAAGAGTCGGAGACGCGTGCCGTGTTGAGTGTGCAGACAAAGTCTTCCCGTACGAGCGAGCGTGAAGCCATGACGCGAGCGTTGGCACTGCTTGCACGGACATTAGAGCGGAAGACAACAGGCGCTAATCGACCAGGTACTACCGGCACGAGTGAGTACATGTTCAGTGGTGGTACGTGTGAAGTGTGCATTTACTTGTGTTCAATTGGCGTTGGAAACTACGGGTAAAATATACCTTCAACAACCGATCAGATTCGAGAGCGCGTCCTGTGTCAATACCGAGAAACGTAGTGGCTTTTGCGACACGAATTATGCATTAGCCAATGCACAAGTCGTTGCTGCGTCAATACTTTTAGCATGCAATGAATTCGCTTTTACACCTCGGGTGCCTTCATGTTACAATCAAGCCAATACTACCACATCCCCTGCTCGAGTCTGCTCACTAGTCCTTCTCCTTTGCTCAATGCTACTTTCATGCACCAGGCCACTGCAAACTTCAATGTGACTTGACGTTTCCATTCGTAACAACACTTGTCCGCACCCCGCTGAGCGTGACTTAGTTTTTCATCTGAAGCATTGACTATCACAGACGTGCGGATGAACGTGAATCTTACTGGCGCGGACGTGGCTCCAAGAAAACTGTCAGCTGTGTTGCTGCAGCCGGCTTGACTTGCAGCTGTAGAAGCGAATTAGACGAGTTGAACTGAATAAGATAATAGATGCGCGTTTACAGAAGGCTGTCGCATCAGTGCAGAGTATTGTTGCTGTGACTGCGCATGTTTCTTGAGTATGCTTTTATTGTTAACATCAATTCAGTCGCGGACCATGTTTAACAGATAGATGGATATATTAAAAACGTTTATTGCTAGACTACGGGCTAAGACATTGTAAGTGTAAACTAGTCAACACTTGAGTTGGTCGAACAAATCGAATCGGCTCGATCGTAGTGGCTCAATTGGCGTTGGCGCTTGTTCTTTAAATGGAGCAGTGTCCGGCTGTACCACGTCCTATCTTCACCATCTTCATCAGGATCGCGAGTAGCAACGAGCTGTGTGAACTCGTTGGTATTAATCTCGTTGCAAATAGGCTTCAACTTGAACCTGTTCGCCGGATGGGCATCTGCCGTACCTGCTTGGGTAGCACGGCACTTGTTGTGCCTGCTTGCTCCCTTTAGCGGGCGTAGTGCGTGGCTATACTCAATGGTGCAGTGCTTCTCATCACTTGAGCGCAGCTTGGTGAGCTGGTTGAAGTCCCATTCAGTGGGACTAACGCTCTTCTCGTAGATGCCGCATGCTTTGGAAGCAATCTCCGACAGCACACTCAGTACATGACGGATACTCTCTTCAACGAGGTTGTATAAGTTCTGGATCTCCATATTAATCCACTAGTAAACACATGCACACAGAAGAGAAACGTCAGCAACAAATCAAATGATAGATCGAAAAATGAATCACACTCTCACCATGATCATTCAAGCTGGTGAAGTTGTTAACGCGATTGTGTTGAAGACTCGAGTGTTGCTGAAGTCGATGTTTTCAGAATGAAGTCATCCTCGCTCATGCCTTTGCTCCGACCTATGAGATGCACCGACCCAAGTCTGCGACGTGCGAGTAAGCACGCATTTCTCTCACCAAGCAGGCATACTCTCCATGCTTGTTCAACCCATCAAGCGTCTATACTTCCTGCAGTCTCTTACTTGTTCTTCTACACTGAGGTCTGGTCATCTCGTGTACCTCGTCCCAGGACCGACTACATGGCTCACGTCATCTTTACCTACCTGACCTATAAAATAGTAGTCAAAATAAGTACAATAAACACCTGCACAACGTCATCTCCTGCCAGCACTCTCTGCATTATGTCAGCACTCTCTACATTCAGTCACTAGTCTCTGATATCCTATCACCTATGCGACGTTAAGAGTTGCCGCGGGAGCGCTTCGGATTCTATTTTTGATCGAAATGCGTACACATGTGGCATTTTCGACAGAAAACACGGTCTCAAGTCGCGCGCAGCAGCAGACGAGCCCTTGGGCTGATTATGGCAGTGAACGAAACGACACGAGTAATCAACTTGATGATTACGATGACGGTTACAAAGCGGACGTTGAGCAGAGGTGCTGCTCGCCCAATTGAATGGATCATCGAGCCCTTGTAGCAGTCAAATGATGGAAAGTCGGCGGCAGTAAAGGGGACGACAACTGATGAGGTGCAAATGACAAAGGAGACGCCAAGGAAGACCACAAGACAGAAGGCGAACGAAAGTGCACGAATCTGTGCTGTGTATTCTTCGGTTTCGCGTGATTTGGTGCCGCACATTCATTATCGTAAACGTCATCCTGTCAACACTGCGGAAGGTTTTCATCTCGAGACAAAGCCCTCGTGGTCCTGTGCTCGGAACTCGCGCTGCTTGCTTTGACTCACTCGCTCTTGCACTTCGACAAAGTCACGGCAGCTGAGCTAGACCTCGATCCAGATGCTGGGAAGTCCACTGTTGAGCTCGTTCAAGCGCGTGGCTACGTAGTGGAGACGCACAATGTCACGACAATAGATGGATACATCCTCTCCATGCATCGCTTACCAATGTCGTACAGAGAAAGCCAAGCAGATGCCAACAACAACGACAAGGCAGACCGAAACAAACCAGCTGTTTTCGTCCAGCATGAAATGGTGGCCAGTAGTTTCGCATGGGTGTGCGACTCCCGGAACCACAGTCTCGCCTACGTGCTTGCTGATGCTGGCTACGATGTCTGGCTTGGGAATAATCGCGGCAATACGTACTCGTCCAGCCACGCTAAGTACACGACCAAAGACACTGCGTTCTGGGCCTTTTGTGGAAAGACATGGGCAGTTTGACGTGCCAGCAATGCTCAACTATGCTCTGGAGACGTCGGGACGGGAGACACTGGCTCTTGTAGGGTATTCGCAGGGGTCAACTCAGGCATTCGTTGCGTTTGCTGCAAAAACCAGACCCTCGCTCGATCCGTGTCCTATTGTGCGGCTCTGGGACCTGTTGCCTGGCTAGGCAATACAGATTCGAGGACGTTCAAGCTCCTTGCTCGTGCCTACTTCGACAAGGTCCTCGAGGCCTCCGGTCAAGTCCAGCTCTTTTCGCATAACGCGTTGCTACAAAAAATCATTCGACCGGCTGCATGTCACATGGGTCCGGAATTGTGCGCCTCGGGGTTTGCACTCGTAGTCAAATCTACGGAGAACTTGAACGCCTCGTACAGGCGATTACGCTTCAAATGTGCCCTCAGGAACCTCCGTCAAGAGTATGCACCACTATGCCCAAAGCATCCGCGACAACACCTTTTCAGCGTTCGACTATGGCTGCAGATGTCCTCGCATGCTTGGCATTCACCTGTGTCCAAAAACAGGTGCACCAACAAAGTCAAGTACGGCAGCTTTGACCCACCAGATTTTCCCATCAGCAGCATGGAGTACCCTCGCACTGGATTATTTACTGGTGGAAACGACATCTTCGCCACTCGAGCTGACATCGATCAGTTACGATCTGCGTTGCCGTCCAGCACAATTGTCTATGAGAAAGAGATCAGCAGCTTTAGCCATTTGGACTTTGTTTGGGCTGTTCAAGCCAACGAAAAGCTCTACCAACCCCTGCTTAAGCATCTGGAGCAGTACGTCGACACCGGACATTAGCATAGATGGAACAAAAAACAATGAAATGCCGTGTGAAAGAAGAACGATACGCACCATGATTTTGTGGGTAAATATGCCTTGAGCGCGGCGCGGCGTGGCGCGGCACGGCCAACCGCACCAACAAATATGCTTAAATAAGCAAATCAGTGCACCCCACTGATCTAGCCAGCTCCTGCACTTTCGGGACTTCGTTTTTGCGACTGAATTGCGTCAGCACCGATATCAAATCTTCATACATTTCCACCTCAACGCGCGGAGTCTGGGGCGGCACGCCCTGGTGTAACAGCACAAACGTCCGCACAAACTCCGAAATCTCGCCGTCCGAGTGACAACGCATCATCAACGCGTACAGCTGCTTGATGAGAGATGGTAGCCTTCGCACTCCTTGTTGTACGCAATATGCACCGTGCGCTCAATCCAAGCCAATCGTGGTGCCGAGATCAATTAGCGAGATGTACAGACCGTCTGGAATCGCCAGCTCGTTTGCACTCAGCTCACGCCAGAGCGAGAAGCACATGTCGATACCGCACGACCCGTACAGTGCGTTGAGGACGTAGTCAAAGAACATCCTGTCGGTAGCAACACCTTGACTCGCCATGTCTCGTAAAACGTCTTCCACGGCCTTCAAGTCACCGCAGGATGCATGAATGAGCCGCTACAGT
>CAKLBY020000216.1:0-161204 GCA_921007115.2 Peronospora matthiolae
TCAAAGTAAAGTATTCCCACGGCACCTTCGACTCGGTTAAATTGGACATAGTGGACTTGACATGATCGTGAAGAACAAGCTCGGAATCGGGATTAGCATCGTTTCCGTACAAAGTAAGAGCTTTGCGACGGATGTGCTGTCGGAAAACGGCCGCGATCTACATTCCAAGACTCAACAACTGCGCGCTATACTAGCCTCCTTAATGTTGTGCATAGCGACATTTGCAGTCCTACACAGACAGCAAATTTCAGCGACAAGAGATTCTATGTGACTTTCATCGACGACAGTTCTTACTACACAGTTTTATCTTGGTGGCGAACAGTTTCCGAAGATGTCGCCAATTTGGCGCTTTGCGCCAAGTGGTCCAAATAAAACTAGTCTTAGCGTTTAAGTCTTAGCGTCAAAGTCTTGCTCAGCGACAACGTTGGCGAGTACAAGTTGACAGAAATGTCGAAATTTTGCGATGGAATTGCTCAACAAATTACTCCGCCGTATACACCGCAGCTTAACGGAGTTTGCCGACCGCATGAAGTGAACAATCGTTAAGCTTGCGCGTTGCACGCTCGAGCACGCGAAGCTGTCGACCAAGCATTGGGGCAAAGCTTTGACGACTGCGATATTTTTGCGCAGTCGCTGTTTAAGTCGTGCAAACACGGAATACAAGTCACTGTTCGAAGTTTGGAATGACAAACCTCCACTTCTTGCGAGCTTGAAGATTTTGAACTGCCACGCATACGTTCACGTGCCAAGACCAAGACGCCAAGAGCTCTACGCTAGAGCTGTTCGCTGCCGTTTTATTAATTATTCCGAGCACGAGAAGCATAGCGATTTGAAGACATCTCAACGGGCTGCGTTATTGTCAGCCGCGACGCCAAATTCTGTAAGAATTTGTTTGATGACGGTCCGCGCGTCGTTCCTGAATGCGTTAACGCTGACCCAGTCGACAAGGATCGTAAAATTATAGGTGTCGATAATAACTCGGAGTCCTGTATTGACGACAGCGACATTCCGGCTAATGACACCGATGGTTTCCTAGGCGGCACTGACTACTCAGCGTGCCAAATGTCACAGTCCATCACAGTCGCTCGATCAGGTAAACGAAACTATGCGTTCGAAATGCTGGTCTGCTGCAAAACACTTAGAGACGTTGTCGTTCGACGAACTGTCGGCGCCGCACTCTACTCACGTCGTTCATTAAGTGGGAGACTTGCGGAAAACCTTTGCGTCTGCATTGAAAACCGACGACGAGAGCAAGTGGCGTGAAGAGTGTACTTCGGGTACGACACGTTGATAAACAACGTGTCGTACCCGAACTTGGGACATCGTGCCATTGCCTCATGGTCACAAAACGATTGGCTGTAAGTGGGTTCTCAAGATCAAGTAAAATCAGCAAGGATAAGTTAAACGACACAATGCTCGACTTTTGGCGGAGGGATTCTCACAGCAGTACAGCATCGACTACGATGAAACATTTGCGCCAGTCAATAAGTTTACCTTAATTCGTTTTTACTTGCACTCACCGCCAAGTACGACTTGTATGCGCATCAGATGGACGTCAAGACCGCGTTTCTCAACGGCAACTTGGACGAAGATATCTACATGTCGCAACCCGATGGATATATAGATACAAGAAGTCTGGCCGACTTTGTTGGCAAGCTGAAGAAGTCACTATACGAATTGAAGGAGTCACCGCGCATGTGGAACAAGAAAATCGATGAATTCATGATTAGTCTATTTTGGACCAATACAAATCCAACCATTGTGTTTACGTCATGCGCGAAGTCAATGAAGGCATCAAAGGTAAATAGACGTTTGTCGTACTCTACTTCGACGATTTAATGCAACTCGACAGTAATTTTGTTTGACAATCAAGAACGCGCACAACAAGCGTTCCGGGATGTTGGCTTTGGGCAGGCTCATATTTTGCCTCATTATGGAAAAATTGACTGTAGATTCGGTGCTGGCACATGGCATGTTCGGCCATCAAAGTTTTGCAGTGGATCTTGACCAAATTCGGGATGCAAATCTATAAGCCCGTAAAGACACCGCAAAATCAAGGTCTGTATATTACAACGTCGATGCATGACGGCGGATGCAATACAAAGAGTCAATAATTAATTTACCATACCGCCAAGCAGTTGGGTGCTTATTGTATTTCATGGTAGCGACTCGACTCGATCTCTCAGCTGCATAAGGAGTTTAAGCCACTTTGCATCCGATTGATGTCCGACACACTGGCAAGCACTAAGCGCGCGCTTCGGTATTTACATTTGACTCCATCACTTGAACTTGTGTTTGGCAAACACAAGTTCTACGATGATGCTCAAGAAGGCAGACTACACGGTTGTTCTAATGCCAATCAGGCCGGCGATCACGATTCGCGTCGCAGCACAAGTGGCTACGTCTTCGTGCTCAACGGCGGTTGCGTAAGTTGGCGTTTACAAAAGCAACGATCGGCTGCGTTTTCATCGACAGAGGCTGAATACCTGTCTATTTTCCGAGGCAACCATGGAGGCAATTTGGCTGAAGACTTTCGCGAGCAAGCTTGGCGAAATCGGCCTTCGAAGATATCTAAGAATCGATCGCACTGGCGAAAAAATCGGAGCTTTCCAAGGGCACCCCAAGCATATCGACATACGCTATCACTTCGTGCTTGAAAAGGTTTCACACGGACACAGTACTGGGGTACAGTCTTCCCTCTGCTAAGTTATAGACTTGGTGGAAGGCAAATCCTATAACATAGCAGAGGTTATTCCATAGCAGAGGTATGCTGCGGAAAAATTATTAATTTAATTAATTAAAGAATCAAAAACGCAACAAACCTCCAGGCTTCCAAAACCTGTCTGTCACGTGTCACGTGCCCTATGAAGATTTTGTGATTTTGGTTGCCCCACCAGTCTCTGGTGATTTTGCTATCTCTAATTAAGAAGTTCCACCAACTGTACCTTGCTCACTCACAACAGATGTCGCAGATACGTCTTACCAACGAGCAGAAGCTGCGCATCTGCAAGCACCAGGATGCTAACCCGCGCATCACCCAGACTGCCCTGGCGGCTTGGACAAAGGACGCCTTTGACCTCCAGAAGGCACTTTCCCAGGCAGTGATCAGCAAAATCATCAAAAAAAGGAAGGAGCTTGAGGCAATGGACACCACTGACCTCAGCGCCAAGCGTCCTCGGACTGTCCAGCACCCAGCTGTGGAGGAGGCCGTCGCCTTCTGGGTCTTGCAGTGCCAGCACCGTGGGGTCGCTCTCACTGGAGATCTCATACGGGCCAAGGCTCAGACCTTTGCGGGATCAATGGGCGTCTCGGAGGAAAACATCAGCTTTTCGCATGGGTGGCTCCACAAATTCCAGCAACGCCACAAACTGCGAGCTGTCCGCATTCATGGCGAGAGTGGCTCAGCAGATATGGGCGCTCTAGAGGAGGCTCTTCCACACCTCAAGGCCGTGGTTGCTGGTTATGCGCCATGTGACGTGTACAACATGGACGAAACTGGTAGGTCTGAGAATATAGTACAGTACTATACTCATTGTACAGTACAGAAGCGTCTCAAAGGCTCACTTTCTGTTCAGGTTTGTTCTACAGTATGACGCCCGATAAAACGATCGCCCAGAAAGAGGTCGAAGGGTTTAAAAAAGACAAGGTACATTATTGCTCTCCTCTTGGTTTCCTGCGTCTCTCTGACACTACAACTATTCTAGACGCGCATCACAGTTGCTCTCACGGCAAACGCTGATGGATCCGACAAACTCCCGCCGTTCTTCATTGGACACGCCAAAAAGCCGCGGTGTTTTGAGCACAAGACAGCTGAGCGACTGGGCTTTCTCTACCGCAACAACAAGAAAGCCTGGATGACTGGCATACTCTTCCAGGAATGGCTGGGAGACGTCGACAAAAGTATGAAGGTAATTTGGGGCATGCCTTGAACATCATCGTTGTGGTACAGTAAAGGAGGTTTGACTAACGCGTTGACCACAGCAAAAGGATAGAAAAATCCTGCTTCTCATGGACAACGCTCCTTCACACATTGTTGCTGACCTGGAACTCACCAACATCACGGTCCAGGTTCTTCCTCCTAATACGACTTCAAAGGTCCAACCCATGGATGCTGGGATTATTGCCGCATTCAAGAGGCACTACCGCCGGCTGCATCTGCAGAATTCCTTGGACCGTGACGAGCGCGGAGAAACCAACCTTTACAAGGTTGATCAGCTCACGGCCATGCGTTGGTCGCTGGCTGCGTGGAGCGAGATTTCCAGTGCCACAATCGCCAACTGCTTCCGTCATACGGGACTCATGGACGGTCCGGCTCTGCCGACTGGTGGGGGGTGAAAACGAAGCCGGCACTGTTGGCCAGCAGGCCCAGCAGGGAGGCAGCAGCTGCTGCAGTAGAGGAGCAGCGCGTGGAACAGGATCTTGTTTCGGCGCTGGAAAGGCTCCCGCTCCGCAATCCCATGTCGATCGCTTCTCTTCTCAATCCGGCTGAGGAGGAGGAGACGGCGCATGCGGAGCTGACCGATGCCGAAATCATCAAGCTTGTTGAGGATCCGTATGGGGAGGAGGAAGGTGCTGCTGAGGCGGAGGAGGAGGTGGAAAAGCATTCGAAGGCTGAAAAGCTTGCCAGCCTTAGTCTATCCATCGCCCTTCTCGACCTTTCTCAGGAGTCCCATCGTATAGCTCACCGGACCCTTCGCCAAGTCCAAGCTGATCTCCGTAGTGCGAGCACCACTCAGGCCACACTTGATTCCTGGCTGAAGTAGTTCCCTCTCCTCTTTCCACTCCTTTCTTGCAGTGAATAACAAAAAAAAGGTTCTGCGTACAATGTTTCTGCTCACGGCGGACAAAAATGTTCCCTCTGATAAGTTGTATTTGGCCCTCAGGCTATTCCGTATAACTTATTCCGTAGTCACCATAGAACGAGGTCGGTGGAGACCGAATCCTATAACTTACAGGAGGTTATTCCGTAGCCGGGGATAACTTAGCAGAGGGAAGACTGTACTGTCCGACACAAGATATGATGGTAGACATCATAACGAAGGCTAACCCCGCGGATCAATTCACCAAGATTCGCAACAAACTGGGGATCCAAGGGGCTGCCGAGACGAGTGGGTGTGTTGTAAAGGAAACAACTCGGACAGCAAGCGACAAGCTAAAGGTACAGTCCGGCGATCAGTAATGCGTTCATCCCATGGGTAACATGAGTAACAGATTACTCGTGGTTACTCACACACGACAATCGAATGAGTAATGGCATGGAGGTGATTACTCATGACCGACTATCCTATGAGTGATGATATAGAGTTGATTACTTTTGTACGACTATCCAATGAGTAATGCACGTCGTGTCGATTACGATTAAATAGTCAATTAATTCATTAGGCATGGAGTAGCAAGAAGAATTTGCGAACTAAGGACCTAAATATATTCACTTTGCAATTTACCTCACACCAACAACCAGCAAAGACTGAACGTTTAACAGTACTAACCTACTATACTGTTGAACCGTTGGCATAAAAACAGGACGCTTAGAATTAGAGCGAAGCCGGTACAAGATGCTCCCATGTTGCAGCTTATTCATCACGATCGACGCAATTGAAACTCGAATTAGATGCTTGCAAAATCAACAGCATCGGCTCTGCACGGCACCGCTTTGAATCAGTTGTTTCGGGAAGTTGTGATTCTTGAGCCTTCCACATCTACCATTGCTAGGATGAAGACTCATGTCTTCGTTTCTGGTCCAGAGGCGGGGCGGTCGGTAGAAGTCTCGGCAGTGTAACTTGTTGTTTGCTCCAATACAACAAGTGTGCGGCTATTTTCCTTCCGATTTGTATCTGCCACCAGCGTCGGAAATATTTTTGAACAAATCTAAGGGGTATCAGATAAAGAACAACACATTTGTTTAAACGGCTGTTCGTCTAAGTACTCCGCAAAGACCTCGGTAGCACCGTAAATTGGGTCTTGTATGTCCTGTGCGAATGTCGCTTGCATTTTCTCCTTCATTTCGAACTTAAGAACGGGCTGGCTGGTGTTCCCAGAGTGCAGACAATTTCAATAACGGCGCTGGAAATACATCAGTAAGAGTTGCCACTAACGATCGACTGCGTATACTCCGCCGCTGTCTTGACTACTCTGTGGTGACAAAAGACTGTTGTTTAAACATACTACCTCACCTTAATTCCTGCGATTCGCCGTCGATAAGCTGCATCAAACGATACAACTTTTCAAGAATTTGGATGCTTCGCTTACTGTTTTGCTGCCACCTTACGTATCTACGGACACTGTGTCCGTTCTAACCAAATGTTTTTCCACAAAATTCAAAGTACAAACGTGTCTGCTACTGCGGATCAGTGCGTGTCATTTCCGTCCACCCCGACGGACATTGTTCAAAAGATGAACTTGTTGATCGTGTGTCATCTTGTCTTTTAAATCCGATCAGCCCGTAAACCTAATACCGCGATTTAGACATCCCTGTGTAGCTTTTAACGACCTTCCTGAATTTCTTGATTGGCCCCCACTGCCACATGATCAATAGTCACGTCAAAACAGTTCCCGGGTACTGGTGTTACTGTCACCTGAAACTAGGTTGCTGTTTCATCTTGGCCATTTTGCCGGTAAATTTACTAACTGGGATCCTATCGGCAATTTTATACAGTTTGCTACTTTCACATCCTTGACCAACTAAAGTTAACGTTTTATTTCGTTACTCTAAAGAGTCTTTATGGCCAGTACCGGCGAAACTGAAGCAGATTTTATATATTGACCGACAATTTCGGTGTGAAAAGTTTGAAGTAATAATGATGCGCAAGAAAAATTCCTCTTTTTTATCCTCTATGGCTTCCACTGTTCAATAGCTGAACGGAAGGATTTTGTTTGTATCCTAAAGCTAATATTTTTATCTATTCTCTGCTTGCTGCTTCACCTCATCCTCCGTCATGCCATGATTACTTATTACTACAGTGCTAGGCCTGGTAGAAATTGTGTGCGGGAGGTCAATTTTAGAGCGACCCTTTAAACAACGACAAATTAACAAAGGTTGTTTCTCCATCGGATTAGGTTGTAGCTTTGAATTCAATTTCTTGCTTTGATAAGCTTGTGGTGCTCTATTGGTTTTAAGAGAGATGAGTAGCACGTTCACTTGAGCTTTTCCTACTGCCTTAATCTGCCGCGGCAGTATGATGGCGGCTTAAGCAGCGATTCATGATGCCTCTTGGATCGATACCCGTACTGCTGTCGTAGCGCTAATGTCATTCAGACTTAATATGGTATGGATAGGTTCTCAAGCTCGCACACGTCTTCTTCCGTCACGGATAATCCTCCAGATATTCTTTATAAGGCATCATTGAAGCTAAAAACTGGCTCTTCTTTGCCTCACATTATCACATTGCAGACATCACAGCCTACATTTAAAAGTTAAAGTGCTTCACAATGATAGTAATATCAAACCGGCGAGTTGCACAACCCCACTTTAGGAAAATTGTAAACATCGCCCGCTTGAATGTCATCCTCCAATAAGTAGACGTCAATCTGTAAAAGTGAATATAATAAATAATCAGTGATCGCGAATTTTAATATTCCCGAATTACAACAGATCGCGTAGAGGGATTGGTTGGCTGTTAAGCTGCACAACGTCAAGATCGATTGTCACGGTATCAAGATCAAAGATCACAATACCAATATCGATTGTCAGGATACTAATATCGATAAAATATTTGGTGGTCAAGATTGAAATTTGGACCAGCGGTCAAGTTTGATAGCGATTCGGAATCATTTTCGGCGATCGGTGGTGATCATGATCTGAAGGACGATCGACGATCTAAGATGGTGATTGGCGATCGTGAGTGAATGTGATCCTTAAGATTATCGACTTGCCTTATTGCATGAATATCGGCAGTGATCACGATCTGAAATGTAATTGATGATCGGTCGTGATCGTGATCTGAAGGGTGGCTTATCGAATATCCGCAGAAGCCGTGATCTGAAGAGTGATCGAAAATCGGCATCGATCGTCATCTAAAAGAGAACCATAAATAGGTGAATTGTAATCATAAATGGAGATTTACGATCAGTGATGATCATGATCTAGCAAACCAATCAATTGAGACTGCGTGACACAAGTATAAATCACATATACCAAGATGCGATCAACAGAAAAATGAGGACGTCTGGCGGAACATCTTGTCACACATAACTGGATGTTCGTGTTTTTATTGTTTTGCTCGTTATTGTAAAGATAGTTCAATTTGTTTCAAAGAACACGCATCGCTTTTTCCGGGTAGGATCATTTGTCATCCCGATGTCTTAAAAGGGGTCGGTCGTTTATAAAGAAGAGGGCTCCTAGATGTTTTGGCCAGGAGTGCAAGAAATTTTCAACTTCCTCACTGTGATTGGACGAAGCTACAACATAAAGGACAAATAACAAGAGCACGGGACGGAGGAAGTAGTCAGACGCTCGTGAAAAGTATCGACATTTCGGAAAAGCCGATCTTAAGGGAGGTCCGGGCAACTCAAATAGATCCCCCTAGTAAACATCAGTCGCGGGAAGATTCCCGCACGGTCGACCACAGTAACAGATACAATCAAAGTTAACATTAAATCAAGTCCACCAAAAAGAGAACAGCCCGCCCTACTGACGGCTACACAAGGTACAGAAGGTGTACATTGACACCGAGAAGAAGTACCCCCTCCGTTAGTCTGTCGTCTAGGCGCCAGTGGAGAGTCGGCATCGCATCAGCAACAATGCGAATTTTCCTCCACCACATTAATGATTTCGGGATGTGAATGTCTAGGTCTTCTATCTAGAAGACAGTAGGTATGTTTACCTTGGTATTTAAAGCGATACTTCTAACTTTAGTGCAGCGACTAAGTTATAAATGTGTACCGTGTATTCTACGCGTTTTATTAGTGGTTTCATATTAAGCCCTTGCTGTAGTGGTCATATAGAACGCTCATTCAGTCAGTGAGAATTTTAAAACCGGTAAACGCCTCTATAGATCAGCGCTACTACATCCTTGTGACATTCAGCCGTAGTTCGATTAAAGAAATAAAACATGTTTGGTCTTGGTCTCGCGATCATACCCGATCGTTTAATCTTACTCACCATTAAGTTGAATTCAGCATCATTCATTCGCGCGAGCTCCACGTTATCCCATTGCCTTTGTAAGGGCCTTTGTAGTCAACCGACTAATTTTGATACCTCGAGAACAATCGAATCGCAAAATCAATTCTCATTCGACTTGTGGTTGTGTATTACTATAAATTTGCAGTTGTTCTTAACTGTTTCGAATTTATAGGTTATAGTCAGGCACGTACCTACATGTCACTGTGCTTCCGACTAAACATGAATAATAGACAAACTATCATGTGTGCCGTATCTCATGCGATGCTACCTTGTCAAATAGCCGATGCCACACATAGTTTTTTAAATGGCGTAGTTTTTCCTGTGAAAACAGAGAGGTCTAAAATTGATTCCTTAAACCTATGAGTCGGGTTGCATACTGGACGCTCTTTATGACATGCAGCAGTTGCTCCATTATACGGTCCCGATAAGCCCAATGATAAAAATAAAAGCTAGAGACAACTGATGCTAGCTTAAAAGACACCAATTTTTATATTTAGGTGCCCACATTGTGGTAAAAATCTCTTGCTATGTCGCATTCACCAATACCTGTCATTCTGAATAAGTCCTTCAGCACCATATGAAGAATAGCTCGACAAATAGAAGTGCCGAAGATACATCTTCATCGCCGCCGGCAAATCCTCCGCGTGAAATGAAACTTCGGTAAAAGTCTCAGCAACATGATTTATTCGTAGAACGCCAAGCTGCCACTTTGCCCATGTTAGACGGTGTCGTCCACCAGCGCCATGAACATCTAGGCCGATAATATGGTACGCTAATTTGTATGTCGACCAGAAGCGTTCGGAAGTGAATCGTCCGTCACTGAGCAACACCTACCTCATGTAGCATGATGCTCACCAACTCTTACCAGGTTATCTTCCGCCTCCTCTTGTACATATCCTTCTTGATCCAAGTGGTTAATCTAAATTGGCTATGGAGATTTAAAATCCCCAGTAGCTCCGTGGAACGCCGCTGATTTGCCGATCGGTCATCACAGATCGGCTCGTGTCTCATCAGTATCGCATGAGTGCTTCATCGATGACTAAGCATATTCCTGTTTGCAAAACCCTCTATATATGGATGGTATCTTCACTTGATCCGTCCGAGAATGAAACTTCTTTTGACGTCGCCGCAGCAAGTGACGCTACGACCTCCATTTCCTGTTCACCCTCGGGAAGGAAGCAGGGGGGCAACACCGCGCTCTTGTCTAAACTTTTTTTTGGCAATCGCGGCCTGTCTATACTTCTCATTGTATAGCTAAACAAGGCCATCCAGAATGGGGAAGGGCCTTCCATTCTTCGCTTGCTGGTAGAGATGATTAAAAAAACAGTGTTCGTCATTGTGGTTTAGGACTTGTTATTGCTTGACAATTTAAGTAACTTCTGTGATGTGGAAAATTTTGGAAGTGGTATTCTCTACTATTGCTAGCTTATAGAGATCGGAATTTGACACGACAGTGTGATCAACTCAAAATGAGAGGCACGTACAACATGTCTCGTTGAGTTTAAAATAAACGATGTCAGATAAAAACGAGGTGGCTTTTGTTGATTGAGAATCGTTAGGTGAATTTTAGTCGAGTGAAAACTAGCTGAGTGAAGACTCTTCAAGTGAACTATCGTCGAGGGGAGATACGTCGAGTGAATACTCGTCAAGTGAAGACTCATCAAGCGATGTTTTTTCGAGTGATTTATCTTTAGATCAAGACTTGTCGAGTTCAGAATCGTCTTGATGAGGCTCGTTGATACAAAGTACAGCGAAGAAGCTGGAAGATTGACTGTCCAAGCCATTAGGTGATAGCATGAGAGAAAGCGGGAAAAGAGTGAGAGCCACACATTAGGATTTCGTCGATAGAATAAGAGAAAATTAAATACGGAGAAGAATTTTCTACGTCCCGGTAAAGCGAATACTCTTCAGATGGATCCCTGCGTGGGTTTGAGTATGCCTGCCGTCGAGCCTCGATAGACATAGCTTGTAGAGGTTTCGAATGGAAGCTCCAAGAGTGTCAGCTGGACCAAAATGAGCATTTCTTGCTTCCGTCTCGTCGCAAGGCGAGCCGGTGGCCCAAAAGATCATACCGTTTTATGTCTAATCGTATGGCAAGATGTTGGACAGATAGATGGCACCGTCATAAGTCTCGTCGACCAACGAGCCGTTGAGCCTTTAACCAAGGACACCGTAAGTCTTTTAGTCGGGCGTATACTGCATCCGGTGACCTGTAAACGCGTGATCACGCCGAAATCCATACATCATTCTGAGTCACAGTAGTTTGAGGTACACGATGCCGAACTTAGATAGTATCAAGGAGAAATCGGCTGCGAGAAATCTGCTAGGTGAAAGCCACAACTAACCACAAAAAGGAAAATCGCGAAGGGATTTGATTTAGAGTACTAGCCCATTTTGTTAAACCAACTCGGCAATTATTGTGTTTGTGCTTTCAAGCCTGTTTTGCTACACATTTGACGAACCACTACACCACATTTTTCAACAGCACGGTCTCCATTACTTTAATCAGGTAGTTGTTGTTGCTCAATCGATAAGACGGTCATTGTCCTCGTTTGTTGCGTGGTGTCGCCTCCTTCCTCATAACCGCATGTGCTGCTTCTTTGTCAGCAACGACTTGCCATGCAATTTTAAGTCTATGCATTTTAATTCATATTTTTTAGAAATTTATTAAAAAGTGTGGGAATCGTCAAATTCACTTCTTTTTTGATAGATTCACTGCCTGTTCTTTTCTTAAGTGAACATTCGAAACACCCAATCGTGATTGGATAAATTCTTGTATTAACGTTTTGGTTTTAGTATGCTGATCAACATAGTTCCATGGGTGATACTAAAAGTTACGGTGCGGCAGTGTATAAAACCGTAAGATCGCACCTTGCGCGATGTCCGTTCACATGATCAGCTTTCTTTCCGATGGGTTAAGATACCTCCAGAAATACAGTTAATTTTTTGTAACGTTACTTCTGCCTAACATAAACATGTCATGAAAAAACGTCGAAATTGACGCATCCGATACATGTTGCGAGCGGGAGACCTTTACGGAAACTCACCTTTATACACAGGATAAATGCCGGCACAATGACTGAAAGAAAATCAAAGATGGGGTGCGCGCGGACTTCGTCTGCGCAAATCCAGCTTTCAAATGACTTCTTCAAGTAAATTCTTAAGAATTATAAGCAGGTAAATGGCGAGCTTCAAGTTTTCGTGATGTTCATTCAAGCGTCATCTCCTCCTCTTATTATTGTGTTTTATATGTTGGTGCTAACAGTTCTGTATAATTCTATATTACTTCAATGTATGCTTCAGTTTAAAATGATGCGGCCACCCACATTGGTGCTCAGAACTTATAAATGCGTTCAGCAAAAAGTATACGGCCTGAAAAGCACACAAATTGCAAGTTAAATGCTAATAGTTTTCTGCATTCCGATAATGGGGTGAGAATTTAGAATATAAATCAGACTAGTGATATGTATTATTTCCCTATATTATGAGGATTTCGATACAACGGTTGGCATGGAGTCCATCAAGGTCACCAACATTTCTTGCTGTATGTTCTACCACGCATTTATGACTGCCGAAGTTTAAGCTAATACATGAAATTAATCTGTTTCCCGTTCCGGTATACCTCTCTGTGCATGATAGCCCACACTTTTTCGATCAGATTAAGATTTAGAGAGATAGCAGACCAGTCCATTACATTCAAGCCGTACTCTGCGAAGAAGAATTCGACATCGAAGAAGTATGAATGGCAGTTTTGTTTTGCTGAAGTAGAAGCTCTGTACCGAATCCGCGATATTTAAAAGGCAGCAAACACTTAGATATCGTGTCGATGTAATCCTCTGATTTTTTTTCCCACCAATATGGCTAGCTCTGTATTATCGTCATAACTCAACCACCCTGAATCATAACGGACCCTCCGCCCATATGACGACGATTCGTCTGCCAATTAGAGACACGAACGTATCTCTAATTATGCTGTAGGTCGTCTTGTCCACTGGGAATCTATTTCTTTATGACAAAAAAATGGTCGACATCCATTCACTAATAAGCATCAAAATCGCCCTCAACCATGCAAGATGAAGCACTCAATGCATTAACAAAAGATAAATCGTATTCTCCATTTATTTGTACGACAGCCAATCTGCATATCGAAGGATGTGGAGCACATTTCGAACCTAGCTTTTGTGCTCGAGCTGATGATACAGCTGTGACTCTAAGAAACTCCCGTTTGCTGTGTGCAAACTAGCGCACGAATAGCACGATTGGACACTTTTTGTGGCCTGCCAGCGCTATGCATACTCGGCCGAATCTTCACTTGTCCGTACAGAAAATCTGTCGCGTGACATATAGAGATGCTGGATTATAATTGTGCGGGTAGTCGTTCCCGCGCCATCTGGAATGTAACTTGACGGCATCATTTTCCACGTAAATTTCATCGGAGATGATCGGACGAATCGAAACATTAGACAAGCAGAAGCATGGGATGCACCGAATGAGTGGGTGTGGACAGTTTAACTGCTGGGCAGAGTAAGCAGTATTGGTGCTCTCAAACTGCATGAGGTACATGGAGATCCTCAATTGTCGTACTTGCGCGTATGCTGGTACAGCTTCTGTGTGACGTGTACTCTCATTTAACGACGTATGTGAAGGGCAAGACTCGTTCTTGTTACTGAAGTCTCCATCCATCATTATTCACTATCCTTTCGCCTACTTCTTATGTTGCTCTATATGTTCATTCATCGTCTCTTTACAACGTCATGCACTCGCCGTCCTGCGCTACTCATCCAGGCTCAGAACAACATTATCTGACATCTTTGGAAACCCATATCAAGTAGATCACCACGTCGTTGTCCTCCGGCTAGGTGTCTGTACTAACCATGCTAGTAGAGGAGCTCCAGAACTTGTTGCAGTGTGGCAACACTTGCCTTCTCCTCACTTGTCCGTACAGAACAGCTGTCGCATGAGATTTAGGGATGCGGGCTTATAACTGTGCGGGGTAGTCGTTCCCTCTCCATCCGGACTAAAATTTGAAGGCATCATTTTTCACGGAAATTTCACCGGAGATGGTCGGACGAATAGAAACATTAGACAAGCAGAACAATGGGATGCACAGAATGAGTGGGTGTGGACAGTTTAACTGCTGGGCAGAGTAAGCAGTATTGGTGCTCTCAAACTGCATGAGGTACATGGAGATCCTCAATTGTCGTACTTGCGCGTATGCTGGTACAGCTTCTGTGTGACGTGTACTCTCATTTAACGACGTATGTGAAGGGCAAGACTCGTTCTTGTTACTGAAGTCTCCATCCATCATTATTCACTATCCTTTCGCCTACTTCTTATGTTGCTCTATATGTTCATTCATCGTCTCTTTACAACGTCATGCACTCGCCGTCCTGCGCTACTCATCCAGGCTCAGAACAACATAATCTGACATCTTTGGAAACCGCATATCAAGTAGATCACCACGTCGTTGTCCTCCGGCTAGGTGTCTGTACTAACCATGCTAGTAGAGGAGCTCCAGAACTTGTTGCAGTGTGGCAACACTTGCCTTCTCCTCACTTGTCCGTACAGAACAGCTGTCGCATGAGATTTAGGGATGCGGGCTTATAACTGTGCGGGGTAGTCGTTCCCTCTCCATCCGGACTAAAATTTGAAGGCATCATTTTTCACGGAAATTTCACCGGAGATGGTCGGACGAATAGAAACATTAGACAAGAAGAACAATGGGATGCACAGAATGAGTGGGTGTGGACAGCTTAACTGCTGGGCAGAGTAAGCAGTATTGGTGCTCTCAAACTGCATGAGTTACATGGAGATCCTCAATTGTCGTACTTGCGCGTGTGCTGGTACAGCTTCTGTGTGACGTGTACTCTCATTTAACGACGTATGTGAAGTGGCAAGACTCGTTCTTGTTACTGAAGTCCCCATCCATCATTATTCACTATCCTCCCGCCTACTTCTTATGTTGCTCTATATGTTCATTCATCGTCTCTTTACAACGTCATGCACTCGCCGTCCTGCGCTACTCATCCAGGCTCAGAACAACATAATCTGACATCTTTGGAAACCGCATATCAAGTAGATCACCACGTCGTTGTCCTCCGGCTAGGTGTCTGTACTAACCATGCTAGTAGAGGAGCTCCAGAACTTGTTGCAGTGTGGCAACACTTGCCTTCTCCTCACTTGTCCGTACAGAACATCTGTCGCATGAGATTTAGGGATGCGGGCTTATAACTGTGCGGGGTAGTCGTTCCCGCGCCATCTGGAATGTAACTTGACGGCATCATTTTCCACGTAAATTTCATCGGAGATGATCGGACGAATAGAAACAATAGACAAGCAGAACAATGGGATGCACAGAATGAGTGGGTGTGGACAGTTTAACTGCTGGGCAGAGTAAGCAGTATTGGTGCTCTCAAACTGCATGAGTTACATGGAGATCCTCAATTGTCGTACTTGCGCGTATGCTGGTACAGCTTCTGTGTGACGTGTACTCTCATTTAACGACGTATGTGAAGTGGCAAGACTCGTTCTTGTTACTGAAGTCTCCATCCATCATTATTCACTATCCTCCCGCCTACTTTTTATGTTGCTTCATATGTTCATTCATCGTCTCTTTACAACGTCATGCACTCGCTGTCCGCGCTACTCATCCAGGCTCAGAACAACATTATCTGACATCTTTGGAAACCGCATATCAAGTAGATAACCACGTCGTTGTCCTCCAGCAAGGTGTCCATGCTGATAGAGGAGCTCCAGAACTTGTTGCAGTGTGGCAACACTTGCCTTCTCCTCACTTGTCCGTACAGAACAGCTGTCGCATGAGACTTAGGGATGCGGGCTTATAACTGTGCGGGGTAGTCGTTCCCTCTCCATCCGGACTGAAATTTGACGGCATCATTTTAGTTGGAAATTTCATCGGAGATGATCGGACGAATAGAAACATTAGACAAGCAGAACAATGGGATGCACAGAATGAGTGGGTGTGGACAGTTTAACTGCTGGGCAGAGTAAGCAGTATTGGTGCTCTCAAACTGCATGAGTTACATGGAGATCCTCAATTGTCGTACTTGCGCGTATGCTGGTACAGCTTCTGTGTGACGTGTACTCTCATTTAACGACGTATGTGAAGTGGCAAGACTCGTTCTTGTTACTGAAGTCTCCATCCATCATTATTCACTATCCTCCCGCCTACTTCTTATGTTGCTCTATATGTTCATTCATCGTCTCTTTACAACGTCATGCACTCGCTGTCCGCGCTACTCATCCAGGCTCAGAACAACATTATCTGACATCTTTGGAAACCGCATATCAAGTAGATCACCACGTGGTTGTCCTCCGGCTAGGTGTCCATGCTGACAGAGGAGCTCCAGAACTTGTTGCAGTGTGGCAACACTTGCCTTCTCCTCACTTGTCCGTACAGAACAGCTGTCGCATGAGACTTAGGGATGCGGGCTTATAACTGTGCGGGGTAGTCGTTCCCTCTCCATCCGGACTGAAATTTGACGGCATCATTTTTCACGGAAATTTCACCGGAGATGATTGGAAGAATAGAAACATTAGACAAGCAGAACAATGGGATGCACAGAATGAGTGGGTGTGGACAGTTTAACTGCTGGGCAGAGTAAGCAGTATTGGTGCTCTCAAACTGCATGAGTTACATGGAGATCCTCAATTGTCGTACTTGCGCGTATGCTGGTACAGCTTCTGTGTGACGTGTACTCTCATTTAACGACGTATGTGAAGTGGCAAGACTCGTTCTTGTTACTGAAGTCTCCATCCATCATTATTCACTGTCCTCCCGCCTGCTTCTTATGTTGCTCTACATGTTCATTCATCGTCTCTTTACAACGTCATGCACTCGCTGTCCGCGCTACTCATCCAGGCTCAGAACAACATTATCTGACATCTTTGGAAACCGCATATCAAGTAGATCACCACGTGGTTGTCCTCCGGCTAGGTGTCCATGCTAGTAGAGGAGCTCCAGAATTTGTTGCAGTGTTGCAACACTTGCCTTCTCCTTACTTGTCCGTACAGAAGGTCCGTCGCATGAGATTTAGGGATGCGGGCTTATAACTGTGCGGGGTAGTCGTTCCCGCGCCATCTGGAATGTAACTTGACGGCATCATTTTCCACGTAAATTTCATCGGAGATGATCGGACGAATAGAAACAATAGACAAGCAGAACAATGGGATGCACAGAATGAGTGGGTGTGGACAGTTTAACTGCTGGGCAGAGTAAGCAGTATTGGTGCTCTCAAACTGCATGAGTTACATGGAGATCCTCAATTGTCGTACTTGCGCGTATGCTGGTACAGCTTCTGTGTGACGTGTACTCTCATTTAACGACGTATGTGAAGTGGCAAGACTCGTTCTTGTTACTGAAGTCTCCATCCATCATTATTCACTATCCTCCCGCCTACTTCTTATGTTGCTCTATATGTTCATTCATCGTCTCTTTACAACGTCATGCACTCGCCGTCCTGCGCTACTCATCCAGGCTCAGAACAACATTATCTGACATCTTTGGAAACCGCATATCAAGTAGATCACCACGTCGTTGTCCTCCGGCTAGGCGTCTATACTAACCATGCTGGAAGAGGAGCTCCAGAACTTGTTGCTGTGTTGCAACACTTGCCTTCTCCTTACTTGTCCGTACAGAACAGCTGTCGCATGAGACTTAGGGATGCCGGCTTATAACTGTGCGGGATAGTCGTTTTCGCTCTATCTGGAATACGATTTGACGGCATCATTTTAGTTGGAAATTTCATCGGAGATGATCGGACAAATAGAAACATTAGACAAGCAGAACAATGGGATGCACAGAATGAGTGGGTGTGGACAGTTTAACGGCTGGGCAGAGTAAGCAGTATTGGTGCTCTCAAACTGCATGAGTTACATGGAGATCCTCAATTGTCGTACTTGCGCGTATGCTGGTACAGCTTCTGTGTGACGTGTACTCTCATTTAACGACGTATGTGAAGTGGCAAGACTCGTTCTTGTTACTGAAGCCTCCATCCATCATTATTCACTATCCTTTCGCCTACTTCTTATGTTGCTCTATATGTTCATTCATCGTCTCTTTACAACGTCATGCACTCGCCGTCCTGCGCTACTCATCCAGGCTCAGAACAACATTATCTGACATCTTTGGAAACCGCATATCAAGTAGATCACCACGTCGTTGTCCTCCGGCTAGGTGTCTGTACTAACCATGCTAGTAGAGGAGCTCCAGAACTTGTTGCAGTGTGACAACACTTGCCTTCTCCTCACTTGTCCGTACAGAACAGCTGTCGCATGAGATTTAGGGATGCGGGCTTATAACTGTGCGGGGTAGTCGTTCCCTCTCCATCCGGACTAAAATTTGAAGGCATCATTTTTCACGTAAATTTCACCGGAGATGGTCGGACGAATAGAAACATTAGACAAGCAGAACAATGGGATGCACAGAATGAGTGGGTGTGGACAGTTTAACAGCTGGGCAGAGTAAGCAGTATTGGTGCTCTCAAACTGCATGAGTTACATGGAGATCCTCAATTGTCGTACTTGCGCGTATGCTAGTACAGCTTCTGTGTGACGTGTACTCTCATTTAACGACGTATGTGAAGTGGCAAGACTCGTTCTTGTTACTGAAGTCTCCATCCATCATTATTCACTATCCTCCCGCTTACTTCTTATGTTGCTTCATATGTTCATTCATCGTCTCTTTACAACGTCATGCTCTCGCTGTCCGCGCTACTCATCCAGGCTCAGAACAACATTATCTGACATCTTTGGAAACCGCATATCAAGTAGATCACCACGTGGTTGTCCTCCAGCAAGGTGTCCATGCTGGAAGAGGAGCTCCAGAACTTGTTGCAGTGTGGCAACACTTGCCTTCTCCTCACTTGTCCGTACAGAATAGCTGTCGCGTGAGATATGGGAATGCCGATTTATGACTGTGCGGGGTAGTCGTTCCCTCTCCATCCGGACTGAAATTTGACGGCATCATTTTAGTTGGAAATTTCACCGGAGATGATTGGAAGAATTAAAACATTAGACAAGAAGAACAATGGGATGCACAGAATGAGTGGGTGTGGACAGTTTAACTGCTGGGCAGAGTAAGCAGTATTGGTGCTCTCAAACTGCATGAGTTACATGGAGATCCTCAATTGTCGTACTTGCGCGTATGCTGGTACAGCTTCTGTGTGACGTGTACTCTCATTTAACGACGTATGTGAAGTGGCAAGACTCGTTCTTGTTACTGAAGTCTCCATCTATCATTATTCACTATCCTCCCGCCTACTTCTTATGTTGCTCTATATGTTCATTCATCGTCTCTTTACAACGTCATGCACTCGCCGTCCTGCGCTACTCATCCAGGCTCAGAACAACATTATCTGACATCTTTGGAAACCGCATATCAAGTAGATCACCACGTCGTTGTCCTCCGGCTAGGCGTCTATACTAACCATGCTGGAAGAGGAGCTCCAGAACTTGTTGCTGTGTTGCAACACTTGCCTTCTCCTTACTTGTCCGTACAGAACAGCTGTCGCATGAGACTTAGGGATGCCGGCTTATAACTGTGCGGGATAGTCGTTTTCGCTCTATCTGGAATACGATTTGACGGCATCATTTTAGTTGGAAATTTGATCGGAGATGATCGGACAAATAGAAACATTAGACAAGCAGAACAATGGGATGCACAGAATGAGTGGGTGTGGACAGTTTAACTGCTGGGCAGAGTAAGCAGTATTGGTGCTCTCAAACTGCATGAGTTACATGGAGATCCTCAATTGTCGTACTTGCGCGTATGCTGGTACAGCTTCTGTGTGACGTGTACTCTCATTTAACGACGTATGTGAAGTGGCAAGACTCGTTCTTGTTACTGAAGCCTCCATCCATCATTATTCACTATCCTTTCGCCTACTTCTTATGTTGCTCTATATGTTCATTCATCGTCTCTTTACAACGTCATGCACTCGCCGTCCTGCGCTACTCATCCAGGCTCAGAACAACATTATCTGACATCTTTGGAAACCGCATATCAAGTAGATCACCACGTCGTTGTCCTCCGGCTAGGTGTCTGTACTAACCATGCTAGTAGAGGAGCTCCAGAACTTGTTGCAGTGTGGCAACACTTGCCTTCTCCTCACTTGTCCGTACAGAACAGCTGTCGCATGAGATTTAGGGATGCGGGCTTATAACTGTGCGGGGTAGTCGTTCCCTCTCCATCCGGACTAAAATTTGAAGGCATCATTTTTCACGGAAATTTCACCGGAGATGGTCGGACGAATAGAAACATTAGACAAGCAGAACAATGGGATGCACAGAATGAGTGGGTGTGGACAGCTTAACTGCTGGGCAGAGTAAGCAGTATTGGTGCTCTCAAACTGCATGAGTTACATGGAGATCCTCAATTGTCGTACTTGCGCGTATGCTGGTACAGCTTCTGTGTGACGTGTACTCTCATTTAACGACGTATGTGAAGTGGCAAGACTCGTTCTTGTTACTGAAGTCCCCATCCATCATTATTCACTATCCTCCCGCCTACTTCTTATGTTGCTCTATATGTTCATTCATCGTCTCTTTACAACGTCATGCACTCGCCGTCCTGCGCTACTCATCCAGGCTCAGAACAACATTATCTGACATCTTTGGAAACCCATATCAAGTAGATCACCACGTCGTTGTCCTCCGGCTAGGCGTCTATACTAACCATGCTGGAAGAGGAGCTCCAGAACTTGTTGCTGTGTTGCAACACTTGCCTTCTCCTTACTTGTCCGTACAGAACAGCTGTCGCGTGAGATTTAGGGATGCCGGCTTATAACTGTGCGGGATATTCGTTTTCGCTCTATCTTGACTACGATTTGACGGCATCATTTTAGTTGGAAATTTCACCGGAGACGGTCGGACGAATAGAAACATTAGACAAGCAGAACAATGGGATGCACAGAATGAGTGGGTGTGGACAGTTTAACGGCTGGGCAGAGTAAGCAGTATTGGTGCTCTCAAACTGCATGAGTTACATGGAGATCCTCAATTGTCGTACTTGCGCGTATGCTGGTACAGCTTCTGTGTGGCGTGTACTCTCATTTAACGACGTATGTGAAGTGGCAAGACTCGTTCTTGTTACTGAAGTCTCCATCCATCATTATTCACTATCCTCCCGCCTACTTCTTATGTTGCTCTATATGTTCATTCATCGTCTCTTTACAACGTCATGCACTCGCTGTCCGCGCTACTCATCCAGGCTCAGAACAACATTATCTGACATCTTTGGAAACCGCATATCAAGTAGATCACCACGTGGTTGTCCTCCGGCTAGGTGTCCATGCTAGTAGAGGAGCTCCAGAACTTGTTGCAGTGTGGCAACACTTGCCTTCTCCTCACTTGTCCGTACAGAACAGCTGTCGCATGAGATTTAGGGATGCGGGCTTATAACTGTGCGGGGTAGTCGTTCCCTCTCCATCCGGACTAAAATTTGAAGGCATCATTTTTCACGGAAATTTCACCGGAGATGGTCGGACGAATAGAAACATTAGACAAGCAGAACAATGGGATGCACAGAATGAGTGGGTGTGGACAGCTTAACTGCTGGGCAGAGTAAGCAGTATTGGTGCTCTCAAACTGCATGAGTTACATGGAGATCCTCAATTGTCGTACTTGCGCGTATGCTGGTACAGCTTCTGTGTGACGTGTACTCTCATTTAACGACGTATGTGAAGTGGCAAGACTCGTTCTTGTTACTGAAGTCCCCATCCATCATTATTCACTATCCTCCCGCCTACTTCTTATGTTGCTCTATATGTTCATTCATCGTCTCTTTACAACGTCATGCACTCGCCGTCCTGCGCTACTCATCCAGGCTCAGAACAACATTATCTGACATCTTTGGAAACCCATATCAAGTAGATCACCACGTCGTTGTCCTCCGGCTAGGCGTCTATACTAACCATGCTGGAAGAGGAGCTCCAGAACTTGTTGCTGTGTTGCAACACTTGCCTTCTCCTTACTTGTCCGTACAGAACAGCTGTCGCGTGAGATTTAGGGATGCCGGCTTATAACTGTGCGGATAGTCGTTTTCGCTCTATCTTGACTACGATTTGACGGCATCATTTTAGTTGGAAATTTCACCGGAGACGGTCGGACGAATAGAAACATTAGACAAGCAGAACAATGGGATGCACAGAATGAGTGGGTGTGGACAGTTTAACGGCTGGGCAGAGTAAGCAGTATTGGTGCTCTCAAACTGCATGAGTTACATGGAGATCCTCAATTGTCGTACTTGCGCGTATGCTGGTACAGCTTCTGTGTGGCGTGTACTCTCATTTAACGACGTATGTGAAGTGGCAAGACTCGTTCTTGTTACTGAAGTCTCCATCCATCATTATTCACTATCCTCCCGCCTACTTCTTATGTTGCTCTATATGTTCATTCATCGTCTCTTTACAACGTCATGCACTCGCTGTCCGCGCTACTCATCCAGGCTCAGAACAACATTATCTGACATCTTTGGAAACCGCATATCAAGTAGATCACCACGTGGTTGTCCTCCGGCTAGGTGTCCATGCTAGTAGAGGAGCTCCAGAACTTGTTGCAGTGTGGCAACACTTGCCTTCTCCTCACTTGTCCGTACAGAACAGCTGTCGCATGAGATTTAGGGATGCGGGCTTATAACTGTGCGGGGTAGTCGTTCCCTCTCCATCCGGACTAAAATTTGAAGGCATCATTTTTCACGGAAATTTCACCGGAGATGGTCGGACGAATAGAAACATTAGACAAGCAGAACAATGGGATGCACAGAATGAGTGGGTGTGGACAGTTTAACTGCTGGGCAGAGTAAGCAGTATTGGTGCTCTCAAACTGCATGAGTTACATGGAGATCCTCAATTGTCGTACTTGCGCGTATGCTGGTACAGCTTCTGTGTGACGTGTACTCTCATTTAACGACGTATGTGAAGTGGCAAGACTCGTTCTTGTTACTGAAGTCCCCATCCATCATTATTCACTATCCTCCCGCCTACTTCTTATGTTGCTTCATATGTTCATTCATCGTCTCTTTACAACGTCATGCACTCGCCGTCCTGCGCTACTCATCCAGGCTCAGAACAACATTATCTGACATCTTTGGAAACCCATATCAAGTAGATCACCACGTCGTTGTACTCCGGCTAGGCGTCTATACTAACCATGCTGGAAGAGGAGCTCCAGAACTTGTTGCAGTGTTGCAACACTTGCCTTCTCCTTGATTGTCCGTACAGAAGGCCCGTCGCGTGAGATTTAGGGATGCGGGCTTATAACTGTGCGGGATAGTCGTTTTCGCTCTATCTTGACTACGATTTGACGGCATCATTTTAGTTGGAAATTTCACCGGAGACGGTCGGACGAATAGAAACATTAGACAAGCAGAACAATGGGATGCACAGAATGAGTGGGTGTGGACAGTTTAACGGCTGGGCAGAGTAAGCAGTATTGGTGCTCTCAAACTGCATGAGGTACATGGAGATCCTCAATTGTCGTACTTGCGCGTATGCTGGTACAGCTTCTGTGTGGCGTGTACTCTCATTTAACGACGTATGTGAAGTGGCAAGACTCGTTCTTGTTACTGAAGTCTCCATCCATCATTATTTACTATCCTCCCGCCTACTTCTTATGTTGCTCTATATGTTCATTCATCGTCTCTTTACAACGTCATGCACTCGCTGTCCGCGCTACTCATCCAGGCTCAGAACAACATTATCTGACATCTTTGGAAACCGCATATCAAGTAGATCACCACGTGGTTGTCCTCCGGCTAGGTGTCCATGCTAGTAGAGGAGCTCCAGAACTTGTTGCAGTGTGGCAACACTTGCCTTCTCCTCACTTGTCCGTACAGAACAGCTATCGCGTGAGATTTAGGGATGCCGGCTTATAACTGTGCGGGGTAGTCGTTCCCTCTCCATCCGGACTGAAATTTGACGGCATCATTTTTCACGGAAATTTCACCGGAGATGATTGGAAGAATTAAAACATTAGACAAGCAGAACAATGGGATGCACAGAATGAGTGGGTGTGGACAGTTTAACTGCTGGGCAGAGTAAGCAGTATTGGTGCTCTCAAACTGCATGAGTTACATGGAGATCCTCAATTGTCGTACTTGCGCGTATGCTAGTACAGCTTCTGTGTGACGTGTACTCTCATTTAACGACGTATGTGAAGTGGCAAGACTCGTTCTTGTTACTGAAGTCTCCATCCATCATTATTCACTATCCTCCCGCCTACTTCTTATGTTGCTTCATATGTTCATTCATCGTCTCTTTACAACGTCATGCTCTCGCTGTCCGCGCTACTCATCCAGGCTCAGAACAACATTATCTGACATCTTTGGAAACCGCATATCAAGTAGATCACCACGTGGTTGTCCTCCAGCAAGGTGTCCATGCTGGAAGAGGAGCTCCAGAACTTGTTGCAGTGTGGCAACACTTGCCTTCTCCTCACTTGTCCGTACAGAACAGCTGTCGCATGAGATTTAGGGATGTCGGCTTATAACTGTGCGGGGTAGTCGTTCCCTCTCCATCCGGACTGAAATTTGACGGCATCATTTTAGTTGGAAATTTCACCGGAGATGATTGGAAGAATTAAAACATTAGACAAGCAGAACAATGGGATGCACAGAATGAGTGGGTGTGGACAGTTTAACTGCTGGGCAGAGTAAGCAGTATTGGTGCTCTCAAACTGCATGAGTTACATGGAGATCCTCAATTGTCGTACTTGCGCGTATGCTGGTACAGCTTCTGTGTGACGTGTACTCTCATTTAACGACGTATGTGAAGTGGCAAGACTCGTTCTTGTTACTGAAGTCTCCATCCATCATTATTCACTATCCTCCCGCCTACTTCTTATGTTGCTCTATATGTTCATTCATCGTCTCTTTACAACGTCATGCACTCGCCGTCCTGCGCTACTCATCCAGGCTCAGAACAACATTATCTGACATCTTTGGAAACCCATATCAAGTAGATCACCACGTCGTTGTCCTCCGGCTAGGCGTCTATACTAACCATGCTAGAAGAGGAGCTCCAGAACTTGTTGCTGTGTTGCAACACTTGCCTTCTCCTCACTTGTCCGTACAGAAGAGCCGTCGCGTGAGATTTAGGGATGCCGGCTTATAACTGTGCGGGATAGTCGTTTTTCGCTCTATCTTGACTACGATTTGACGGCATCATTTTAGATGGAAATTTCACCGGAGACGGTCGGACGAATTGAAACATTAGACAAGCAGAACAATGGGATGCACAGAATGAGTGGGTGTGGACAGTTTAACGGCTGGGCAGAGTAAGCAGTATTGGTGCTCTCAAACTGCATGAGTTACATGGAGATCCTCAATTGTCGTACTTGCGCGTATGCTGGTACAGCTTCTGTGTGGCGTGTACTCTCATTTAACGACGTATGTGAAGTGGCAAGACTCGTTCTTGTTACTGAAGTCTCCATCCATCATTATTCACTATCCTCCCGCCTACTTCTTATGTTGCTCTATATGTTCATTCATCGTCTCTTTACAACGTCATGCACTCGCTGTCCGCGCTACTCATCCAGGCTCAGAACAACATTATCTGACATCTTTGGAAACCGCATATCAAGTAGATCACCACGTGGTTGTCCTCCGGCTAGGTGTCCATGCTAGTAGAGGAGCTCCAGAACTTTTTGCAGTGTGGCAACACTTGCCTTCTCCTCACTTGTCCGTACAGAACAGCTATCGCGTGAGATTTAGGGATGTCGGCTTATAACTGTGCGGGGTAGTCGTTCCCTCTCCATCCGGACTGAAATTTGACGGCATCATTTTTCACGGAAATTTCACCGGAGATGATTGGACGAATAGAAACATTAGACAAGCAGAACAATGGGATGCACAGAATGAGTGGGTGTGGACAGTTTAACTGCTGGGCAGAGTAAGCAGTATTGGTGCTCTCAAACTGCATGAGTTACATGGAGATCCTCAATTGTCGTACTTGCGCGTATGCTAGTACAGCTTCTGTGTGACGTGTACTCTCATTTAACGACGTATGTGAAGTGGCAAGACTCGTTCTTGTTACTGAAGTCTCCATCCATCATTATTCACTATCCTCCCGCCTACTTCTTATGTTGCTCTATATGTTCATTCATCGTCTCTTTACAACGTCATGCACTCGCCGTCCTGCGCTACTCATCCAGGCTCAGAACAACATTATCTGACATCTTTGGAAACCCATATCAAGTAGATCACCACGTCGTTGTCCTCCGGCTAGGCGTCTATACTAACCATGCTGGAAGAGGAGCTCCAGAACTTGTTGCTGTGTTGCAACACTTGCCTTCTCCTTACTTGCCCGTACAGAACAGCCGTCGCGTGAGATTTAGGGATGCCGGCTTATAACTGTGCGGGATAGTCGTTTTCGCTCTATCTTGACTACGATTTGACGGCATCATTTTAGTTGGAAATTTCACCGGAGACGGTCGGACGAATAGAAACATTAGACAAGCAGAACAATGGGATGCACAGAATGAGTGGGTGTGGACAGTTTAACGGCTGGGCAGAGTAAGCAGTATTGGTGCTCTCAAACTGCATGAGTTACATGGAGATCCTCAATTGTCGTACTTGCGCGTATGCTGGTACAGCTTCTGTGTGGCGTGTACTCTCATTTAACGACGTATGTGAAGTGGCAAGACTCGTTCTTGTTACTGAAGTCTCCATCCATCATTATTCACTATCCTCCCGCCTACTTCTTATGTTGCTCTATATGTTCATTCATCGTCTCTTTACAACGTCATGCACTCGCTGTCCGCGCTACTCATCCAGGCTCAGAACAACATTATCTGACATCTTTGGAAACCGCATATCAAGTAGATCACCACGTGGTTGTCCTCCAGCAAGGTGTCCATGCTGGAAGAGGAGCTCCAGAACTTGTTGCAGTGTGGCAACACTTGCCTTCTCCTCACTTGTCCGTACAGAACAGCTGTCGCATGAGATTTAGGGATGTCGGCTTATAACTGTGCGGGGTAGTCGTTCCCTCTCCATCCGGACTGAAATTTGACGGCATCATTTTAGTTGGAAATTTCACCGGAGATGATTGGAAGAATAGAAACATTAGACAAGAAGAACAATGGGATGCACAGAATGAGTGGGTGTGGACAGTTTAACTGCTGGGCAGAGTAAGCAGTATTGGTGCTCTCAAACTGCATGAGTTACATGGAGATCCTCAATTGTCGTACTTGCGCGTATGCTGGTACATCTTCTGTGTGACGTGTACTCTCATTTAACGACGTATGTGAAGTGGCAAGACTCGTTCTTGTTACTGAAGTCTCCATCCATCATTATTCACTATCCTCCCGCCTACTTCTTATGTTGCTCTATATGTTCATTCATCGTCTCTTTACAACGTCATGCACTCGCCGTCCTGCGCTACTCATCCAGGCTCAGAACAACATTATCTGACATCTTTGGAAACCGCATATCAAGTAGATCACCACGTGGTTGTCCTCCAGCAAGGTGTCCATGCTGGAAGAGGAGCTCCAGAACTTGTTGCAGTGTGGCAACACTTGCCTTCTCCTCACTTGTCCGTACAGAACAGCTATCGCGTGAGATTTAGGGATGTCGGCTTATAACTGTGCGGGGTAGTCGTTCCCTCTCCATCCGGACTGAAATTTGACGGCATCATTTTTCACGGAAATTTCACCGGAGATGATTGGACGAATAGAAACATTAGACAAGCAGAACAATGGGATGCACAGAATGAGTGGGTGTGGACAGTTTAACTGCTGGGCAGAGTAAGCAGTATTGGTGCTCTCAAACTGCATGAGGTACATGGAGATCCTCAATTGTCGTACTTGCGCGTATGCTGGTACAGCTTCTGTGTGACGTGTACTCTCATTTAACGACGTATGTGAAGTGGCAAGACTCGTTCTTGTTACTGAAGTCTCCATCCATCATTATTCACTATCCTCCCGCCTACTTCTTATGTTGCTTCATATGTTCATTCATCGTCTCTTTACAACGTCATGCTCTCGCTGTCCGCGCTACTCATCCAGGCTCAGAACAACATTATCTGACATCTTTGGAAACCGCATATCAAGTAGATCACCACGTTGTTGTCCTCCGGCTAGGCGTTTTTACTAACCATGCTAGTAGAGGAGCTCCAGAACTTGTTGCAGTGTTGCAACACTTGCCTTCTCCTCACTTGTCCGTACAGAAGGCCCGTCGCGTGAGATTTAGGGATGCGGGCTTATAACTGTGCGGGGTAGTCGTTCCCTCTCCATCCGGACTGAAATTTGAAGGCATCATTTTTCACGGAAATTTCACCGGAGATGGTCGGACGAATAGAAACATTAGACAAGCAGAACAATGGGATGCACAGAATGAGTGGGTGTGGACAGTTTAACTGCTGGGCAGAGTAAGCAGTATTGGTGCTCTCAAAATGCATGAGTTACATGGAGATCCTCAATTGTCGTACTTGCGCGTATGCTGGTACAGCTTCTGTGTGACGTGTACTCTCATTTAACGACGTATGTGAAGTGGCAAGACTCGTTCTTGTTACTGAAGTCTCCATCCATCATTATTCACTATCCTCCCGCCTACTTCTTATGTTGCTCTATATGTTCATTCATCGTCTCTTTACAACGTCATGCACTCGCCGTCCGCGCTACTTATCCAGGCTCAGAACAACATTATCTGACATCTTTGGAAACCGCATATCAAGTAGATCACCACGTCGTTGTCCTCCGGCTAGGCGTCTATACTAACCATGCTAGTAGAGGAGCTCCAGAACTTGTTGCAGTATTGCAACACTTGCCTTCTCCTCACTTGTCCGTACAGAAGGTCCGTCGCGTGAGATTTAGGGATGCGGGCTTATAACTGTGCGGGGTAGTCGTTCCCTCTCCATCCGGACTGAAATTTGACAGCATCATTTTAGTTGGAAATTTCACCGGAGATGATCGGACGAATAGAAACATTAGACAAGCAGAACAATGGGATGCACAGAATGAGTGGGTGTGGACAGTTTAACTGCTGGGCAGAGTAAGCAGTATTGGTGCTCTCAAACTGCATGAGTTACATGGAGATCCTCAATTGTCGTACTTGCGCGTATGCTGGTACAGCTTCTGTGTGACGTGTACTCTCATTTAACGAAGTATGTGAAGTGGCAAGACTCGTTCTTGTTACTGAAGTCTCCATCCATCATTATTCACTATCCTCACGCCTACTTCTTATGTTGCTTCATATGTTCATTCATCGTCTCTTTACAACGTCATGCACTCGCTGTCCGCGCTACTCATCCAGGCTCAGAACAACATTATCTGACATCTTTGGAAACCGCATATCAAGTAGATCACCACGTCGTTGTCCTCCGGCTAGGTGTCTGTACTAACCATGCTAGTAGAGGAGCTCCAGAACTTGTTGCAGTGTTGCAACACTTGCCTTCTCCTCACTTGTCCGTACAGAAGGTCCGTCGCGTGAGATTTAGGGATGCGGGCTTATAACTGTGCGGGGTAGTCGTTCCCTCTCCATCCGGACTGAAATTTGACGGCATCATTTTAGTTGGAAATTTCATCGGAGATGATCGGACAAATAGAAACATTAGACAAGCAGAACAATGGGATGCACAGAATGAGTGGGTGTGGACAGTTTAACTGCTGGGCAGAGTAAGCAGTATTGGTGCTCTCAAACTGCATGAGTTACATGGAGATCCTCAATTGTCGTACTTGCGCGTATGCTAGTACAGCTTCTGTGTGACGTGTACTCTCATTTAACGACGTATGTGAAGTGGCAAGACTCGTTCTTGTTACTGAAGTCTCCATCCATCATTATTCACTATCCTCACGCTTACTTCTTATGTTGCTTCATATGTTCATTCATCGTCTCTTTACAACGTCATGCACTCGCTGTCCACGCTACTCATCCAGGCTCAGAACAACATTATCTGACATCTTTGGAAACCGCATATCAAGTAGATCACCACGTCGTTGTCCTCCGGCTAGGTGTCTGTACTAACCATGCTAGTAGAGGAGCTCCAGAACTTGTTGCAGTGTTGCAACACTTGCCTTCTCCTTACTTGTCCGTACAGAACAGCTGTCGCGTGAGATTTAGGGATGCGGGCTTATAACTGTGTGGGGTAGTCGTTCCCTCTCCATCCGGACTGAAATTTGACGACATCATTTTAGTTGGAAATTTCATCGGAGATGATTGGAAGAATTGAAACATTAGACAAGCAGAACAATGGGATGCACAGAATGAGTGGGTGTGGACAGTTTAACTGCTGGGCAGAGTAAGCAGTATTGGTGCTCTCAAACTGCATGAGTTACATGGAGATCCTCAATTGTCGTACTTGCGCGTATGCTGGTACAGCTTCTGTGTGACGTGTACTCTCATTTAACGACGTATGTGAAGTGGCAAGACTCGTTCTTGATACTGAAGTCTCCATCCATCATTATTCACTATCCTCCCGCTTACTTCTTATGTTGCTCTATATGTTCATTCATCGTCTCTTTACAACGTCATGCACTCGCCGTCCGCGCTACTTATCCAGGCTCATAACAGCATTATCTGACATCTTTGGAAACCGCATATCAAGTAGATCACCACGTCGTTGTCCTCCGGCTAGGTGTCTATACTAACCATGCTAGTAGAGGAGCTCCAGAACTTGTTGCAGTGTTGTAACACTTGCCTTCTCCTCACTTGTCCGTACAGAAGGTCCGTCGCGTGAGATTTAGGGATGCGGGCTTATAACTGTGCGGGATAGTCGTTTTCGCTCTATCTGGACTACGACTCTACGGCATCATTTTCCACGTAAATTTCATCGGAGATGATCGGAAGAATTAAAACATTAGACAAGCAGAACAATGGGATGCACAGAATGAGTGGGTGTGGACAGTTTAACTGCTGGGCAGAGTAAGCAGTGTTAGTGCTCTTAAACTGCATGAGTTACATGGAGATCCTCAATTGTCGTACTTGCGCGTATGCTGGTACAGCTTCTGTGTGACGTGTACTCTCATTTAACGACGTATGTGAAGTGGCAAGACTCGTTCTTGATACTGAAGTCTCCATCCATCATTATTCACTATCCTCCCGCTTACTTCTTATGTTGCTCTATATGTTCATTCATCGTCTCTTTACAACGTCATGCACTCGCCGTCCGCGCTACTTATCCAGGCTCAGAACAACATTATCTGACATCTTTGGAAACCGCATATCAAGTAGATCACCACGTCGTTGTCCTCCGGCTAGGTGTCTATACTAACCATGCTAGTAGAGGAGCTCCAGAACTTGTTGCAGTGTTGTAACACTTGCCTTCTCCTCACTTGTCCGTACAGAAGGTCCGTCGCGTGAGATTTAGGGATGCGGGCTTATAACTGTGCGGGATAGTCGTTTTCGCTCTATCTGGACTACGACTCTACGGCATCATTTTCCACGTAAATTTCATCGGAGATGATCGGAAGAATTAAAACATTAGACAAGCAGAACAATGGGATGCACAGAATGAGTGGGTGTGGACAGTTTAACTGCTGGGCAGAGTAAGCAGTGTTAGTGCTCTTAAACTGCATGAGTTACATGGAGATCCTCAATTGTCGTACTTGCGCGTATGCTGGTACAGCTTCTGTGTGACGTGTACTCTCATTTAACGACGTATGTGAAGTGGCAAGACTCGTTCTTGTTACTGAAGTCTCCATCCATCATTATTCACTATCCTCCCGCCTACTTCTTATGTTGCTCTATATGTTCATTCATCGTCTCTTTACAACGTCATGCACTCGCTGTCCACGCTACTCATCCAGGCTCAGAACAACATTATCTGACATCTTTGGAAACCGCATATCAAGTAGATCACCACGTCGTTGTCCTCCGGCTAGGTGTCTATACTAACCATGCTAGTAGAGGAGCTCCAGAACTTGTTGCAGTGTTGTAACACTTGCCTTCTCCTCACTTGTCCGTACAGAAGGTCCGTCGCGTGAGATTTAGGGATGCGGGCTTATAACTGTGCGGGATAGTCGTTTTCGCTCTATCTGGACTACGACTCGACGGCATCATTTTCCACGTAAATTTCATCGGAGATGATCGGAAGAATAAAAACATTAGACAAGCAGAACAATGGGATGCACAGAATGAGTGGGTGTGGACAGTTTAACTGCTGGGAAGAGTAAGCAGTGTTAGTGCTCTTAAACTGCATGAGTTACATGGAGATCCTCAATTGTCGTACTTGCGCGTATGCTGGTACAGCTTCTGTGTGACGTGTACTCTCATTTAACGACGTATGTGAAGTGGCAAGACTCGTTCTTGATACTGAAGTCTCCATCCATCATTATTCACTATCCTCCCGCCTACTTCTTATGTTGCTCTATATGTTCATTCATCGTCTCTTTACAACGTCATGCACTCGCCGTCCGCGCTACTTATCCAGGCTCAGAACAACATTATCTGACATCTTTGGAAACCGCATATCAAGTAGATCACCACGTCGTTGTCCTCCGGCTAGGTGTCTATACTAACCATGCTAGTAGAGGAGCTCCAGAACTTGTTGCAGTGTTGCAACACTTGCCTTCTCCTCACTTGTCCGTACAGAAGGTCCGTCGCGTGAGATTTAGGGATGCGGGCTTATAACTGTGCGGGATAGTCGTTTTCGCTCTATCTGGACTACGACTCTACGGCATCATTTTCCACGTAAATTTCATCGGAGATGATTGGACAAATAGAAACAATAGACAAGCAGAACAATGGGATGCACAGAATGAGTGGGTGTGGACAGTTTAACTGCTGGGAAGAGTAAGCAGTGTTAGTGCTCTTAAACTGCATGAGTTACATGGAGATCCTCAATTGTCGTACTTGCGCGTATGCTGGTACAGCTTCTGTGTGACGTGTACTCTCATTTAACGACGTATGTGAAGTGGCAAGACTCGTTCTTGTTACTGAAGTCTCCATCCATCATTATTCACTATCCTCCCGCCTACTTCTTATGTTGCTCTATATGTTCATTCATCGTCTCTTTACAACGTCATGCACTCGCTGTCCACGCTACTCATCCAGGCTCAGAACAACATTATCTGACATCTTTGGAAACCGCATATCAAGTAGATCACCACGTCGTTGTCCTCCGGCTAGGTGTCTGTACTAACCATGCTAGTAGAGGAGCTCCAGAACTTGTTGCAGTGTTGCAACACTTGCCTTCTCCTTACTTGTCCGTACAGAACAGCTGTCGCGTGAGATTTAGGGATGCCGGCTTATAACTGTGCGGGGTAGTCGTTCCCTCTCCATCCGGACTGAAATTTGACGACATCATTTTAGTTGGAAATTTCATCGGAGATGATTGGAAGAATAGAAACATTAGACAAGCAGAACAATGGGATGCACAGAATGAGTGGGTGTGGACAGTTTAACTGCTGGGCAGAGTAAGCAGTATTGGTGCTCTCAAACTGCATGAGTTACATGGAGATCCTCAATTGTCGTACTTGCGCGTATGCTGGTACAGCTTCTGTGTGACGTGTACTCTCATTTAACGACGTATGTGAAGTGGCAAGACTCGTTCTTGATACTGAAGTCTCCATCCATCATTATTCACTATCCTCCCGCCTACTTTTTATGTTGCTCTATATGTTCATTCATCGTCTCTTTACAACGTCATGCACTCGCCGTCCGCGCTACTTATCCAGGCTCAGAACAACATTATCTGACATCTTTGGAAACCGCATATCAAGTAGATCACCACGTCGTTGTCCTCCGGCTAGGTGTCTGTACTAACCATGCTAGTAGAGGAGCTCCAGAACTTGTTGCAGTGTTGCAACACTTGCCTTCTCCTTGATTGTCCGTACAGAAGGCCCGTCGCGTGAGATTTAGGGATGCGGGCTTATAACTGTGCGGTATAGTCGTTCCCGCGCCATCTAAAATGTAACTTGACGGCATCATTTTCCACGTAAATTTCATCGGAGATGATCGGACGAATAGAAACAATAGACAAGCAGAACAATGGGATGCACAGAATGAGTGGGTGTGGACAGTTTAACTGCTGGGCAGAGTAAGCAGTATTGGTGCTCTCAAACTGCATGAGTTACATGGAGATCCTCAATTGTCGTACTTGCGCGTATGCTGGTACAGCTTCTGTGTGACGTGTACTCTCATTTAACGACGTATGTGAAGTGGCAAGACTCGTTCTTGTTACTGAAGTCTCCATCCATCATTATTCACTATCCTCCCGCCTACTTCTTATGTTGCTCTATATGTTCATTCATCGTCTCTTTACAACGTCATGCACTCGCCGTCCACGCTACTCATCCAGGCTCAGAACAACATTATCTGACATCTTTGGAAACCGCATATCAAGTAGATCACCACGTCGTTGTCCTCCGGCTAGGTGTCTGTACTAACCATGCTAGTAGAGGAGCTCCAGAACTTGTTGCAGTGTTGCAACACTTGCCTTCTCCTCACTTGTCCGTACAGAAGGTCCGTCGCGTGAGATTTAGGGATGCGGGCTTATAACTGTGCGGTATAGTCGTTCCCGCTCCATCCGGACTGAAATTTGACGGCATCATTTTTCACGGAAATTTCATCGGAGATGATTGGACAAATAGAAACATTAGACAAGCAGAACAATGGGATGCACAGAATGAGTGGGTGTGGACAGTTTAACTGCTGGGCAGAGTAAGCAGTATTGGTGCTCTCAAACTGCATGAGTTACATGGAGATCCTCAATTGTCGTACTTGCGCGTATGCTGGTACAGCTTCTGTGTGACGTGTACTCTCATTTAACGACGTATGTGAAGTGGCAAGACTCGTTCTTGTTACTGAAGTCTCCATCCATCATTATTCACTATCCTCCCGCCTACTTCTTATGTTGCTCTATATGTTCATTCATCGTCTCTTTACAACGTCATGCACTCGCCGTCCCGCGCTACTCATCCAGGCTCAGAACAACATTATCTGACATCTTTGGAAACCGCATATCAAGTAGATCACCACGTCGTTGTCCTCCGGCTAGGTGTCTGTACTAACCATGCTAGTAGAGGAGCTCCAGAACTTGTTGCAGTGTTGCAACACTTGCCTTCTCCTTACTTGTCCGTACAGAACAGCTGTCGCGTGAGATTTAGGGATGCGGGCTTATAACTGTGCGGGGTAGTCGTTCCCTCTCCATCCGGACTGAAATTTGACGGCATCATTTTTCACGGAAATTTCATCGGAGATGATTGGACGAATTAAAACATTAGACAAGCAGAACAATGGGATGCACAGAATGAGTGGGTGTGGACAGTTTAACTGCTGGGCAGAGTAAGCAGTATTGGTGCTCTCAAACTGCATGAGTTACATGGAGATCCTCAATTGTCGTACTTGCGCGTATGCTGGTACAGCTTCTGTGTGACGTGTACTCTCATTCAACGACGTATGTGAAGTGGCAAGACTCGTTCTTGTTACTGAAGTCTCCATCCATCATTATTCACTATCCTCCCGCCTACTTCTTATGTTGCTCTATATGTTCATTCATCGTCTCTTTACAACGTCATGCACTCGCCGTCCCGCGCTACTCATCCAGGCTCAGAACAACATTATCTGACATCTTTGGAAACCGCATATCAAGTAGATCACCACGTCGTTGTCCTCCGGCTAGGTGTCTGTACTAACCATGCTAGTAGAGGAGCTCCAGAACTTGTTGCAGTGTTGCAACACTTGCCTTCTCCTCACTTGTCCGTACAGAAGGTCCGTCGCGTGAGATTTAGGGATGCGGGCTTATAACTGTGCGGAATAGTCGTTTTCGCTCCATCCGGACTGAAATTTGACGGCATCATTTCTCACGGAAATTTCATCGGAGATGATTGGACAAATTAAAACATTAGACAAGCAGAACAATGGGATGCACAGAATGAGTGGGTGTGGACAGTTTAACGGCTGGGCAGAGTAAGCAGTGTTAGTGCTCTCAAATTGCATGAGTTACATGGAGATCCTCAATTGTCGTACTTGCGCGTATGCTGGTACAGCTTCTGTGTGACGTGTACTCTCATTCAACGACGTATGTGAAGTGGCAAGACTCGTTCTTGTTACTGAAGTCTCCATCCATCATTATTCACTATCCTCCCGCCTACTTCTTATGTTGCTCTATATGTTCATTCATCGTCTCTTTACAACGTCATGCACTCGCCGTCCCGCGCTACTCATCCAGGCTCAGAACAACATTATCTGACATCTTTGGAAACCGCATATCAAGTAGATCACCACGTCGTTGTCCTCCGGCTAGGTGTCTGTACTAACCATGCTAGTAGAGGAGCTCCAGAACTTGTTGCAGTGTTGCAACACTTGCCTTCTCCTCACTTGTCCGTACAGAAGAGCCGTCGCGTGAGATTTAGGGATGCGGGCTTATAACTGTGCGGGGTAGTCGTTCCCGCGCCATCCGGACTGAAACTTGACGGCATCATTTTACACGGAAATTTCATCGGAGATGATCGGACGAATAGAAACATTAGACAAGCAGAACAATGGGATGCACAGAATGAGTGGGTGTGGACAGTTTAACTGCTGGGCAGAGTAAGCAGTGTTGGTGCTCTCAAACTGCATGAGTTACATGGAGATCCTCAATTGTCGTACTTGCGCGTATGCTGGTACAGCTTCTGTGTGACGTGTACTCTCATTTAACGACGTATGTGAAGTGGCAAGACTCGTTCTTGTTACTGAAGTCTCCATCCATCATTATTCACTATCCTCCCGCCTACTTCTTATGTTGCTCTATATGTTCATTCATCGTCTCTTTACAACGTCATGCACTCGCCGTCCCGCGCTACTCATCCAGGCTCCGAACAACATTATCTGACATCTTTGGAAACCGCATATCAAGTAGATCACCACGTCGTTGTCCTCTGGCTAGGTGTCTGTACTAACCATGCTAGTAGAGGAGCTCCAGAACTTGTTGCAGTGTTGCAACACTTGCCTTCTCCTCACTTGTCCGTACAGAAGAGCCGTCGCGTGAGATTTAGGGATGCGGGCTTATAACTGTGCGGGGTAGTCGTTCCCTCTCCATCTGGAATGTAACTTGACGGCATCATTTTCCACGTAAATTTCATCGGAGATGATCGGACGAATAGAAACATTAGACAAGCAGAACAATGGGATGCACAGAATGAGTGGGTGTGGACAGTTTAACTGCTGGGCAGAGTAAGCAGTGTTGGTGCTCTCAAACTGCATGAGGTACATGGAGATCCTCAATTGTCGTACTTGCGCGTATGCTGGTACAGCTTCTGTGTGACGTGTACTCTCATTTAACGACGTATGTGAAGTGGCAAGACTCGTTCTTGTTACTGAAGTCTCCATCCATCATTATTCACTATCCTCCCGCCTACTTCTTATGTTGCTCTATATGTTCATTCATCGTCTCTTTACAACGTCATGCACTCGCCGTCCCGCGCTACTCATCCAGGCTCAGAACAACATTATCTGACATCTTTGGAAACCGCATATCAAGTAGATCACCACGTCGTTGTCCTCCGGCTAGGTGTCTGTACAAACCATGCTAGTAGAGGAGCTCCAGAACTTGTTGCAGTGTTGTAACACTTGCCTTCTCCTTACTTGTCCGTACAGAACAGCTGTCGCGTGAGATTTAGGGATGCGGGCTTATAACTGTGCGGTATAGTCGTTCCCGCGCCATCTAAAATGTAACTTGACGGCATCATTTTCCACGTAAATTTCATCGGAGATGATCGGACGAATAGAAACAATAGACAAGCAGAACAATGGGATGCACAGAATGAGTGGGTGTGGACAGTTTAACTGCTGGGCAGAGTAAGCAGTGTTGGTGCTCTCAAACTGCATGAGTTACATGGAGATCCTCAATTGTCGTACTTGCGCGTATGCTGGTACAGCTTCTGTGTGACGTGTACTCTCATTCAACGACGTATGTGAAGTGGCAAGACTCGTTCTTGTTACTGAAGTCTCCATCCATCATTATTCACTATCCTCCCGCCTACTTCTTATGTTGCTCTATATGTTCATTCATCGTCTCTTTACAACGTCATGCACTCGCCGTCCCGCGCTACTCATCCAGGCTCAGAACAACATTATCTGACATCTTTGGAAACCGCATATCAAGTAGATCACCACGTCGTTGTCCTCCGGCTAGGTGTCTGTACTAACCATGCTAGTAGAGGAGCTCCAGAACTTGTTGCAGTGTTGCAACACTTGCCTTCTCCTCACTTGTCCGTACAGAACAGCTGTCGCGTGAGATTTAGGGATGCGGGCTTATAACTGTGCGGTATAGTCGTTCCCGCTCCATCCGGACTGAAACTTGACGGCATCATTTTCCCACGGAAATTTCATCGGAGATGATCGGACGAATAGAAACATTAGACAAGCAGAACAATGGGATGCACAGAATGAGTGGGTGTGGACAGTTTAACTGCTGGGCAGAGTAAGCAGTATTGGTGCTCTCAAACTGCATGAGTTACATGGAGATCCTCAATTGTCGTACTTGCGCGTATGCTGGTACAGCTTCTGTGTGACGTGTACTCTCATTTAACGACGTATGTGAAGTGGCAAGACTCGTTCTTGTTACTGAAGTCTCCATCCATCATTATTCACTATCCTCCCGCCTACTTCTTATGTTGCTCTATATGTTCATTCATCGTCTCTTTACAACGTCATGCACTCGCCGTCCACGCTACTTATCCAGGCTCAGAACAACATTATCTGACATCTTTGGAAACCGCATATCAAGTAGATCACCACGTCGTTGTCCTCCGGCTAGGTGTCTGTACTAACCATGCTAGTAGAGGAGCTCCAGAACTTGTTGCAGTGTTGCAACACTTGCCTTCTCCTTACTTGTCCGTACAGAAGGTCCGTCGCGTGAGATTTAGGGATGCGGGCTTATAACTGTGCGGGGTAGTCGTTTTCGCTCCATCCGGACTGAAATTTGACGGCATCATTTTCCACGTAAATTTCATCGGAGATGATCGGACGAATAGAAACATTAGACAAGCAGAACAATGGGATGCACAGAATGAGTGGGTGTGGACAGTTTAACTGCTGGGCAGAGTAAGCAGTATTGGTGCTCTCAAACTGCATGAGTTACATGGAGATCCTCAATTGTCGTACTTGCGCGTATGCTGGTACAGCTTCTGTGTGACGTGTACTCTCATTTAACGACGTATGTGAAGTGGCAAGACTCGTTCTTGTTACTGAAGTCTCCATCCATCATTATTCACTATCCTCCCGCCTACTTCTTATGTTGCTCTATATGTTCATTCATCGTCTCTTTACAACGTCATGCACTCGCCGTCCGCGCTACTCATCCAGGCTCAGAACAACATTATCTGACATCTTTGGAAACCGCATATCAAGTAGATCACCACGTCGTTGTCCTCCGGCTAGGTGTCTGTACTAACCATGCTAGTAGAGGAGCTCCAGAACTTGTTGCAGTGTTGCAACACTTGCCTTCTCCTCACTTGTCCGTACAGAAGAGCCGTCGCGTGAGATTTAGGGATGCGGGCTTATAACTGTGCGGGGTAGTCGTTCCCGCTCCATCCGGACTGAAATTTGACGGCATCATTTTTCACGGAAATTTCATCGGAGATGATTGGACGAATAGAAACATTAGACAAGCAGAACAATGGGATGCACAGAATGAGTGGGTGTGGACAGTTTAACTGCTGGGCAGAGTAAGCAGTGTTGGTGCTCTCAAACTGCATGAGTTACATGGAGATCCTCAATTGTCGTACTTGCGCGTATGCTGGTACAGCTTCTGTGTGACGTGTACTCTCATTTAACGACGTATGTGAAGTGGCAAGACTCGTTCTTGTTACTGAAGTCTCCATCCATCATTATTCACTATCCTCCCGCCTACTTCTTATGTTGCTCTATATGTTCATTCATCGTCTCTTTACAACGTCATGCACTCGCCGTCCCGCGCTACTTATCCAGGCTCAGAACAACATTATCTGACATCTTTGGAAACCGCATATCAAGTAGATCACCACGTCGTTGTCCTCCGGCTAGGTGTCTGTACTAACCATGCTAGTAGAGGAGCTCCAGAACTTGTTGCAGTGTTGCAACACTTGCCTTCTCCTCACTTGTCCGTACAGAAGAGCCGTCGCGTGAGATTTAGGGATGCGGGCTTATAACTGTGCGGGGTAGTCGTTCCCGCTCCATCCGGACTGAAATTTGACGGCATCATTTTTCACGGAAATTTCATCGGAGATGATCGGACGAATAGAAACATTAGACAAGCAGAACAATGGGATGCACAGAATGAGTGGGTGTGGACAGTTTAACTGCTGGGCAGAGTAAGCAGTATTGGTGCTCTCAAACTGCATGAGTTACATGGAGATCCTCAATTGTCGTACTTGCGCGTATGCTGGTACAGCTTCTGTGTGACGTGTACTCTCATTCAACGACGTATGTGAAGTGGCAAGACTCGTTCTTGTTACTGAAGTCTCCATCCATCATTATTCACTATCCTCCCGCCTACTTCTTATGTTGCTCTATATGTTCATTCATCGTCTCTTTACAACGTCATGCACTCGCCGTCCGCGCTACTTATCCAGGCTCAGAACAACATTATCTGACATCTTTGGAAACCGCATATCAAGTAGATCACCACGTCGTTGTCCTCCGGCTAGGTGTCTGTACTAACCATGCTAGTAGAGGAGCTCCAGAACTTGTTGCAGTGTTGCAACACTTGCCTTCTCCTCACTTGTCCGTACAGAAGGGTCCGTCGCGTGAGATTTAGGGATGCGGGCTTATAACTGTGCGGGGTAGTCGTTCCCGCTCCATCCGGACTGAAATTTGACGGCATCATTTTCCATCGGAAATTTCATCGGAGATGATTGGACGAATAGAAACATTAGACAAGCAGAACAATGGGATGCACAGAATGAGTGGGTGTGGACAGTTTAACTGCTGGGCAGAGTAAGCAGTGTTGGTGCTCTCAAACTGCATGAGTTACATGGAGATCCTCAATTGTCGTACTTGCGCGTATGCTGGTACAGCTTCTGTGTGACGTGTACTCTCATTTAACGACGTATGTGAAGTGGCAAGACTCGTTCTTGTTACTGAAGTCTCCATCCATCATTATTCACTATCCTCCCGCCTACTTCTTATGTTGCTCTATATGTTCATTCATCGTCTCTTTACAACGTCATGCACTCGCCGTCCGCGCTACTCATCCAGGCTCAGAACAACATTATCTGACATCTTTGGAAACCGCATATCAAGTAGATCACCACGTCGTTGTCCTCCGGCTAGGTGTCTGTACTAACCATGCTAGTAGAGGAGCTCCAGAACTTGTTGCAGTGTTGCAACACTTGCCTTCTCCTCACTTGTCCGTACAGAAGGGCCGTCGCGTGAGATTTAGGGATGCGGGCTTATAACTGTGCGGGGTAGTCGTTCCCGCTCCATCGGACTGAAATTTGACGGCATCATTTTTCACGGAAATTTCATCGGAGATGATTGGACGAATAGAAACATTAGACAAGCAGAACAATGGGATGCACAGAATGAGTGGGTGTGGACAGTTTAACTGCTGGGCAGAGTAAGCAGTGTTGGTGCTCTCAAACTGCATGAGTTACATGGAGATCCTCAATTGTCGTACTTGCGCGTATGCTGGTACAGCTTCTGTGTGACGTGTACTCTCATTTAACGACGTATGTGAAGTGGCAAGACTCGTTCTTGTTACTGAAGTCTCCATCCATCATTATTCACTATCCTCCCGCCTACTTCTTATGTTGCTCTATATGTTCATTCATCGTCTCTTTACAACGTCATGCACTCGCCGTCCGCGCTACTCATCCAGGCTCAGAACAACATTATCTGACATCTTTGGAAACCGCATATCAAGTAGATCACCACGTCGTTGTCCTCCGGCTAGGTGTCTGTACTAACCATGCTAGTAGAGGAGCTCCAGAACTTGTTGCAGTGTTGCAACACTTGCCTTCTCCTCACTTGTCCGTACAGAAGAGCCGTCGCGTGAGATTTAGGGATGCGGGCTTATAACTGTGCGGGGTAGTCGTTCCCGCTCCATCCGGACTGAAATTTGACGGCATCATTTTCCATCGGAAATTTCACCGGAGATGATTGGACGAATAGAAACATTAGACAAGCAGAACAATGGGATGCACAGAATGAGTGGGTGTGGACAGTTTAACTGCTGGGCAGAGTAAGCAGTATTGGTGCTCTCAAACTGCATGAGTTACATGGAGATCCTCAATTGTCGTACTTGCGCGTATGCTGGTACAGCTTCTGTGTGACGTGTACTCTCATTTAACGACGTATGTGAAGTGGCAAGACTCGTTCTTGTTACTGAAGTCTCCATCCATCATTATTCACTATCCTCCCGCCTACTTCTTATGTTGCTCTATATGTTCATTCATCGTCTCTTTACAACGTCATGCACTCGCCGTCCGCGCTACTCATCCAGGCTCAGAACAACATTATCTGACATCTTTGGAAACCGCATATCAAGTAGATCACCACGTCGTTGTCCTCCGGCTAGGTGTCTGTACTAACCATGCTAGTAGAGGAGCTCCAGAACTTGTTGCAGTGTTGCAACACTTGCCTTCTCCTCACTTGTCCGTACAGAAGGGCCGTCGCGTGAGATTTAGGGATGCGGGCTTATAACTGTGCGGGGTAGTCGTTCCCGCGCCATCTGGAATGGAAATTGACGGCATCATTTTAGTTGGAAATGTCGCCGGAGATGATTGGACGAATAGAAACATTAGACAAGCAGAACAATGGGATGCACAGAATGAGTGGGTGTGGACAGTTTAACTGCTGGGCAGAGTAAGCAGTGTTGGTGCTCTCAGACTGCATGAGTTACATGGAGATCCTCAATTGTCGTAATTGCGCGTATGCTGGTACAGCTTCTGTGTAACGTGTACTCTCATTCAACGACGTATGTGAAGTGGCAAGACTCGTTCTTGTTACTGAAGTCTCCATCCATCATTATTCACTATCCTCCCGCCTACTTCTTATGTTGCTCTATATGTTCATTCATCGTCTCTTTACAACGTCATGCACTCGCCGTCCGCGCTACTCATCCAGGCTCAGAACAACATTATCTGACATCTTTGGAAACCGCATATCAAGTAGATCACCACGTCGTTGTCCTCCGGCTAGGTGTCTGTACTAACCATGCTAGTAGAGGAGCTCCAGAACTTGTTGCAGTGTTGCAACACTTGCCTTCTCCTCACTTGTCCGTACAGAAGGGCCGTCGCGTGAGATTTAGGGATGCGGGCTTATAACTGTGCGGGGTAGTCGTTCCCGCTCCATCCGGACTGAAATTTGACGGCATCATTTTACACGGAAATTTCATCGGAGATGATCGGACGAATAGAAACATTAGACAAGCAGAACAATGGGATGCACAGAATGAGTGGGTGTGGACAGTTTAACTGCTGGGCAGAGTAAGCAGTGTTGGTGCTCTCAAACTGCATGAGTTACATGGAGATCCTCAATTGTCGTACTTGCGCGTATGCTGGTACAGCTTCTGTGTGACGTGTACTCTCATTTAACGACGTATGTGAAGTGGCAAGACTCGTTCTTGTTACTGAAGTCTCCATCCATCATTATTCACTATCCTCCCGCCTACTTCTTATGTTGCTCTATATGTTCATTCATCGTCTCTTTACAACGTCATGCACTCGCCGTCCGCGCTACTCATCCAGGCTCAGAACAACATTATCTGACATCTTTGGAAACCGCATATCAAGTAGATCACCACGTCGTTGTCCTCCGGCTAGGTGTCTGTACTAACCATGCTAGTAGAGGAGCTCCAGAACTTGTTGCAGTGTTGCAACACTTGCCTTCTCCTCACTTGTCCGTACAGAAGGGCCGTCGCGTGAGATTTAGGGATGCGGGCTTATAACTGTGCGGGGTAGTCGTTCCCGCTCCATCTGGACTGAAATTTGACGGCATCATTTTCCACGGAAATTTCATCGGAGATGATTGGACGAATAGAAACATTAGACAAGCAGAACAATGGGATGCACAGAATGAGTGGGTGTGGACAGTTTAACTGCTGGGCAGAGTAAGCAGTATTGGTGCTCTCAAACTGCATGAGTTACATGGAGATCCTCAATTGTCGTACTTGCGCGTATGCTGGTACAGCTTCTGTGTGACGTGTACTCTCATTTAACGACGTATGTGAAGTGGCAAGACTCGTTCTTGTTACTGAAGTCTCCATCCATCATTATTCACTATCCTCCCGCCTACTTCTTATGTTGCTCTATATGTTCATTCATCGTCTCTTTACAACGTCATGCACTCGCCGTCCCGCGCTACTCATCCAGGCTCAGAACAACATTATCTGACATCTTTGGAAACCGCATATCAAGTAGATCACCACGTCGTTGTCCTCCGGCTAGGTGTCTGTACTAACCATGCTAGTAGAGGAGCTCCAGAACTTGTTGCAGTGTTGCAACACTTGCCTTCTCCTCACTTGTCCGTACAGAAGGGCCGTCGCGTGAGATTTAGGGATGCGGGCTTATAACTGTGCGGGGTAGTCGTTCCCGCTCCATCCGGACTGAAATTTGACGGCATCATTTTTCACGGAAATTTCATCGGAGATGATCGGACGAATAGAAACATTAGACAAGCAGAACAATGGGATGCACAGAATGAGTGGGTGTGGACAGTTTAACTGCTGGGCAGAGTAAGCAGTGTTGGTGCTCTCAAACTGCATGAGTTACATGGAGATCCTCAATTGTCGTACTTGCGCGTATGCTGGTACAGCTTCTGTGTGACGTGTACTCTCATTTAACGACGTATGTGAAGTGGCAAGACTCGTTCTTGTTACTGAAGTCTCCATCCATCATTATTCACTATCCTCCCGCCTACTTCTTATGTTGCTCTATATGTTCATTCATCGTCTCTTTACAACGTCATGCACTCGCCGTCCGCGCTACTCATCCAGGCTCAGAACAACATTATCTGACATCTTTGGAAACCGCATATCAAGTAGATCACCACGTCGTTGTCCTCCGGCTAGGTGTCTGTACTAACCATGCTAGTAGAGGAGCTCCAGAACTTGTTGCAGTGTTGCAACACTTGCCTTCTCCTCACTTGTCCGTACAGAAGGGCCGTCGCGTGAGATTTAGGGATGCGGGCTTATAACTGTGCGGGGTAGTCGTTCCCGCTCCATCCGGACTGAAATTTGACGGCATCATTTTTCACGGAAATTTCATCGGAGATGATCGGACGAATAGAAACATTAGACAAGCAGAACAATGGGATGCACAGAATGAGTGGGTGTGGACAGTTTAACTGCTGGGCAGAGTAAGCAGTGTTGGTGCTCTCAAACTGCATGAGTTACATGGAGATCCTCAATTGTCGTACTTGCGCGTATGCTGGTACAGCTTCTGTGTGACGTGTACTCTCATTTAACGACGTATGTGAAGTGGCAAGACTCGTTCTTGTTACTGAAGTCTCCATCCATCATTATTCACTATCCTCCCGCCTACTTCTTATGTTGCTCTATATGTTCATTCATCGTCTCTTTACAACGTCATGCACTCGCCGTCCCGCGCTACTCATCCAGGCTCAGAACAACATTATCTGACATCTTTGGAAACCGCATATCAAGTAGATCACCACGTCGTTGTCCTCCGGCTAGGTGTCTGTACTAACCATGCTAGTAGAGGAGCTCCAGAACTTGTTGCAGTGTTGCAACACTTGCCTTCTCCTCACTTGTCCGTACAGAAGAGCCGTCGCGTGAGATTTAGGGATGCGGGCTTATAACTGTGCGGGGTAGTCGTTCCCGCTCCATCCGGACTGAAATTTGACGGCATCATTTTCCACGGAAATTTCATCGGAGATGATTGGACAAATAGAAACATTAGACAAGCAGAACAATGGGATGCACAGAATGAGTGGGTGTGGACAGTTTAACTGCTGGGCAGAGTAAGCAGTATTGGTGCTCTCAAACTGCATGAGTTACATGGAGATCCTCAATTGTCGTACTTGCGCGTATGCTGGTACAGCTTCTGTGTGACGTGTACTCTCATTCAACGACGTATGTGAAGTGGCAAGACTCGTTCTTGTTACTGAAGTCTCCATCCATCATTATTCACTATCCTCCCGCCTACTTCTTATGTTGCTCTATATGTTCATTCATCGTCTCTTTACAACGTCATGCACTCGCCGTCCCGCGCTACTTATCCAGGCTCCGAACAACATTATCTGACATCTTTGGAAACCGCATATCAAGTAGATCACCACGTCGTTGTCCTCCGGCTAGGTGTCTGTACTAACCATGCTAGTAGAGGAGCTCCAGAACTTGTTGCAGTGTTGCAACACTTGCCTTCTCCTCACTTGTCCGTACAGAAGGTCCGTCGCGTGAGATTTAGGGATGCGGGCTTATAACTGTGCGGTATAGTCGTTTTCGCTCCATCCGGACTGAAATTTGACGGCATCATTTCTCACGGAAATTTCATCGGAGATGATCGGACGAATAGAAACAATAGACAAGCAGAACAATGGGATGCACAGAATGAGTGGGTGTGGACAGTTTAACTGCTGGGCAGAGTAAGCAGTATTGGTGCTCTCAAACTGCATGAGTTACATGGAGATCCTCAATTGTCGTACTTGCGCGTATGCTGGTACAGCTTCTGTGTGACGTGTACTCTCATTCAACGACGTATGTGAAGTGGCAAGACTCGTTCTTGTTACTGAAGTCTCCATCCATCATCATTCACTATCCTCCCGCCTACTTCTTATGTTGCTCTATATGTTCATTCATCGTCTCTTTACAACGTCATGCACTCGCCGTCCGCGCTACTTATCCAGGCTCAGAACAACATTATCTGACATCTTTGGAAACCGCATATCAAGTAGATCACCACGTCGTTGTCCTCTGGCTAGGTGTCTGTACTAACCATGCTAGTAGAGGAGCTCCGGAACTTGTTGCAGTGTTGCAACACTTGCCTTCTCCTCACTTGTCCGTACAGAACAGCTGTTGCGTGAGATTTAGGGATGCCGGCTTATAACTGTGCGGGGTAGTCGTTCCCGCGCCATCTAAAATGTAACTTGACGGCATCATTTTCCACGTAAATTTCATCGGAGATGATCGGACGAATAGAAACATTAGACAAGCAGAACAATGGGATGCACAGAATGAGTGGGTGTGGACAGTTTAACTGCTGGGCAGAGTAAGCAGTATTGGTGCTCTCAAACTGCATGAGTTACATGGAGATCCTCAATTGTCGTACTTGCGCGTATGCTGGTACAGCTTCTGTGTGACGTGTACTCTCATTCAACGACGTATGTGAAGTGGCAAGACTCGTTCTTGCTACTGAAGTCTCCATCCATCATCATTCACTATCCTCCCGCCTACTTTTTATGTTGCTCTATATGTTCATTCATCGTCTCTTTACAACGTCATGCACTCGCCGTCCGCGCTACTTATCCAGGCTCAGAACAACATTATCTGACATCTTTGGAAACCGCATATCAAGTAGATCACCACGTCGTTGTCCTCTGGCTAGGTGTCTGTACTAACCATGCTAGTAGAGGAGCTCCAGAACTTGTTGCAGTGTTGCAACACTTGCCTTCTCCTCACTTGTCCGTACAGAAGGGCCGTCGCGTGAGATTTAGGGATGCGGGCTTATAACTGTGCGGGGTAGTCGTTCCCGCTCCATCCGGACTGAAATTTGACGGCATCATTTTCCACGGAAATTTCATCGGAGATGATCGGACGAATAGAAACATTAGACAAGCAGAACAATGGGATGCACAGAATGAGTGGGTGTGGACAGTTTAACTGCTGGGCAGAGTAAGCAGTGTTGGTGCTCTCAAACTGCATGAGTTACATGGAGATCCTCAATTGTCGTACTTGCGCGTATGCTGGTACAGCTTCTGTGTGACGTGTACTCTCATTCAACGACGTATGTGAAGTGGCAAGACTCGTTCTTGTTACTGAAGTCTCCATCCATCATTATTCACTATCCTCCCGCCTACTTCTTATGTTGCTCTATATGTTCATTCATCGTCTCTTTACAACGTCATGCACTCGCCGTCCGCGCTACTTGTCCAGGCTCAGAACAACATAATCTGACATCTTTGGAAACCGCATATCAAGTAGATCACCACGTCGTTGTCCTCCGGCTAGGTGTCTGTACTAACCATGCTAGTAGAGGAGCTCCAGAACTTGTTGCAGTGTTGCAACACTTGCCTTCTCCTCACTTGTCCGTACAGAAGAGCCGTCGCGTGAGATTTAGGGATGCGGGCTTATAACTGTGCGGGGTAGTCGTTCCCGCTCCATCCGGACTGAAATTTGACGGCATCATTTTTCACGGAAATTTCATCGGAGATGATTGGACGAATAGAAACAATAGACAAGCAGAACAATGGGATGCACAGAATGAGTGGGTGTGGACAGTTTAACTGCTGGGCAGAGTAAGCAGTGTTGGTGCTCTCAAACTGCATGAGTTACATGGAGATCCTCAATTGTCGTACTTGCGCGTATGCTGGTACAGCTTCTGTGTGACGTGTACTCTCATTCAACGACGTATGTGAAGTGGCAAGACTCGTTCTTGTTACTGAAGTCTCCATCCATCATTATTCACTATCCTCCCGCCTACTTCTTATGTTGCTCTATATGTTCATTCATCGTCTCTTTACAACGTCATGCACTCGCCGTCCGCGCTACTTGTCCAGGCTCAGAACAACATCATCTGACATCTTTGGAAACCGCATATCAAGTAGATCACCACGTCGTTGTCCTCCGGCTAGGTGTCTGTACTAACCATGCTAGTAGAGGAGCTCCAGAACTTGTTGCAGTGTTGCAACACTTGCCTTCTCCTCACTTGTCCGTACAGAAGGTCCGTCGCGTGAGATTTAGGGATGCGGGCTTATAACTGTGCGGGGTAGTCGTTCCCGCGCCATCTGGAATGTAACTTGACGGCATCATTTTCCACGTAAATTTCATCGGAGATGATCGGACGAATAGAAACATTAGACAAGCAGAACAATGGGATGCACAGAATGAGTGGGTGTGGACAGTTTAACTGCTGGGCAGAGTAAGCAGTGTTGGTGCTCTCAAACTGCATGAGTTACATGGAGATCCTCAATTGTCGTACTTGCGCGTATGCTGGTACAGCTTCTGTGTGACGTGTACTCTCATTCAACGACGTATGTGAAGTGGCAAGACTCGTTCTTGTTACTGAAGTCTCCATCCATCATTATTCACTATCCTCCCGCCTACTTCTTATGTTGCTCTATATGTTCATTCATCGTCTCTTTACAACGTCATGCACTCGCCGTCCGCGCTACTTATCCAGGCTCAGAACAACATTATCTGACATCTTTGGAAACCGCATATCAAGTAGATCACCACGTCGTTGTCCTCCGGCTAGGTGTCTGTACTAACCATGCTAGTAGAGGAGCTCCAGAACTTGTTGCAGTGTTGCAACACTTGCCTTCTCCTCACTTGTCCGTACAGAAGAGCCGTCGCGTGAGATTTAGGGATGCGGGCTTATAACTGTGCGGGGTAGTCGTTCCCGCTCCATCCGGACTGAAATTTGACGGCATCATTTTTCACGGAAATTTCATCGGAGATGATTGGACGAATAGAAACAATAGACAAGCAGAACAATGGGATGCACAGAATGAGTGGGTGTGGACAGTTTAACTGCTGGGCAGAGTAAGCAGTGTTGGTGCTCTCAAACTGCATGAGTTACATGGAGATCCTCAATTGTCGTACTTGCGCGTATGCTGGTACAGCTTCTGTGTGACGTGTACTCTCATTTAACGACGTATGTGAAGTGGCAAGACTCGTTCTTGTTACTGAAGTCTCCATCCATCATTATTCACTATCCTCCCGCCTACTTCTTATGTTGCTCTATATGTTCATTCATCGTCTCTTTACAACGTCATGCACTCGCCGTCCGCGCTACTTATCCAGGCTCAGAACAACATTATCTGACATCTTTGGAAACCGCATATCAAGTAGATCACCACGTCGTTGTCCTCCGGCTAGGTGTCTGTACTAACCATGCTAGTAGAGGAGCTCCAGAACTTGTTGCAGTGTTGCAACACTTGCCTTCTCCTCACTTGTCCGTACAGAAGGGCCGTCGCGTGAGATTTAGGGATGCGGGCTTATAACTGTGCGGGGTAGTCGTTCCCGCGCCATCCGGACTGAAATTTGACGGCATCATTTTCCACGGAAATTTCATCGGAGATGATCGGACGAATAGAAACATTAGACAAGCAGAACAATGGGATGCACAGAATGAGTGGGTGTGGACAGTTTAACTGCTGGGCAGAGTAAGCAGTGTTGGTGCTCTCAAACTGCATGAGTTACATGGAGATCCTCAATTGTCGTACTTGCGCGTATGCTGGTACAGCTTCTGTGTGACGTGTACTCTCATTTAACGACGTATGTGAAGTGGCAAGACTCGTTCTTGTTACTGAAGTCTCCATCCATCATTATTCACTATCCTCCCGCCTACTTCTTATGTTGCTCTATATGTTCATTCATCGTCTCTTTACAACGTCATGCACTCGCCGTCCGCGCTACTTATCCAGGCTCAGAACAACATTATCTGACATCTTTGGAAACCGCATATCAAGTAGATCACCACGTCGTTGTCCTCCGGCTAGGTGTCTGTACTAACCATGCTAGTAGAGGAGCTCCAGAACTTGTTGCAGTGTTGCAACACTTGCCTTCTCCTCACTTGTCCGTACAGAAGGGCCGTCGCGTGAGATTTAGGGATGCGGGCTTATAACTGTGCGGGGTAGTCGTTCCCGCGCCATCCGGACTGAAATTTGACGGCATCATTTTTCACGGAAATTTCATCGGAGATGATCGGACGAATAGAAACATTAGACAAGCAGAACAATGGGATGCACAGAATGAGTGGGTGTGGACAGTTTAACTGCTGGGCAGAGTAAGCAGTGTTGGTGCTCTCAAACTGCATGAGTTACATGGAGATCCTCAATTGTCGTACTTGCGCGTATGCTGGTACAGCTTCTGTGTGACGTGTACTCTCATTCAACGACGTATGTGAAGTGGCAAGACTCGTTCTTGTTACTGAAGTCTCCATCCATCATTATTCACTATCCTCCCGCCTACTTCTTATGTTGCTCTATATGTTCATTCATCGTCTCTTTACAACGTCATGCACTCGCCGTCCGCGCTACTTATCCAGGCTCAGAACAACATTATCTGACATCTTTGGAAACCGCATATCAAGTAGATCACCACGTCGTTGTCCTCCGGCTAGGTGTCTGTACTAACCATGCTAGTAGAGGAGCTCCAGAACTTGTTGCAGTGTTGCAACACTTGCCTTCTCCTCACTTGTCCGTACAGAAGGGCCGTCGCGTGAGATTTAGGGATGCGGGCTTATAACTGTGCGGGGTAGTCGTTCCCGCTCCATCCGGACTGAAATTTGACGGCATCATTTTTCACGGAAATTTCATCGGAGATGATCGGACGAATAGAAACAATAGACAAGCAGAACAATGGGATGCACAGAATGAGTGGGTGTGGACAGTTTAACTGCTGTGCAGAGTAAGCAGTGTTGGTGCTCTCAAACTGCATGAGTTACATGGAGATCCTCAATTGTCGTACTTGCGCGTATGCTGGTACAGCTTCTGTGTGACGTGTACTCTCATTTAACGACGTATGTGAAGTGGCAAGACTCGTTCTTGCTACTGAAGTCTCCATCCATCATTATTCACTATCCTCCCGCCTACTTCTTATGTTGCTCTATATGTTCATTCATCGTCTCTTTACAACGTCATGCACTCGCCGTCCCGCGCTACTTATCCAGGCTCCGAACAACATTATCTGACATCTTTGGAAACCGCATATCAAGTAGATCACCACGTCGTTGTCCTCCGGCTAGGTGTCTGTACTAACCATGCTAGTAGAGGAGCTCCAGAACTTGTTGCAGTGTTGCAACACTTGCCTTCTCCTCACTTGTCCGTACAGAAGGTCCGTCGCGTGAGATTTAGGGATGCGGAGCTTATAACTAATGCGGGATAGTCGTTCCCGCTCCATCCGGACTGAAATTTGACGGCATCATTTTTCACGGAAATTTCATCGGAGATGATTGGACGAATTGAAACATTAGACAAGCAGAACAATGGGATGCACAGAATGAGTGGGTGTGGACAGTTTAACTGCTGGGCAGAGTAAGCAGTGTTGGTGCTCTCAAACTGCATGAGTTACATGGAGATCCTCAATTGTCGTACTTGCGCGTATGCTGGTACAGCTTCTGTGTGACGTGTACTCTCATTTAACGACGTATGTGAAGTGGCAAGACTCGTTCTTGTTACTGAAGTCTCCATCCATCATTATTCACTATCCTCCCGCCTACTTCTTATGTTGCTCTATATGTTCATTCATCGTCTCTTTACAACGTCATGCACTCGCCGTCCGCGCTACTTATCCAGGCTCAGAACAACATTATCTGACATCTTTGGAAACCGCATATCAAGTAGATCACCACGTCGTTGTCCTCCGGCTAGGTGTCTGTACTAACCATGCTAGTAGAGGAGCTCCAGAACTTGTTGCAGTGTTGCAACACTTGCCTTCTCCTCACTTGTCCGTACAGAAGGGCCGTCGCGTGAGATTTAGGGATGCGGGCTTATAACTGTGCGGGGTAGTCGTTCCCGCTCCATCCGGACTGAAATTTGACGGCATCATTTTTCACGGAAATTTCATCGGAGATGATCGGACGAATAGAAACAATAGACAAGCAGAACAATGGGATGCACAGAATGAGTGGGTGTGGACAGTTTAACTGCTGGGCAGAGTAAGCAGTATTGGTGCTCTCAAACTGCATGAGTTACATGGAGATCCTCAATTGTCGTACTTGCGCGTATGCTGGTACAGCTTCTGTGTGACGTGTACTCTCATTCAACGACGTATGTGAAGTGGCAAGACTCGTTCTTGTTACTGAAGTCTCCATCCATCATTATTCACTATCCTCCCGCCTACTTTTTATGTTGCTTCATATGTTCATTCATCGTCTCTTTACAACGTCATGCACTCGCCGTCCGCGCTACTTATCCAGGCTCAGAACAACATTATCTGACATCTTTGGAAACCGCATATCAAGTAGATCACCACGTCGTTGTCCTCCGGCTAGGTGTCTGTACTAACCATGCTAGTAGAGGAGCTCCAGAACTTGTTGCAGTGTTGCAACACTTGCCTTCTCCTCACTTGTCCGTACAGAAGGTCCGTCGCGTGAGACTTAAGGATGCCGGCTTATAACCGTGCGGTATAGTCGTTCCCTCTCCATCCGGACTGAAATTTGACGGCATCATTTTTCACGGAAATTTCATCGGAGATGATTGGACGAATTAAAACATTAGACAAGCAGAACAATGGGATGCACAGAATGAGTGGGTGTGGACAGTTTAACTGCTGGGCAGAGTAAGCAGTGTTGGTGCTCTCAAACTGCATGAGTTACATGGAGATCCTCAATTGTCGTACTTGCGCGTATGCTGGTACAGCTTCTGTGTGACGTGTACTCTCATTTAACGACGTATGTGAAGTGGCAAGACTCGTTCTTGTTACTGAAGTCTCCATCCATCATTATTCACTATCCTCCCGCCTACTTCTTATGTTGCTCTATATGTTCATTCATCGTCTCTTTACAACGTCATGCACTCGCCGTCCGCGCTACTTGTCCAGGCTCAGAACAACATCATCTGACATATTTGGAAACCGCATATCAAGTAGATCACCACGTCGTTGTCCTCCGGCTAGGTGTCTGTACTAACCATGCTAGTAGAGGAGCTCCAGAACTTGTTGCAGTGTTGCAACACCTGCCTTCTCCTCACTTGTCCGTACAGAACAGCTGTCGCGTGAGATTTAGGGATGCGGGCTTATAACTGTGCGGGGTAGTCGTTCCCTCTCCATCCGGACTGAAATTTGACGGCATCATTTTTCACGGAAATTTCATCGGAGATGATCGGACGAATTAAAACATTAGACAAGCAGAACAATGGGATGCACAGAATGAGTGGGTGTGGACAGTTTAACTGCTGGGCAGAGTAAGCAGTGTTGGTGCTCTCAAACTGCATGAGTTACATGGAGATCCTCAATTGTCGTACTTGCGCGTATGCTGGTACAGCTTCTGTGTGACGTGTACTCTCATTTAACGACGTATGTAAAGTGGCAAGACTCGTTCTTGTTACTGAAGTCTCCATCCATCATTATTCACTATCCTCCCGCCTACTTCTTATGTTGCTCTATATGTTCATTCATCGTCTCTTTACAACGTCATGCACTCGCCGTCCGCGCTACTTATCCAGGCTCAGAACAACATAATCTGACATCTTTGGAAACCGCATATCAAGTAGATCACCACGTCGTTGTCCTCCGGCTAGGTGTCTGTACTAACCATGCTAGTAGAGGAGCTCCAGAACTTGTTGCAGTGTTGCAACACTTGCCTTCTCCTCACTTGTCCGTACAGAACAGCTGTCGCGTGAGATTTAGGGATGCGGGCTTATAACTGTGCGGGGTAGTCGTTCCCTCTCCATCCGGACTGAAATTTGACGGCATCATTTTTCACGGAAATTTCACCGGAGATGATTGGAAGAATAGAAACAATAGACAAGCAGAACAATGGGATGCACAGAATGAGTGGGTGTGGACAGTTTAACTGCTGGGCAGAGTAAGCAGTGTTGGTGCTCTCAAACTGCATGAGTTACATGGAGATCCTCAATTGTCGTACTTGCGCGTATGCTGGTACAGCTTCTGTGTGACGTGTACTCTCATTTAACGACGTATGTGAAGTGGCAAGACTCGTTCTTGTTACTGAAGTCTCCATCCATCATTATTCACTATCCTCCCGCCTACTTCTTATGTTGCTCTATATGTTCATTCATCGTCTCTTTACAACGTCATGCACTCGCCGTCCGCGCTACTTATCCAGGCTCAGAACAACATTATCTGACATCTTTGGAAACCGCATATCAAGTAGATCACCACGTCGTTGTCCTCCGGCTAGGTGTCTGTACTAACCATGCTAGTAGAGGAGCTCCAGAACTTGTTGCAGTGTTGCAACACTTGCCTTCTCCTCACTTGTCCGTACAGAAGGTCCGTCGCGTGAGATTTAGGGATGCGGGCTTATAACTGTGCGGGGTAGTCGTTTCCCGCTCCATCCGGACTGAAATTTGACGGCATCATTTTCCACGTAAATTTCATCGGAGATGATCGGACGAATAGAAACATTAGACAAGCAGAACAATGGGATGCACAGAATGAGTGGGTGTGGACAGTTTAACTGCTGGGCAGAGTAAGCAGTGTTGGTGCTCTCAAACTGCATGAGTTACATGGAGATCCTCAATTGTCGTACTTGCGCGTATGCTGGTACAGCTTCTGTGTGACGTGTACTCTCATTCAACGACGTATGTGAAGTGGCAAGACTCGTTCTTGTTACTGAAGTCTCCATCCATCATTATTCACTATCCTCCCGCCTACTTCTTATGTTGCTCTATATGTTCATTCATCGTCTCTTTACAACGTCATGCACTCGCCGTCCGCGCTACTTATCCAGGCTCAGAACAACATTATCTGACATCTTTGGAAACCGCATATCAAGTAGATCACCACGTCGTTGTCCTCCGGCTAGGTGTCTGTACTAACCATGCTAGTAGAGGAGCTCCAGAACTTGTTGCAGTGTTGCAACACTTGCCTTCTCCTCACTTGTCCGTACAGAAGGGCCGTCGCGTGAGATTTAGGGATGCGGGCTTATAACTGTGCGGGGTAGTCGTTCCCGCTCCATCCGGACTGAAATTTGACGGCATCATTTTTCACGGAAATTTCATCGGAGATGGTCGGACGAATAGAAACAATAGACAAGCAGAACAATGGGATGCACAGAATGAGTGGGTGTGGACAGTTTAACTGCTGGGCAGAGTAAGCAGTGTTGGTGCTCTCAAACTGCATGAGTTACATGGAGATCCTCAATTGTCGTACTTGCGCGTATGCTGGTACAGCTTCTGTGTGACGTGTACTCTCATTCAACGACGTATGTGAAGTGGCAAGACTCGTTCTTGTTACTGAAGTCTCCATCCATCATTATTCACTATCCTCCCGCCTACTTCTTATGTTGCTCTATATGTTCATTCATCGTCTCTTTACAACGTCATGCACTCGCCGTCCGCGCTACTTGTCCAGGCTCAGAACAACATCATCTGACATCTTTGGAAACCGCATATCAAGTAGATCACCACGTCGTTGTCCTCCGGCTAGGTGTCTGTACTAACCATGCTAGTAGAGGAGCTCCAGAACTTGTTGCAGTGTTGCAACACTTGCCTTCTCCTTACTTGTCCGTACAGAAGGTCCGTCGCGTGAGATTTAGGGATGCGGGCTTATAACTGTGCGGGGTAGTCGTTCCCGCGCCATCTGGAATGCAACTTGACGGCATCATTTTTCACGGAAATTTCACCGGAGATGGTCGGACGAATAGAAACAATAGACAAGCAGAACAATGGGATGCACAGAATGAGTGGGTGTGGACAGTTTAACTGCTGGGCAGAGTAAGCAGTGTTGGTGCTCTCAAACTGCATGAGTTACATGGAGATCCTCAATTGTCGTACTTGCGCGTATGCTGGTACAGCTTCTGTGTGACGTGTACTCTCATTCAACGACGTATGTGAAGTGGCAAGACTCGTTCTTGTTACTGAAGTCTCCATCCATCATTATTCACTATCCTCCCGCCTACTTCTTATGTTGCTCTATATGTTCATTCATCGTCTCTTTACAACGTCATGCACTCGCCGTCCGCGCTACTTATCCAGGCTCAGAACAACATCATCTGACATCTTTGGAAACCGCATATCAAGTAGATCACCACGTCGTTGTCCTCCGGCTAGGTGTCTGTACTAACCATGCTAGTAGAGGAGCTCCAGAACTTGTTGCAGTGTTGCAACACTTGCCTTCTCCTTACTTGTCCGTACAGAAGGTCCGTCGCGTGAGATTTAGGGATGCGGGCTTATAACTGTGCGGGGTAGTCGTTCCCGCGCCATCTGGAATGTAACTTGACGGCATCATTTTTCACGGTAATTTCATCGGAGATGATCGGAAGAATTAAAACATTAGACAAGCAGAACAATGGGATGCACAGAATGAGTGGGTGTGGACAGTTTAACTGCTGGGCAGAGTAAGCAGTGTTGGTGCTCTCAAACTGCATGAGTTACATGGAGATCCTCAATTGTCGTACTTGCGCGTATGCTGGTACAGCTTCTGTGTGACGTGTACTCTCATTCAACGACGTATGTGAAGTGGCAAGACTCGTTCTTGTTACTGAAGTCTCCATCCATCATTATTCACTATCCTCCCGCCTACTTCTTATGTTGCTCTATATGTTCATTCATCGTCTCTTTACAACGTCATGCACTCGCCGTCCGCGCTACTTATCCAGGCTCAGAACAACATTATCTGACATCTTTGGAAACCGCATATCAAGTAGATCACCACGTCGTTGTCCTCCGGCTAGGTGTCTGTACTAACCATGCTAGTAGAGGAGCTCCAGAACTTGTTGCAGTGTTGCAACACTTGCCTTCTCCTCACTTGTCCGTACAGAACAGCTGTTGCGTGAGATTTAGGGATGCCGGCTTATAACTGTGCGGGGTAGTCGTTCCCTCTCCATCCGGACTGAAATTTGACGGCATCATTTTTCACGGAAATTTCATCGGAGATGATTGGACGAATAGAAACATTAGACAAGCAGAACAATGGGATGCACAGAATGAGTGGGTGTGGACAGTTTAACTGCTGGGCAGAGTAAGCAGTGTTGGTGCTCTCAAGCTGCATGAGTCACATGGAGATCCTCAATTGTCGTACTTGCGCGTATGCTAGTACAGCTTCTGTGTGATGTGTACTCTCATTTAACGACGTATGTGAAGTGGCAAGACTCGTTCTCGTTACTGAAGTCTCCATCCATCATTATTCACTGTCCTCCCGCCTGCTTCTTATGTTGCTCTACATGTTCATTCATCGTCACTTTACACCGTCATGCACTCGCCGTCCCGCGCTACTCATCCAGGCTCAGAACAACATTATCTGACATCTTTGGAAACTGCATATCAAGTAGATCACCACGTCGTTGTCCTCCGTCTAGGTGTCTGTACTACCCATGCTAGTAGTGGAGCTCCAGAACTTGTTGCAATGTTGCAACACTTGCCTATTTCTCACTTGTCCGTACAGAAGAGCTGTCGCGTGAGATATGAGGATGCCGGTTTATATCTGTGTGGGGTAGTCGTTCCCGCTCCATCCGGACTGAAATTTGACGGCATCGTTTTTCACGGAGATTTCGCCGGAGATGATTGGAAGAATAGAAAGATTAGATACGGAGAACAATGGGATGCACAGAATGAGTGGATGTGGTCAGTTTAACTGCTGGGCAGAGGAAGCAGTGTTGGTGCTCTCAAGCTGCATGAGTCACATGGAGATCCTCGATTGTCGTACTTGCGCGTATGCTAGTACAGCTCCTGTGTGATGTGTACTCTCATTTAACGACGTATGTGAAGTGGCAAGACTCGTTCTCGTTACTGAAGTCTCCATCCATCATTATTCACTGTCCTCCCGCCTGCTTCTTATGTTGCTCTACATGTTCATTCATCGTCACTTTACACCGTCATGCACTCGCCGTCCCGCGCTACTCATCCAGGCTCAGAACAACATTATCTGACATCTTTGGAAACTGCATATCAAGTAGATCACCACGTCGTTGTCCTCCGTCTAGGTGTCTGTACTACCCATGCTAGTAGTGGAGCTCCAGAACTTGTTGCAATGTTGCAACACTTGCCTATTTCTCACTTGTCCGTACAGAAGAGCTGTCGCGTGAGATATGAGGATGCCGGATTTATATCTGTGTGGGGTAGTCGCTCCCGCTCCATCCGGACTGAAATTTGACGGCATCGTTTTTCACGGAGATTTCGCCGGAGATGATTGGAAGAATAGAAAGATTAGATACGGAGAACAATGGGATGCACAGAATGAGTGGATGTGGTCAGTTTAACTGCTGGGCAGAGGAAGCAGTGTTGGTGCTCTCAAGCTGCATGAGTCACATGGAGACCCTCGATTGTCGTACTTGCGCGTATGCTAGTACAGCTCCTGTGTGATGTGTACTCTCATTTAACGACGTATGTGAAGTGGCAAGACTCGTTCTCGTTACTGAAGTCTCCATCCATCATTATTCACTGTCCTCCCGCCTGCTTCTTATGTTGCTCTACATGTTCATTCATCGTCACTTTACACCGTCATGCACTCGCCGTCCCGCGCTACTCATCCAGGCTCAGAACAACATTATCTGACATCTTTGGAAACTTCATATCAAGCAGATCACCACGTCGTTGTCCTCCGTCTAGGTGTCTGTACTACCCATGCTAGTGGTGGAGCTCCCGAACTTGTTACAATGTTGCAACACTTGCCTATTTCTCACTTATCCGTACAGAAGAGCTGTCGCGTGAGAGTTGGGGATGCGGGTTTATATCTGTGCGGGGTAGTTGTTCCCGCTCCATCCGGACTGAAATTTGACGGCATCGTTTTTCACGGAGATTTCGCCGGAGATGATTGGAAGAATAGAAAGATTAGATACGGAGAACAATGGGATGCACAGAATGAGTGGATGTGGTCAGTTTAACTGCTGGGCAGAGGAAGCAGTGTTGGTGCTCTCAAGCTGCATGAGTCACATGGAGATCCTCGATTGTCGTACTTGCGCGTATGCTAGTACAGCTCCTGTGTGATGTGTACTCTCATTTAACGACGTATGTGAAGTGGCAAGACTCGTTCTCGTTACTGAAGTCTCCATCCATCATTATTCACTGTCCTCCCGCCTGCTTCTTATGTTGCTCTACATGTTCATTCATCGTCACTTTACACCGTCATGCACTCGCCGTCCCGCGCTACTCATCCAGGCTCAGAACAACATTATCTGACATCTTTGGAAACTGCATATCAAGTAGATCACCACGTCGTTGTCCTCCGTCTAGGTGTCTGTACTACCCATGCTAGTAGTGGAGCTCCAGAACTTGTTGCAATGTTGCAACACTTGCCTATTTCTCGCTTATCCGTACAGAAGAGCGGACGCGTGAGATATGGGAATGCCGATTTATATCTGTGTGGGGTAGTCGTTCCCGCATTATCCGGACTGAAATTTGACGGCATCGTTTTTCACGGAGATTTCGCCGGAGATGATTGGAAGAATAGAAAGATTAGATACGGAGAACAATGGGATGCACAGAATGAGTGGATGTGGTCAGTTTAACTGCTGGGCAGAGGAAGCAGTGTTGGTGCTCTCAAGCTGCATGAGTCACATGGAGATCCTCGATTGTCGTACTTGCGCGTATGCTAGTACAGCTTCTGTGTGATGTGTACTCTCATTTAACGACGTATGTGAAGTGGCAAGACTCGTTCTCGTTACTGAAGTCTCCATCCATCATTATTCACTGTCCTCCCGCCTGCTTCTTATGTTGCTCTACATGTTCATTCATCGTCACTTTACACCGTCATGCACTCGCCGTCCCGCGCTACTCATCCAGGCTCAGAACAACATTATCTGACATCTTTGGAAACTGCATATCAAGTAGATCACCACGTCGTTGTCCTCCGTCTAGGTGTCTGTACTACCCATGCTAGTAGTTGGAGCTCCAGAACTTGTTGCAATGTTGCAACACTTGCCTATTTCTCACTTGTCCGCACAGAAGAGCTGTCGCGTGAGATATGAGGATGCCGGTTTATATCTGTGTGGGGTAGTCGCTCCCGCTCCATCCGGACTGAAATTTGACGGCATCGTTTTTCACGGAGATTTCGCCGGAGATGATTGGAAGAATAGAAAGATTAGATACGGAGAACAATGGGATGCACAGAATGAGTGGATGTGGTCAGTTTAACTGCTGGGCAGAGGAAGCAGTGTTGGTGCTCTCAAGCTGCATGAGTCACATGGAGATCCTCGATTGTCGTACTTGCGCGTATGCTAGTACAGCTCCTGTGTGATGTGTACTCTCATTTAACGACGTATGTGAAGTGGCAAGACTCGTTCTCGTTACTGAAGTCTCCATCCATCATTATTCACTGTCCTCCCGCCTGCTTCTTATGTTGCTCTACATGTTCATTCATCGTCACTTTACACCGTCATGCACTCGCCGTCCCGCGCTACTCATCCAGGCTCAGAACAACATTATCTGACATCTTTGGAAACTGCATATCAAGCAGATCACCACGTCGTTGTCCTCCGTCTAGGTGTCTGTACTACCCATGCTAGTAGTTGGAGCTCCAGAACTTGTTGCAATGTTGCAACACTTGCCTATTTCTCACTTGTCCGTACAGAAGAGCTGTCGCGTGAGATGTGAGGATGCCGATTTATATCTGTGTGGGGTAGTCGCTCCCGCTCCATCCGGACTGAAATTTGTCGGCATCGTTTTTCACGGAGATTTCGCCGGAGATGATTGGAAGAATAGAAAGATTAGATACGGAGAACAATGAGATGCATAGAATGAGTGGATGTGGTCAGTTTAACTGCTGGGCAGAGGAAGCAGTGTTGGTGCTCTCAAGCTGCATGAGTCACATGGAGACCCTCGATTGTCGTACTTGCGCGTATGCTAGTACAGCTCCTGTGTGATGTGTACTCTCATTTAACGACGTATGTGAAGTGGCAAGACTCGTTCTCGTTACTGAAGTCTCCATCCATCATTATTCACTGTCCTCCCGCCTGCTTCTTATGTTGCTCTACATGTTCATTCATCGTCACTTTACACCGTCATGCACTCGCCGTCCCGCGCTACTCATCCAGGCTCAGAACAACATTATCTGACATCTTTGGAAACTGCATATCAAGTAGATCACCACGTCGTTGTCCTCCGTCTAGGTGTCTGTACTACCCATGCTAGTAGTTGGAGCTCCAGAACTTGTTGCAATGTTGCAACACTTGCCTATTTCTCACTTATCCGTACAGAAGAGCTGTCGCGTGAGATATGAGGATGCCGGTTAATATCTGTGTGGGGTAGTCGTTCCCGCTCCATCCGGACTGAAATTTGACGGCATCGTTTTTCACGGAGATTTCGCCGGAGATGATTGGAAGAATAGAAAGATTAGATACGGAGAACAATGGGATGCACAGAATGAGTGGATGTGGTCAGTTTAACTGCTGGGCAGAGGAAGCAGTGTTGGTGCTCTCAAGCTGCATGAGTCACATGGAGATCCTCGATTGTCGTACTTGCGCGTATGCTAGTACAGCTCCTGTGTGATGTGTACTCTCATTTAACGACGTATGTGAAGTGGCAAGACTCGTTCTCGTTACTGAAGTCTCCATCCATCATTATTCACTGTCCTCCCGCCTGCTTCTTATGTTGCTCTACATGTTCATTCATCGTCACTTTACACCGTCATGCACTCGCCGTCCCGCGCTACTCATCCAGGCTCAGAACAACATTATCTGACATCTTTGGAAACTGCATATCAAGTAGATCACCACGTCGTTGTCCTCCGTCTAGGTGTCTGTACTACCCATGCTAGTAGTTGGAGCTCCAGAACTTGTTGCAATGTTGCAACACTTGCCTATTTCTCACTTGTCCGTACAGAAGAGCTGTCGCGTGAGATATGAGGATGCCGGTTTATATCTGTGTGGGGTAGTCGCTCCCGCTCCATCCGGACTGAAATTTGACGGCATCGTTTTTCACGGAGATTTCGCCGGAGGTGATTGGAAGAATAGAAAGATTAGATACGGAGAACAATGGGATGCACAGAATGAGTGGATGTGGTCAGTTTAACTGCTGGGCAGAGGAAGCAGTGTTGGTGCTCTCAAGCTGCATGAGTCACATGGAGATCCTCGATTGTCGTGCTTGCGCGTATGCTAGTACAGCTTCTGTGTGATGTGTACTCTCATTTAACGACGTATGTGAAGTGGCAAGACTCGTTCTCGTTACTGAAGTCTCCATCCATCATTATTCACTGTCCTCCCGCCTGCTTCTTATGTTGCTCTACATGTTCATTCATCGTCACTTTACACCGTCATGCACTCGCCGTCCCGCGCTACTCATCCAGGCTCAGAACAACATTATCTGACATCTTTGGAAACTGCATATCAAGTAGATCACCACGTCGTTGTCCTCCGTCTAGGTGTCTGTACTACCCATGCTAGTAGTGGAGCTCCAGAACTTGTTGCAATGTTGCAACACTTGCCTATTTCTCACTTGTCCGTACAGAAGAGCTGTCGCGTGAGATATGAGGATGCCGATTTATATCTGTGTGGGGTAGTCGTTCCCGCTCCATCCGGACTGAAATTTGACGGCATCGTTTTTCACGGAGATTTCGCCGGAGATGATTGGAAGAATAGAAAGATTAGATACGGAGAACAATGAGATGCACAGAATGAGTGGATGTGGTCAGTTTAACTGCTGGGCAGAGGAAGCAGTGTTGGTGCTCTCAAGCTGCATGAGTCACATGGAGATCCTCGATTGTCGTACTTGCGCGTATGCTAGTACAGCTCCTGTGTGATGTGTACTCTCATTTAACGACGTATGTGAAGTGGCAAGACTCGTTCTCGTTACTGAAGTCTCCATCCATCATTATTCACTGTCCTCCCGCCTGCTTCTTATGTTGCTCTACATGTTCATTCATCGTCACTTTACACCGTCATGCACTCGCCGTCCCGCGCTACTCATCCAGGCTCAGAACAACATTATCTGACATCTTTGGAAACTGCATATCAAGTAGATCACCACGTCGTTGTCCTCCGTCTAGGTGTCTGTACTACCCATGCTAGTAGTTGGAGCTCCAGAACTTGTTGCAATGTTGCAACACTTGCCTATTTCTCACTTGTCCGTACAGAAGAGCTGTCGCGTGAGATATGAGGATGCCGATTTATATCTGTGTGGGGTAGTCGCTCCCGCTCCATCCGGACTGAAATTTGACGGCATCGTTTTTCACGGAGATTTCGCCGGAGATGATTGGAAGAATAGAAAGATTAGATACGGAGAACAATGGGATGCACAGAATGAGTGGATGTGGTCAGTTTAACTGCTGGGCAGAGGAAGCAGTGTTGGTGCTCTCAAGCTGCATGAGTCACATGGAGATCCTCGATTGTCGTACTTGCGCGTATGCTAGTACAGCTTCTGTGTGATGTGTACTCTCATTTAACGACGTATGTGAAGTGGCAAGACTCGTTCTCGTTACTGAAGTCTCCATCCATCATTATTCACTGTCCTCCCGCCTGCTTCTTATGTTGCTCTACATGTTCATTCATCGTCACTTTACACCGTCATGCACTCGCCGTCCCGCGCTACTCATCCAGGCTCAGAACAACATTATCTGACATCTTTGGAAACTGCATATCAAGTAGATCACCACGTCGTTGTCCTCCGTCTAGGTGTCTGTACTACCCATGCTAGTAGTGGAGCTCCAGAACTTGTTGCAATGTTGCAACACTTGCCTATTTCTCACTTATCCGTACAGAAGAGCGGACGCGTGAGATTTGGGAATGCCGGTTTATATCTGTGTGGGGTAGTTGTTCCCGCTCCATCCGGACTGAAATTTGACGGCATCGTTTTTCACGGAGATTTCGCCGGAGGTGATTGGAAGAATAGAAAGATTAGAAACGGAGAACAATGAGATGCACAGAATGAGTGGATGTGGTCAGTTTAACTGCTGGGCAGAGGAAGCAGTGTTGGTGCTCTCAAGCTGCATGAGTCACATGGAGATCCTCGATGTCGTACTTGCGCGTATGCTAGTACAGCTTCTGTGTGATGTGTACTCTCATTTAACGACGTATGTGAAGTGGCAAGACTCGTTCTCGTTACTGAAGTCTCCATCCATCATTATTCACTGTCCTCCCGCCTGCTTCTTATGTTGCTCTACATGTTCATTCATCGTCACTTTACACCGTCATGCACTCGCCGTCCCGCGCTACTCATCCAGGCTCAGAACAACATTATCTGACATCTTTGGAAACTGCATATCAAGTAGATCACCACGTCGTTGTCCTCCGTCTAGGTGTCTGTACTACCCATGCTAGTAGTGGAGCTCCAGAACTTGTTGCAATGTTGCAACACTTGCCTATTTCTCACTTGTCCGTACAGAAGAGCTGTCGCGTGAGATATGAGGATGCGATATGTGTGTGGGGTAGTCGTTCCCGCTCCATCCGGACTGAAATTTGACGGCATCGTTTTTCACGGAGATTTCGCCGGAGGTGATTGGAAGAATAGAAAGATTAGATACGGAGAACAATGGGATGCACAGAATGAGTGGATGTGGTCAGTTTAACTGCTGGGCAGAGGAAGCAGTGTTGGTGCTCTCAAGCTGCATGAGTCACATGGAGATCCTCGATGTCGTACTTGCGCGTATGCTAGTACAGCTTCTGTGTGATGTGTACTCTCATTTAACGACGTATGTGAAGTGGCAAGACTCGTTCTCGTTACTGAAGTCTCCATCCATCATTATTCACTGTCCTCCCGCCTGCTTCTTATGTTGCTCTACATGTTCATTCATCGTCACTTTACACCGTCATGCACTCGCCGTCCCGCGCTACTCATCCAGGCTCAGAACAACATTATCTGACATCTTTGGAAACTGCATATCAAGTAGATCACCACGTCGTTGTCCTCCGTCTAGGTGTCTGTACTACCCATGCTAGTGGTGGAGCTCCAGAACTTGTTGCAATGTTGCAACACTTGCCTATTTCTCACTTATCCGTACAGAAGAGCTGTCGCGTGAGATATGGGGATGCCGGTTTATATCTGTGTGGGGTAGTCGCTCCCGCTCCATCCGGACTGAAATTTGACGGCATCGTTTTTCACGGAGATTTCGCCGGAGGTGATTGGAAGAATAGAAAGATTAGATACGGAGAACAATGGGATGCACAGAATGAGTGGATGTGGTCAGTTTAACTGCTGGGCAGAGGAAGCAGTGTTGGTGCTCTCAAGCTGCATGAGTCACATGGAGATCCTCGATTGTCGTACTTGCGCGTATGCTAGTACAGCTTCTGTGTGATGTGTACTCTCATTTAACGACGTATGTGAAGTGGCAAGACTCGTTCTCGTTACTGAAGTCTCCATCCATCATTATTCACTGTCCTCCCGCCTGCTTCTTATGTTGCTCTACATGTTCATTCATCGTCACTTTACACCGTCATGCCCTCGCCGTCCCGCGCTACTCATCCAGGCTCAGAACAACATTATCTGACATCTCTGGAAACTGCATATCAAGTAGATCACCACGTCGTTGTGTCCTCCGTCTAGGTGTCTGTACTACCCATGCTAGTAGTGGAGCTCCAGAACTTGTTGCAATGTTGCAACACTTGCCTATTTCTCACTTGTCCGTACAGAAGAGCTGTCGCGTGAGAGTTGGGGATGCGGGTTTATATCCGTGTGGGGTAGTCGCTCCCGCTCCATCTGGACTGAAATTTGACGGCATCGTTTTTCACGGAGATTTCGCTGTAGGTGATTGGAAGAATAGAAAGATTAGATACGGAGAACAATGGGATGCATAGAATGAGTGGATGTGGTCAGTTTAACTGCTGGGCAGAGGAAGCAGTGTTGGTGCTCTCAAGCTGCATGAGTCACATGGAGATCCTCGATGTCGTACTTGCGCGTATGCTAGTACAGCTTCTGTGTGATGTGTACTCTCATTTAACGACGTATGTGAAGTGGCAAGACTCGTTCTCGTTACTGAAGTCTCCATCCATCATTATTCACTGTCCTCCCGCCTGCTTCTTATGTTGCTCTACATGTTCATTCATCGTCACTTTACACCGTCATGCACTCGCCGTCCCGCGCTACTCATCCAGGCTCAGAACAACATTATCTGACATCTTTGGAAACTGCATATCAAGCAGATCACCACGTCGTTGTCCTCCGTCTAGGTGTCTGTACTACCCATGCTAGTGGTGGAGCTCCAGAACTTGTTGCAATGTTGCAACACTTGCCTATTTCTCACTTGTCCGTACAGAAGAGCTGTCGCGTGAGATATGAGGATGCTGTAACGGGGCACCCTGAAGCTTGTACTGGTGACAGTACAAGCTACTTATTCTGATGACAGAATAAGGCGGTGCCTCGTAACTTCACGTACACTCGTACGTGCAGAGGAAGACGGTAAGAAGAAGCGAGTACTTGGTTAAAGTAAAAAGTAGAACAGTATTTATAATAGTTAATGTCTGCACTAAATCACTATTTATCTTCATCTAACTATGTCTAAATTCAAATGTGTAAATCAATTATATGCTCACCACTCATTGCGTGCGTCTGTCGTGGCGCGTCTTCGTTAGTTGATATAATGGCCTATATCAACCAATTAGGAACACCTCGTAAGTGCTACAGAAGATTTGTCCTTAAGACAATATTCTGAGAATATAACTCTTATAGTTATATTCTATTAACAATTTCTTATAAATTGTCATGTAACGATTCACCCCGTTACAGATGCCGGTTAATATCTGTGTGGGGTAGTCGTTCCCGCTCCATCCGGAATGAAATTTGACGGCATCGTTTTTCACGGAGATTTCGCCGGAGATGATTGGAAGAATAGAAAGATTAGATACGGAGAACAATGGGATGCATAGAATGAGTGGATGTGGTCAGTTTAACTGCTGGGCAGAGGAAGCAGTGTTGGTGCTCTCAAGCTGCATGAGTCACATGGAGATCCTCGATTGTCGTACTTGCGCGTATGCTAGTACAGCTTCTGTGTGATGTGTACTCTCATTTAACGACGTATGTGAAGTGGCAAGACTCGTTCTCGTTACTGAAGTCTCCATCCATCATTATTCACTGTCCTCCCGCCTGCTTCTTATGTTGCTCTACATGTTCATTCATCGTCACTTTACACCGTCATGCACTCGCCGTCCCGCGCTACTCATCCAGGCTCAGAACAACATTATCTGACATCTTTGGAAACTGCATATCAAGCAGATCACCACGTCGTTGTCCTCCGTCTAGGTGTCTGTACTACCCATGCTAGTGGTGGAGCTCCAGAACTTGTTGCAATGTTGCAACACTTGCCTATTTCTCACTTGTCCGTACAGAAGAGCTGTCGCGTGAGATATGAGGATGCTGTAACGGGGCACCCTGAAGCTTGTACTGGTGACAGTACAAGCTACTTATTCTGATGACAGAATAAGGCGGTGCCTCGTAACTTCACGTACACTCGTACGTGCAGAGGAAGACGGTAAGAAGAAGCGAGTACTTGGTTAAAGTAAAAGTAGAACAGTATTTATAATAGTTAATGTCTGCACTAAATCACTATTTATCTTCATCTAACTATGTCTAAATTCAAATGTGTAAATCAATTATCTGCTCACCACTCATTGCGTGCGTCTGTCGTGGCGCGTCTTCGTTAGTTGATATAATGGCCTATATCAACCAATTAGGAACACCTCGTAAGTGCTACAGAAGATTTGTCCTTAAGACAATATTCTGAGAATATAACTCTTATAGTTATATTCTATTAACAATTTCTTATAAATTGTCATGTAACGATTCACCCCGTTACAGATTCCGGTTAATATCTGTGTGGGGTAGTCGTTCCCGCTCCATCCGGACTGAAATTTGACGGCATCGTTTTTCACGGAGATTTCGCCGGAGATGATTGGAAGAATAGAAAGATTAGATACGGAGAACAATGGGATGCATAGAATGAGTGGATGTGGTCAGTTTAACTGCTGGGCAGAGGAAGCAGTGTTGGTGCTCTCAAGCTGCATGAGTCACATGGAGATCCTCGATTGTCGTACTTGCGCGTATGCTAGTACAGCTCCTGTGTGACGTGTACTCTCATTTAACGACGTATGTGAAGTGGCAAGACTCGTTCTCGTTACTGAAGTCTCCATCCATCATTATTCACTGTCCTCCCGCCTGCTTCTTATGTTGCTCTACATGTTCATTCATCGTCACTTTACACCGTCATGCACTTGCCGTCCCGCGCTACTCATCCAGGCTCAGAACAACATTATCTGACATCTTTGGAAACTGCATATCAAGCAGATCACCACGTCGTTGTCCTCCGTCTAGGTGTCTGTACTACCCATGCTAGTAGTGGAGCTCCAGAACTTGTTGCAATGTTGCAACACTTGCCTATTTCTCACTTGTCCGTACAGAAGAGCTTTCGCGTGAGATATTAGGATGCTGTAACGGGGCACCCTGAAGCTTGTACTGGTGACAGTACAAGCTACTTATTCTGATGACAGAATAAGGCGGTGCCTCGTAACTTCACGTACACTCGTACGTGCAGAGGAAGACGGTAAGAAGAAGCGAGTACTTGGTTAAAGTAAAAAGTAGAACAGTATTTATAATAGTTAATGTCTGCACTAAATCACTATTTATCTTCATCTAACTATGTCTAAATTCAAATGTGTAAATCAATTATCTGCTCACCACTCATTGCGTGCGTCTGTCGTGGCGCGTCTTCGTTAGTTGATATAATGGCCTATATCAACCAATTAGGAACACCTCGTAAGTGCTACAGAAGATTTGTCCTTATGACAATATTCTGAGAATATAACTCTTATAGTTATATTCTATTAACAATTTCTTATAAATTGTCATGTAACGATTCACCCCGTTACAGATTCCGGTTAATATCTGTGTGGGGTAGTCGTTCCCGCTCCATCCGGAATGAAATTTGACGGCATCGTTTTTCACGGAGATTTCGCCGGAGATGATTGGAAGAATAGAAAGATTAGATACGGAGAACAATGGGATGCATAGAATGAGTGGATGTGGTCAGTTTAACTGCTGGGCAGAGGAAGCAGTGTTGGTGCTCTCAAGCTGCATGAGTCACATGGAGATCCTCGATGTCGTACTTGCGCGTATGCTAGTACAGCTTCTGTGTGACGTGTACTCTCATTTAACGACGTATGTGAAGTGGCAAGACTCGTTCTCGTTACTGAAGTCTCCATCCATCATTATTCACTGTCCTCCCGCCTGCTTCTTATGTTGCTCTACATGTTCATTCATCGTCACTTTACAACGTCATGCACTTGCCGTCCCGAGCTACTCATCCAGGCTCAGAACAACATTATCTGACATCTTTGGAAACTGCATATCAAGCAGATCACCACGTCGTTGTCCTCCGTCTAGGTGTCTGTACTACCCATGCTAGTAGTGGAGCTCCAGAACTTGTTGCAATGTTGCAACACTTGCCTATTTCTCACTTGTCCGTACAGAAGAGCTGTCGCGTGAGATATGAGGATGCTGTAACGGGGCACCCTGAAGCTTGTACTGGTGACAGTACAAGCTACTTATTCTGATGACAGAATAAGGGGTGCCTGTAACTTCACGTACACTCGTACGTGCAGAGGAAAGACGGTAAGAAGAAGCGAGTACTTGGTTAAAGTAAAAGTAGAACAGTATTTATAATAGTTAATGTCTGCACTAAATCACTATTTATCTTCATCTAACTATGTCTAAATTCAAATGTGTAAATCAATTATCTGCTCACCACTCATTGCGTGCGTCTGTCGTGGCGCGTCTTCGTTAGTTGATATAATGGCCTATATCAACCAATTAGGAACACCTCGTAAGTGCTACAGAAGATTTGTCCTTATGACAATATTCTAAGAATATAACTCTTATAGTTATATTCTATAACAATTTCTTATAAATTGTCATGTAACGATTCACCCCGTTACAGATGCCGGTTAATATCTGTGTGGGGTAGTCGTTCCCGCTCCATCCGGAATGAAATTTGACGGCATCGTTTTTCACGGAGATTTCGCCGGAGATGATTGGAAGAATAGAAAGATTAGATACGGAGAACAATGGGATGCACAGAATGAGTGGATGTGGTCAGTTTAACTGCTGGGCAGAGGAAGCAGTGTTGGTGCTCTCAAGCTGCATGAGTCACATGGAGATCCTCGATTGTCGTACTTGCGCGTATGCTAGTACAGCTTCTGTGTGATGTGTACTCTCATTTAACGACGTATGTGAAGTGGCAAGACTCGTTCTCGTTACTGAAGTCTCCATCCATCATTATTCACTGTCCTCCCGCCTGCTTCTTATGTTGCTCTACATGTTCATTCATCGTCACTTTACACCGTCATGCACTTGCCGTCCCGCGCTACTCATCCAGGCTCAGAACAACATTATCTGACATCTTTGGAAACTGCATATCAAGCAGATCACCACTTCATTGTCCTCCGTCTAGGTGTCTGTACTACCCATGCTAGTAGTGGAGCTCCCGAACTTGTTGCAATGTTGTAACACTTGCCTATTTCTCACTTGTCCGTACAGAAGAGCTGTCGCGTGAGATATGAGGATGCCGTAACGGGGCACCCTGAAGCTTGTACTGGTGACAGTACAAGCTACTTATTCTGATGACAGAATAAGGCGGTGCCTCGTAACTTCACGTACACTCGTACGTGCAGAGGAAGACGGTAAGAAGAAGCAAGTACTTGGTTAAAGTAAAAAGTAGAACAGTATTTATAATAGTTAATGTCTGTTAATAAATCACTATTTATCTTCATCTAACTATGTCTAAATTCAAATGTGTAAATCAATTATCTGCTCACCACTCATTGCGTGCGTCTGTCGTGGCGCGTCTTCGTTAGTTGATATAATGGCCTATATCAACCAATTAGGAACACCTCGTAAGTGCTACAGAAGATTTGTCCTTATGACAATATTCTGAGAATATAACTCTTATAGTTATATTCTATTAACAATTTCTTATAAATTGTCATGTAACGATTCACCCCGTTACAGATGCCGGTTAATATCTGTGGGGGGTAGTCGTTCCCGCTCCATCCGGAATGAAATTTGACGGCATCGTTTTTCACGGAGATTTCGCCGGAGATGATTGGAAGAATAGAAAGATTAGATACGGAGAACAATGGGATGCACAGAATGAGTGGATGTGGTCAGTTTAACTGCTGGGCAGAGGAAGCAGTGTTGGTGCTCTCAAGCTGCATGAGTCACATGGAGATCCTCGATGTCGTACTTGCGCGTATGCTAGTACAGCTTCTGTGTGATGTGTACTCTCATTTAACGACGTATGTGAAGTGGCAAGACTCGTTCTCGTTACTGAAGTCTCCATCCATCATTATTCACTGTCCTCCCGCCTGCTTCTTATGTTGCTCTACATGTTCATTCATCGTCACTTTACACCGTCATGCACTCGCCGTCCCGCGCTACTCATCCAGGCTCAGAACAACATTATCTGACATCTTTGGAAACTGCATATCAAGCAGATCACCACGTCGTTGTCCTCCGTCTAGGTGTCTGTACTACCCATGCTAGTGGTGGAGCTCCAGAACTTGTTGCAATGTTGCAACACTTGCCTATTTCTCACTTGTCCGTACAGAAGAGCTGTCGCGTGAGATATGAGGATGCCGGTTAATATCTGTGTGGGGTAGTCGTTCCCGCTCCATCCGGACTGAAATTTGACGGCATCGTTTTTCACGGAGATTTCGCCGGAGGTGATTGGAAGAATAGAAAGATTAGATACGGAGAACAATGGGATGCACAGAATGAGTGGATGTGGTCAGTTTAACTGCTGGGCAGAGGAAGCAGTGTTGGTGCTCTCAAGCTGCATGAGTCACATGGAGATCCTCGATGTCGTACTTGCGCGTATGCTAGTACAGCTTCTGTGTGATGTGTACTCTCATTTAACGACGTATGTGAAGTGGCAAGACTCGTTCTCGTTACTGAAGTCTCCATCCATCATTATTCACTGTCCTCCCGCCTGCTTCTTATGTTGCTCTACATGTTCATTCATCGTCACTTTACACCGTCATGCACTCGCCGTCCCGCGCTACTCATCCAGGCTCAGAACAACATTATCTGACATCTTTGGAAACTGCATATCAAGCAGATCACCACTTCGTTGTCCTCCGTCTAGGTGTCTGTACTACCCATGCTAGTAGTGGAGCTCCAGAACTTGTTGCAATGTTGCAACACTTGCCTATTTCTCACTTGTCCGTAAAGAAGAGCTGTCGCGTGAGATATGAGGATGCCGGTTTATATCTGTGTGGGGTAGTCGCTCCCGCTCCATCCGGACTGAAATTTGACGGCATCGTTTTTCACGGAGATTTCGCCGGAGGTGATTGGAAGAATAGAAAGATTAGATATGGAGAACATTGGGATGCACAGAATGAGTGGATGTGGTCAGTTTAACTGCTGGGCAGAGGAAGCAGTGTTGGTGCTCTCAAGCTGCATGAGTCACATGGAGATCCTCGATGTCGTACTTGCGCGTATGCTAGTACAGCTCCTGTGTGATGTGTACTCTCATTTAACGACGTATGTGAAGTGGCAAGACTCGTTCTCGTTACTGAAGTCTCCATCCATCATTATTCACTGTCCTCCCGCCTGCTTCTTATGTTGCTCTACATGTTCATTCATCGTCACTTTACACCGTCATGCACTCGCCGTCCCGCGCTACTCATCCAGGCTCAGAACAACATTATCTGACATCTTTGGAAACTGCATATCAAGCAGATCACCACGTCGTTGTCCTCCGTCTAGGTGTCTGTACTACCCATGCTAGTAGTGGAGCTCCAGAACTTGTTGCAATGTTGCAACACTTGCCTATTTCTCACTTGTCCGTACAGAAGAGCTGTCGCGTGAGATATGAGGATGCTGGTTAATATCCGTGTGGGGTAGTCGCTCCCGCATTATCCGGACTGAAATTTGACGGCATCGTTTTTCACGGAGATTTCGCCGGAGGTGATTGGAAGAATAGAAAGATTAGATATGGAGATCAATGGGATGCACAGACTGAGTGGATGTGGTCAGTTTAACTGCTGGGCAGAGGAAGCAGTGTTGGTGCTCTCAAGCTGCATGAGTCACATGGAGATCCTCGATTGTCGTACTTGCGCGTATGCTAGTACAGCTCCTGTGTGAGGTGTACTCTCATTTAACGACGTATGTGAAGTGGCAAGACTCGTTCTCGTTACTGAAGTCTCCATCCATCATTATTCACTGTCCTCCCGCCTGCTTCTTATGTTGCTCTACATGTTCATTCATCGTCACTTTACACCGTCATGCACTCGCCGTCCCGCGCTACTCATCCAGGCTCAGAACAACATTATCTGACATCTTTGGAAACTGCATATCAAGCAGATCACCACGTCGTTGTCCTCCGTCTAGGTGTCTGTACTACCCATGCTAGTAGTGGAGCTCCCGAACTTTTTGCAATGTTGCAACACTTGCCTATTTCTCACTTGTCCGTACAGAAGAGCTGTCGCGTGAGATATGAGGATGCTGTAACGGGGCACCCTGAAGCTTGTACTGGTGACAGTACAAGCTACTTATTCTGATGACAGAATAAGGCGGTGCCTCGTAACTTCACGTACACTCGTACGTGCAGAGGAAGACGGTAAGAAGAAGCGAGTACTTGGTTAAAGTAAAAAGTAGAACAGTATTTATAATAGTTAATGTCTGCCCTAAATCACTATTTATCTTCATCTAACTATGTCTAAATTCAAATGTGTAAATCAATTATATGCTCACCACTCATTGCGTGCGTCTGTCGTGGCGCGTCTTCGTTAGTTGATATAATGGCCTATATCAACCAATTAGGAACACCTCGTAAGTGCTACAGAAGATTTGTCCTTAAGACAATATTCTAAGAATATAACTCTTATAGTTATATTCTATTAACAATTTCTTATAAATTGTCATGTAACGATTCACCCCGTTACAGATTCCGGTTAATATCTGTGGGGGGTAGTCGTTCCCGCTCCATCCGGAATGAAATTTGACGGCATCGTTTTTCACGGAGATTTCGCCGGAGATGATTGGAAGAATAGAAAGATTAGATACGGAGAACAATGGGATGCACAGACTGAGTGGATGTGGTCAGTTTAACTGCTGGGCAGAGGAAGCAGTGTTGGTGCTCTCAAGCTGCATGAGTCACATGGAGATCCTCGATGTCGTACTTGCGCGTATGCTAGTACAGCTTCTGTGTGATGTGTACTCTCATTTAACGTCGTATGTGAAGTGGCAAGACTCGTTCTCGTTACTGAAGTCTCCATCCATCATTATTCACTGTCCTCCCGCCTGCTTCTTATGTTGCTCTACATGTTCATTCATCGTCACTTTACAACGTCATGCACTTGCCGTCCCGCGCTACTCATCCAGGCTCAGAACAACATTATCTGACATCTTTGGAAACTGCATATCAAGCAGATCACCACGTCGTTGTCCTCCGTCTAGGTGTCTGTACTACCCATGCTAGTGGTGGAGCTCCAGAACTTGTTGCAATGTTGCAACACTTGAGTTCTCCTCACTTGTCCGTACAGAAGAGCTGTCGCGTGAGATATGAGGATGCTGTAACGGGGCACCCTGAAGCTGACTGGTGAAGTCAAGTTATCTGATGACAGAATAAGGGGTGCTCGTAACTCACGTACACTCGTACGTGCAGAGGAAGACGGTAAGAAGAAGCGATCTTGGTTAAAGTAAAAGTAGAAAGTATATAATAGTAATGTCTTAAATCATATTTATCTCATCTAACTAGTCTAAATTCAAATGTGTAAATCAATTATATTCACACTATTGCGTGGTCTGTCGTGGGTCTCGTAGTGATATAATGGTATATCAACAATTAGGAAACTCGAAGTGTAAGAAGATTTGTTTAAGAAATATCTAAAATATAATTATAGTTATATTCTATTAAATTTCTTATAAATGTCATGTAACGATTACCCGTTAAGATTCCGGTTAATATCTGTGGGGGGTAGTCGTTCCCGCTCCATCCGGACTGAAATTTGACGGCATCGTTTTTCACGGAGATTTCGCCGGAGATGATTGGACGAATAGAAAGATTAGATACGGAGAACAATGGGATGCACAGAATGAGTGGATGTGGTCAGTTTAACTGCTGGGCAGAGGAAGCAGTGTTGGTGCTCTCAAGCTGCATGAGTCACATGGAGATCCTCGATTGTCGTACTTGCGCGTATGCTAGTACAGCTTCTGTGTGATGTGTACTCTCATTTAACGACGTATGTGAAGTGGCAAGACTCGTTCTCGTTACTGAAGTCTCCATCCATCATTATTCACTGTCCTCCCGCCTGCTTCTTATGTTGCTCTACATGTTCATTCATCGTCACTTTACACCGTCATGCACTCGCCGTCCCGCGCTACTCATCCAGGCTCAGAACAACATTATCTGACATCTTTGGAAACTGCATATCAAGTAGATCACCACGTCGTTGTCCTCCGTCTAGGTGTCTGTACTACCCATGCTAGTAGTGGAGCTCCAGAACTTGTTGCAATGTTGCAACACTTGCCTATTTCTCACTTGTCCGTACAGAAGAGCTGTCGCGTGAGATGTGAGGATGCCGATTTATATCTGTGTGGGGTAGTCGCTCCCGCTCCATCCGGACTGAAATTTGACGGCATCATTTTTCACGGAGATTTCGCCGGAGGTGATTGGAAGAATAGAAAGATTAGATACGGTGAACAATGGGATGCACAGAATGAGTGGATGTGGTCAGTTTAACTGCTGGGCAGAGGAAGCAGTGTTGGTGCTCTCAAGCTGCATGAGTCACATGGAGATCCTCGATTGTCGTGCTTGCGCGTATGCTAGTACAGCTCCTGTGTGATGTGTACTCTCATTTAACGACGTATGTGAAGTGGCAAGACTCGTTCTCGTTACTGAAGTCTCCATCCATCATTATTCACTGTCCTCCCGCCTGCTTCTTATGTTGCTCTACATGTTCATTCATCGTCACCTTACAACGTCATGCACTCGCCGTCCCGCGCTACTCATCCAGGCTCAGAACAACATTATCTGACATCTTTGGAAACTGCATATCAAGCAGATCACCACGTCGTTGTCCTCCGTCTAGGTGTCTGTACTACCCATGCTAGTAGTGGAGCTCCCGAACTTGTTGCAATGTTGCAACACTTGCCTATTTCTCACTTGTCCGTACAGAAGAGCTGTCGCGTGAGATATGAGGATGCTGTAACGGGGCACCCTGAAGCTTGTACTGGTGACAGTACAAGCTACTTATTCTGATGACAGAATAAGGCGGTGCCTCGTAACTTCACGTACACTCGTACGTGCAGAGGAAGACGGTAAGAAGAAGCGAGTACTTGGTTAAAGTAAAAAGTAGAACAGTATTTATAATAGTTAATGTCTGCCCTAAATCACTATTTATCTTCATCTAACTACGTCTAAATTCAAATGTGTAAATCAATTATATGCTCACCACTCATTGCGTGCGTCTGTCGTGGCGCGTCTTCGTTAGTTGATATAATGGCCTATATCAACCAATTAGGAACACCTCGTAAGTGCTACAGAAGATTTGTCCTTAAGACAATATTCTGAGAATATAACTCTTATAGTTATATTCTATTAACAATTTCTTATAAATTGTCATGTAACGATTCACCCCGTTACAGATGCCGGTTAATATCTGTGTGGGGTAGTCGTTCCCGCTCCATCCGGAATGAAATTTGACGGCATCGTTTTTCACGGAGATTTCGCCGGAGATGATTGGAAGAATAGAAAGATTAGATACGGAGAACAATGGGATGCACAGAATGAGTGGATGTGGTCAGTTTAACTGCTGGGCAGAGGAAGCAGTGTTGGTGCTCTCAAGCTGCATGAGTCACATGGAGATCCTCGATTGTCGTACTTGCGCGTATGCTAGTACAGCTCCTGTGTGATGTGTACTCTCATTTAACGACGTATGTGAAGTGGCAAGACTCGTTCTCGTTACTGAAGTCTCCATCCATCATTATTCACTGTCCTCCCGCCTGCTTCTTATGTTGCTCTACATGTTCATTCATCGTCACTTTACACCGTCATGCACTCGCCGTCCCGCGCTACTCATCCAGGCTCAGAACAACATTATCTGACATCTTTGGAAACTGCATATCAAGTAGATCACCACGTCGTTGTCCTCCGTCTAGGTGTCTGTACTACCCATGCTAGTGATGGAGCTCCCGAACTTGTTGCAATGTTGCAACACTTGCCTATTTCTCACTTATCCGTACAGAAGAGCGGACGCGTGAGATATGAGGATGCCGATTTATATCTGTGCGAGGTAGTCGTTCCCGCTCCATCAGGACTGAAATTTGACGGCATCGTTTTTCACGGAGATTTCGCCGGAGATGATTGGAAGAATAGAAAGATTAGATAGGGAGAACACTGAGATGCATAGAATGAGTGGATGTGGTCAGTTTAACTGCTGGGCAGAGGAAGCAGTGTTGGTGCTCTCAAGCTGCATGAGTCACATGGAGATCCTCGTTTGTCGTACTTGCGCGTATGCTAGTACAGCTTCTGTGTGATGTGTACTCTCATTTAACGACGTATGTGAAGTGGCAAGACTCGTTCTCGTTACTGAAGTCTCCATCCATCATTATTCACTGTCCTCCCGCCTGCTTCTTATGTTGCTCTACATGTTCATTCATCGTCACTTTACACCGTCATGCACTCGCCGTCCCGCGCTACTCATCCAGGCTCAGAACAACATTATCTGACATCTTTGGAAACTGCATATCAAGTAGATCACCACGTCGTTGTCCTCCGTCTAGGTGTCTGTACTACCCATGCTAGTGGTGGAGCTCCATAACTTGTTGCAATGTTGCAACACTTGCCTATTTCTCGCTTATCCGTACAGAAGAGCGGACGCGTGAGTTATGGGAATGCAGGTTTATATCTGTGTGGGGTAGTCGCTCCCGCTCCATCCAGACTGAAATTTGTCGGCATCGTTTTTCACGGAGATTTCGCCGGAGATGATTGGAAGAATAGAAAGATTAGATACGGAGAACATTGGGATGCATAGAATGAGTGGATGTGGTCAGTTTAACTGCTGGGCAGAGGAAGCAGTGTTGGTGCTCTCAAGCTGCATGAGTCACATGGAGACCCTCGATTGTCGTGCTTGCGCGTATGCTAGTACAGCTTCTGTGTGACGTGTACTCTCATTTAACGACGTATGTAAAGTGGCAAGACTCGTTCTCGTTACTGAAGTCTCCATCCATCATTATTCACTGTCCTCCCGCCTGCTTCTTATGTTGCTCTACATGTTCATTCATCGTCACTTTACACCGTCATGCACTCGCCGTCCCGCGCTACTCATCCAGGCTCAGAACAACATTATCTGACATCTTTGGAAACTGCATATCAAGTAGATCACCACGTCGTTGTCCTCCGTCTAGGTGTCTGTACTACCCATGCTAGTGGTGGAGCTCCAGAACTTGTTGCAATGTTGCAACACTTGCCTATTTCTCACTTGTCCGTACAGAAGAGCTGTCGCGTGAGATATGAGGATGCCGATTTATATCTGTGTGGGGTAGTCGTTCCCGCTCCATCCGGACTGAAATTTGACGGCATCGTTTTTCACGGAGATTTCGCCGGAGATGATTGGAAGAATAGAAAGATTAGATACGGAGAACAATGGGATGCACAGAATGAGTGGATGTGGTCAGTTTAACTGCTGGGCAGAGGAAGCAGTGTTGGTGCTCTCAAGCTGCATGAGTCACATGGAGATCCTCGATTGTGTCGTACTTGCGCGTATGCTAGTACAGCTCCTGTGTGATGTGTACTCTCATTTAACGACGTATGTGAAGTGGCAAGACTCGTTCTCGTTACTGAAGTCTCCATCCATCATTATTCACTGTCCTCCCGCCTGCTTCTTATGTTGCTCTACATGTTCATTCATCGTCACTTTACACCGTCATGCACTCGCCGTCCCGCGCTACTCATCCAGGCTCAGAACAACATTATCTGACATCTTTGGAAACTGCATATCAAGTAGATCACCACGTCGTTGTCCTCCGTCTAGGTGTCTGTACTACCCATGCTAGTAGTGGAGCTCCAGAACTTGTTGCAATGTTGCAACACTTGCCTATTTCTCACTTGTCCGTACAGAAGAGCTGTCGACGCGTGAGATATGAGGATGCCGATTTATATCTGTGTGGGGTAGTCGCTCCCGCTCCATCCGGACTGAAATTTGACGGCATCGTTTTTCACGGAGATTTCGCCGGAGATGATTGGAAGAATAGAAAGATTAGATACGGAGAACAATGGGATGCACAGAATGAGTGGATGTGGTCAGTTTAACTGCTGGGCAGAGGAAGCAGTGTTGGTGCTCTCAAGCTGCATGAGTCACATGGAGATCCTCGATTGTCGTACTTGCGCGTATGCTAGTACAGCTCCTGTGTGATGTGTACTCTCATTTAACGACGTATGTGAAGTGGCAAGACTCGTTCTCGTTACTGAAGTCTCCATCCATCATTATTCACTGTCCTCCCGCCTGCTTCTTATGTTGCTCTACATGTTCATTCATCGTCACTTTACACCGTCATGCACTCGCCGTCCCGCGCTACTCATCCAGGCTCAGAACAACATTATCTGACATCTTTGGAAACTGCATATCAAGTAGATCACCACGTCGTTGTCCTCCGTCTAGGTGTCTGTACTACCCATGCTAGTGGTGGAGCTCCAGAACTTGTTGCAATGTTGCAACACTTGCCTATTTCTCACTTGTCCGTACAGAAGAGCTGTCGCGTGAGATATGAGGATGCCGGTTTATATCTGTGTGGGGTAGTCGTTCCCGCTCCATCCGGACTGAAATTGACGGCATCGTTTTTCACGGAGATTTCGCCGGAGATGATTGGAAGAATAGAAAGATTAGATACGGAGAACAATGGGATGCACAGAATGAGTGGATGTGGTCAGTTTAACTGCTGGGCAGAGGAAGCAGTGTTGGTGCTCTCAAGCTGCATGAGTCACATGGAGATCCTCGATTGTCGTACTTGCGCGTATGCTAGTACAGCTCCTGTGTGATGTGTACTCTCATTTAACGACGTATGTGAAGTGGCAAGACTCGTTCTCGTTACTGAAGTCTCCATCCATCATTATTCACTGTCCTCCCGCCTGCTTCTTATGTTGCTCTACATGTTCATTCATCGTCACTTTACACCGTCATGCACTCGCCGTCCCGCGCTACTCATCCAGGCTCAGAACAACATTATCTGACATCTTTGGAAACTGCATATCAAGTAGATCACCACGTCGTTGTCCTCCGTCTAGGTGTCTGTACTACCCATGCTAGTAGTGGAGCTCCAGAACTTGTTGCAATGTTGCAACACTTGCCTATTTCTCACTTGTCCGTACAGAAGAGCTGTCGCGTGAGATATGAGGATGCCGATTTATATCTGTGTGGGGTAGTCGTTCCCGCTCCATCCGGACTGAAATTTGACGGCATCGTTTTTCACGGAGATTTCGCCGGAGATGATTGGAAGAATAGAAAGATTAGATACGGAGAACAATGGGATGCACAGAATGAGTGGATGTGGTCAGTTTAACTGCTGGGCAGAGGAAGCAGTGTTGGTGCTCTCAAGCTGCATGAGTCACATGGAGATCCTCGATTGTCGTACTTGCGCGTATGCTAGTACAGCTCCTGTGTGATGTGTACTCTCATTTAACGACGTATGTGAAGTGGCAAGACTCGTTCTCGTTACTGAAGTCTCCATCCATCATTATTCACTGTCCTCCCGCCTGCTTCTTATGTTGCTCTACATGTTCATTCATCGTCACTTTACACCGTCATGCACTCGCCGTCCCGCGCTACTCATCCAGGCTCAGAACAACATTATCTGACATCTTTGGAAACTGCATATCAAGTAGATCACCACGTCGTTGTCCTCCGTCTAGGTGTCTGTACTACCCATGCTAGTAGTGGAGCTCCAGAACTTGTTGCAATGTTGCAACACTTGCCTATTTCTCACTTATCCGTACAGAAGAGCGGACGCGTGAGATATGAGGATGCCGATTTATATCTGTGCGGGTTAGTCGTTCCCGCTCCATCCGGACTGAAATTGACGGCATCGTTTTTCACGGAGATTTCGCCGGAGATGATTGGAAGAATAGAAAGATTAGATACGGAGAACAATGGGATGCACAGAATGAGTGGATGTGGTCAGTTTAACTGCTGGGCAGAGGAAGCAGTGTTGGTGCTCTCAAGCTGCATGAGTCACATGGAGATCCTCGATTGTCGTACTTGCGCGTATGCTAGTACAGCTCCTGTGTGATGTGTACTCTCATTTAACGACGTATGTGAAGTGGCAAGACTCGTTCTCGTTACTGAAGTCTCCATCCATCATTATTCACTGTCCTCCCGCCTGCTTCTTATGTTGCTCTACATGTTCATTCATCGTCACTTTACACCGTCATGCACTCGCCGTCCCGCGCTACTCATCCAGGCTCAGAACAACATTATCTGACATCTTTGGAAACTGCATATCAAGTAGATCACCACGTCGTTGTCCTCCGTCTAGGTGTCTGTACTACCCATGCTAGTAGTGGAGCTCCAGAACTTGTTGCAATGTTGCAACACTTGCCTATTTCTCACTTATCCGTACAGAAGAGCGGACGCGTGAGATATGAGGATGCCGATTTATATCTGTGTGGGGTAGTCGTTCCCGCTCCATCCGGACTGAAATTTGACGGCATCGTTTTTCACGGAGATTTCGCCGGAGATGATTGGAAGAATAGAAAGATTAGATACGGAGAACATTGGGATGCACAGAATGAGTGGATGTGGTCAGTTTAACTGCTGGGCAGAGGAAGCAGTGTTGGTGCTCTCAAGCTGCATGAGTCACATGGAGATCCTCGATGTCGTACTTGCGCGTATGCTAGTACAGCTCCTGTGTGATGTGTACTCTCATTTAACGACGTATGTGAAGTGGCAAGACTCGTTCTCGTTACTGAAGTCTCCATCCATCATTATTCACTGTCCTCCCGCCTGCTTCTTATGTTGCTCTACATGTTCATTCATCGTCACTTTACACCGTCATGCACTCGCCGTCCCGCGCTACTCATCCAGGCTCAGAACAACATTATCTGACATCTTTGGAAACTGCATATCAAGTAGATCACCACGTCGTTGTCCTCCGTCTAGGTGTCTGTACTACCCATGCTAGTAGTGGAGCTCCAGAACTTGTTGCAATGTTGCAACACTTGCCTATTTCTCACTTGTCCGTACAGAAGAGCTGTCGCGTGAGATATGAGGATGCCGATTTATATCTGTGTGGGGTAGTCGTTCCCGCTCCATCCGGACTGAAATTTGACGGCATCGTTTTTCACGGAGATTTCGCCGGAGATGATTGGAAGAATAGAAAGATTAGATACGGAGAACAATGGGATGCACAGAATGAGTGGATGTGGTCAGTTTAACTGCTGGGCAGAGGAAGCAGTGTTGGTGCTCTCAAGCTGCATGAGTCACATGGAGATCCTCGATGTCGTACTTGCGCGTATGCTAGTACAGCTCCTGTGTGATGTGTACTCTCATTTAACGACGTATGTGAAGTGGCAAGACTCGTTCTCGTTACTGAAGTCTCCATCCATCATTATTCACTGTCCTCCCGCCTGCTTCTTATGTTGCTCTACATGTTCATTCATCGTCACTTTACACCGTCATGCACTCGCCGTCCCGCGCTACTCATCCAGGCTCAGAACAACATTATCTGACATCTTTGGAAACTGCATATCAAGTAGATCACCACGTCGTTGTCCTCCGTCTAGGTGTCTGTACTACCCATGCTAGTAGTGGAGCTCCAGAACTTGTTGCAATGTTGCAACACTTGCCTATTTCTCACTTGTCCGTACAGAAGAGCTGTCGCGTGAGATATGAGGATGCCGATTTATATCTGTGTGGGGTAGTCGTTCCCGCTCCATCCGGACTGAAATTTGACGGCATCGTTTTTCACGGAGATTTCGCCGGAGATGATTGGAAGAATAGAAAGATTAGATACGGAGAACAATGGGATGCACAGAATGAGTGGATGTGGTCAGTTTAACTGCTGGGCAGAGGAAGCAGTGTTGGTGCTCTCAAGCTGCATGAGTCACATGGAGATCCTCGATTGTCGTACTTGCGCGTATGCTAGTACAGCTCCTGTGTGATGTGTACTCTCATTTAACGACGTATGTGAAGTGGCAAGACTCGTTCTCGTTACTGAAGTCTCCATCCATCATTATTCACTGTCCTCCCGCCTGCTTCTTATGTTGCTCTACATGTTCATTCATCGTCACTTTACACCGTCATGCACTCGCCGTCCCGCGCTACTCATCCAGGCTCAGAACAACATTATCTGACATCTTTGGAAACTGCATATCAAGTAGATCACCACGTCGTTGTCCTCCGTCTAGGTGTCTGTACTACCCATGCTAGTAGTGGAGCTCCAGAACTTGTTGCAATGTTGCAACACTTGCCTATTTCTCACTTGTCCGTACAGAAGAGCTGTCGCGTGAGATATGAGGATGCCGATTTATATCTGTGTGGGGTAGTCGTTCCCGCTCCATCCGGACTGAAATTTGACGGCATCGTTTTTCACGGAGATTTCGCCGGAGATGATTGGAAGAATAGAAAGATTAGATACGGAGAACAATGGGATGCACAGAATGAGTGGATGTGGTCAGTTTAACTGCTGGGCAGAGGAAGCAGTGTTGGTGCTCTCAAGCTGCATGAGTCACATGGAGATCCTCGATGTCGTACTTGCGCGTATGCTAGTACAGCTCCTGTGTGATGTGTACTCTCATTTAACGACGTATGTGAAGTGGCAAGACTCGTTCTCGTTACTGAAGTCTCCATCCATCATTATTCACTGTCCTCCCGCCTGCTTCTTATGTTGCTCTACATGTTCATTCATCGTCACTTTACACCGTCATGCACTCGCCGTCCCGCGCTACTCATCCAGGCTCAGAACAACATTATCTGACATCTTTGGAAACTGCATATCAAGTAGATCACCACGTCGTTGTCCTCCGTCTAGGTGTCTGTACTACCCATGCTAGTGGTGGAGCTCCAGAACTTGTTGCAATGTTGCAACACTTGCCTATTTCTCACTTGTCCGTACAGAAGAGCTGTCGCGTGAGATATGAGGATGCCGATTTATATCTGTGTGGGGTAGTCGTTCCCGCTCCATCCGGACTGAAATTTGACGGCATCGTTTTTCACGGAGATTTCGCCGGAGATGATTGGAAGAATAGAAAGATTAGATACGGAGAACAATGGGATGCACAGAATGAGTGGATGTGGTCAGTTTAACTGCTGGGCAGAGGAAGCAGTGTTGGTGCTCTCAAGCTGCATGAGTCACATGGAGATCCTCGATTGTCGTACTTGCGCGTATGCTAGTACAGCTCCTGTGTGATGTGTACTCTCATTTAACGACGTATGTGAAGTGGCAAGACTCGTTCTCGTTACTGAAGTCTCCATCCATCATTATTCACTGTCCTCCCGCCTGCTTCTTATGTTGCTCTACATGTTCATTCATCGTCACTTTACACCGTCATGCACTCGCCGTCCCGCGCTACTCATCCAGGCTCAGAACAACATTATCTGACATCTTTGGAAACTGCATATCAAGTAGATCACCACGTCGTTGTCCTCCGTCTAGGTGTCTGTACTACCCATGCTAGTGGTGGAGCTCCAGAACTTGTTGCAATGTTGCAACACTTGCCTATTTCTCACTTGTCCGTACAGAAGAGCTGTCGCGTGAGATATGAGGATGCCGATTTATATCTGTGTGGGGTAGTCGTTCCCGCTCCATCCGGACTGAAATTTGACGGCATCGTTTTTCACGGAGATTTCGCCGGAGATGATTGGAAGAATAGAAAGATTAGATACGGAGAACAATGGGATGCACAGAATGAGTGGATGTGGTCAGTTTAACTGCTGGGCAGAGGAAGCAGTGTTGGTGCTCTCAAGCTGCATGAGTCACATGGAGATCCTCGATTGTCGTACTTGCGCGTATGCTAGTACAGCTCCTGTGTGATGTGTACTCTCATTTAACGACGTATGTGAAGTGGCAAGACTCGTTCTCGTTACTGAAGTCTCCATCCATCATTATTCACTGTCCTCCCGCCTGCTTCTTATGTTGCTCTACATGTTCATTCATCGTCACTTTACACCGTCATGCACTCGCCGTCCCGCGCTACTCATCCAGGCTCAGAACAACATTATCTGACATCTTTGGAAACTGCATATCAAGTAGATCACCACGTCGTTGTCCTCCGTCTAGGTGTCTGTACTACCCATGCTAGTGGTGGAGCTCCAGAACTTGTTGCAATGTTGCAACACTTGCCTATTTCTCACTTGTCCGTACAGAAGAGCTGTCGCGTGAGATATGAGGATGCCGATTTATATCTGTGTGGGGTAGTCGTTCCCGCTCCATCCGGACTGAAATTTGACGGCATCGTTTTTCACGGAGATTTCGCCGGAGATGATTGGAAGAATAGAAAGATTAGATACGGAGAACAATGGGATGCACAGAATGAGTGGATGTGGTCAGTTTAACTGCTGGGCAGAGGAAGCAGTGTTGGTGCTCTCAAGCTGCATGAGTCACATGGAGATCCTCGATGTCGTACTTGCGCGTATGCTAGTACAGCTCCTGTGTGATGTGTACTCTCATTTAACGACGTATGTGAAGTGGCAAGACTCGTTCTCGTTACTGAAGTCTCCATCCATCATTATTCACTGTCCTCCCGCCTGCTTCTTATGTTGCTCTACATGTTCATTCATCGTCACTTTACACCGTCATGCACTCGCCGTCCCGCGCTACTCATCCAGGCTCAGAACAACATTATCTGACATCTTTGGAAACTGCATATCAAGTAGATCACCACGTCGTTGTCCTCCGTCTAGGTGTCTGTACTACCCATGCTAGTAGTGGAGCTCCAGAACTTGTTGCAATGTTGCAACACTTGCCTATTTCTCACTTGTCCGTACAGAAGAGCTGTCGCGTGAGATATGAGGATGCCGATTTATATCTGTGTGGGGTAGTCGTTCCCGCTCCATCCGGACTGAAATTTGACGGCATCGTTTTTCACGGAGATTTCGCCGGAGATGATTGGAAGAATAGAAAGATTAGATACGGAGAACAATGGGATGCACAGAATGAGTGGATGTGGTCAGTTTAACTGCTGGGCAGAGGAAGCAGTGTTGGTGCTCTCAAGCTGCATGAGTCACATGGAGATCCTCGATGTCGTACTTGCGCGTATGCTAGTACAGCTCCTGTGTGATGTGTACTCTCATTTAACGACGTATGTGAAGTGGCAAGACTCGTTCTCGTTACTGAAGTCTCCATCCATCATTATTCACTGTCCTCCCGCCTGCTTCTTATGTTGCTCTACATGTTCATTCATCGTCACTTTACACCGTCATGCACTCGCCGTCCCGCGCTACTCATCCAGGCTCAGAACAACATTATCTGACATCTTTGGAAACTGCATATCAAGTAGATCACCACGTCGTTGTCCTCCGTCTAGGTGTCTGTACTACCCATGCTAGTAGTGGAGCTCCAGAACTTGTTGCAATGTTGCAACACTTGCCTATTTCTCACTTGTCCGTACAGAAGAGCTGTCGCGTGAGATATGAGGATGCCGATTTATATCTGTGTGGGGTAGTCGTTCCCGCTCCATCCGGACTGAAATTTGACGGCATCGTTTTTCACGGAGATTTCGCCGGAGATGATTGGAAGAATAGAAAGATTAGATACGGAGAACAATGGGATGCACAGAATGAGTGGATGTGGTCAGTTTAACTGCTGGGCAGAGGAAGCAGTGTTGGTGCTCTCAAGCTGCATGAGTCACATGGAGATCCTCGATGTCGTACTTGCGCGTATGCTAGTACAGCTCCTGTGTGATGTGTACTCTCATTTAACGACGTATGTGAAGTGGCAAGACTCGTTCTCGTTACTGAAGTCTCCATCCATCATTATTCACTGTCCTCCCGCCTGCTTCTTATGTTGCTCTACATGTTCATTCATCGTCACTTTACACCGTCATGCACTCGCCGTCCCGCGCTACTCATCCAGGCTCAGAACAACATTATCTGACATCTTTGGAAACTGCATATCAAGTAGATCACCACGTCGTTGTCCTCCGTCTAGGTGTCTGTACTACCCATGCTAGTAGTGGAGCTCCAGAACTTGTTGCAATGTTGCAACACTTGCCTATTTCTCACTTGTCCGTACAGAAGAGCTGTCGCGTGAGATATGAGGATGCCGGTTTATATCTGTGTGGGGTAGTCGTTCCCGCTCCATCCGGACTGAAATTGACGGCATCGTTTTTCACGGAGATTTCGCCGGAGATGATTGGAAGAATAGAAAGATTAGATACGGAGAACAATGGGATGCACAGAATGAGTGGATGTGGTCAGTTTAACTGCTGGGCAGAGGAAGCAGTGTTGGTGCTCTCAAGCTGCATGAGTCACATGGAGATCCTCGATGTCGTACTTGCGCGTATGCTAGTACAGCTCCTGTGTGATGTGTACTCTCATTTAACGACGTATGTGAAGTGGCAAGACTCGTTCTCGTTACTGAAGTCTCCATCCATCATTATTCACTGTCCTCCCGCCTGCTTCTTATGTTGCTCTACATGTTCATTCATCGTCACTTTACACCGTCATGCACTCGCCGTCCCGCGCTACTCATCCAGGCTCAGAACAACATTATCTGACATCTTTGGAAACTGCATATCAAGTAGATCACCACGTCGTTGTCCTCCGTCTAGGTGTCTGTACTACCCATGCTAGTAGTGGAGCTCCAGAACTTGTTGCAATGTTGCAACACTTGCCTATTTCTCACTTGTCCGTACAGAAGAGCTGTCGCGTGAGATATGAGGATGCCGATTTATATCTGTGTGGGGTAGTCGTTCCCGCTCCATCCGGACTGAAATTTGACGGCATCGTTTTTCACGGAGATTTCGCCGGAGATGATTGGAAGAATAGAAAGATTAGATACGGAGAACAATGGGATGCACAGAATGAGTGGATGTGGTCAGTTTAACTGCTGGGCAGAGGAAGCAGTGTTGGTGCTCTCAAGCTGCATGAGTCACATGGAGATCCTCGATGTCGTACTTGCGCGTATGCTAGTACAGCTCCTGTGTGATGTGTACTCTCATTTAACGACGTATGTGAAGTGGCAAGACTCGTTCTCGTTACTGAAGTCTCCATCCATCATTATTCACTGTCCTCCCGCCTGCTTCTTATGTTGCTCTACATGTTCATTCATCGTCACTTTACACCGTCATGCACTCGCCGTCCCGCGCTACTCATCCAGGCTCAGAACAACATTATCTGACATCTTTGGAAACTGCATATCAAGTAGATCACCACGTCGTTGTCCTCCGTCTAGGTGTCTGTACTACCCATGCTAGTAGTGGAGCTCCAGAACTTGTTGCAATGTTGCAACACTTGCCTATTTCTCACTTGTCCGTACAGAAGAGCTGTCGCGTGAGATATGAGGATGCCGATTTATATCTGTGTGGGGTAGTCGTTCCCGCTCCATCCGGACTGAAATTTGACGGCATCGTTTTTCACGGAGATTTCGCCGGAGATGATTGGAAGAATAGAAAGATTAGATACGGAGAACAATGGGATGCACAGAATGAGTGGATGTGGTCAGTTTAACTGCTGGGCAGAGGAAGCAGTGTTGGTGCTCTCAAGCTGCATGAGTCACATGGAGATCCTCGATTGTCGTACTTGCGCGTATGCTAGTACAGCTCCTGTGTGATGTGTACTCTCATTTAACGACGTATGTGAAGTGGCAAGACTCGTTCTCGTTACTGAAGTCTCCATCCATCATTATTCACTGTCCTCCCGCCTGCTTCTTATGTTGCTCTACATGTTCATTCATCGTCACTTTACACCGTCATGCACTCGCCGTCCCGCGCTACTCATCCAGGCTCAGAACAACATTATCTGACATCTTTGGAAACTGCATATCAAGTAGATCACCACGTCGTTGTCCTCCGTCTAGGTGTCTGTACTACCCATGCTAGTAGTGGAGCTCCAGAACTTGTTGCAATGTTGCAACACTTGCCTATTTCTCACTTGTCCGTACAGAAGAGCTGTCGCGTGAGATATGAGGATGCCGATTTATATCTGTGTGGGGTAGTCGTTCCCGCTCCATCCGGACTGAAATTTGACGGCATCGTTTTTCACGGAGATTTCGCCGGAGATGATTGGAAGAATAGAAAGATTAGATACGGAGAACAATGGGATGCACAGAATGAGTGGATGTGGTCAGTTTAACTGCTGGGCAGAGGAAGCAGTGTTGGTGCTCTCAAGCTGCATGAGTCACATGGAGATCCTCGATGTCGTACTTGCGCGTATGCTAGTACAGCTCCTGTGTGATGTGTACTCTCATTTAACGACGTATGTGAAGTGGCAAGACTCGTTCTCGTTACTGAAGTCTCCATCCATCATTATTCACTGTCCTCCCGCCTGCTTCTTATGTTGCTCTACATGTTCATTCATCGTCACTTTACACCGTCATGCACTCGCCGTCCCGCGCTACTCATCCAGGCTCAGAACAACATTATCTGACATCTTTGGAAACTGCATATCAAGTAGATCACCACGTCGTTGTCCTCCGTCTAGGTGTCTGTACTACCCATGCTAGTAGTGGAGCTCCAGAACTTGTTGCAATGTTGCAACACTTGCCTATTTCTCACTTGTCCGTACAGAAGAGCTGTCGCGTGAGATATGAGGATGCCGATTTATATCTGTGTGGGGTAGTCGTTCCCGCTCCATCCGGACTGAAATTTGACGGCATCGTTTTTCACGGAGATTTCGCCGGAGATGATTGGAAGAATAGAAAGATTAGATACGGAGAACAATGGGATGCACAGAATGAGTGGATGTGGTCAGTTTAACTGCTGGGCAGAGGAAGCAGTGTTGGTGCTCTCAAGCTGCATGAGTCACATGGAGATCCTCGATTGTCGTACTTGCGCGTATGCTAGTACAGCTCCTGTGTGATGTGTACTCTCATTTAACGACGTATGTGAAGTGGCAAGACTCGTTCTCGTTACTGAAGTCTCCATCCATCATTATTCACTGTCCTCCCGCCTGCTTCTTATGTTGCTCTACATGTTCATTCATCGTCACTTTACACCGTCATGCACTCGCCGTCCCGCGCTACTCATCCAGGCTCAGAACAACATTATCTGACATCTTTGGAAACTGCATATCAAGTAGATCACCACGTCGTTGTCCTCCGTCTAGGTGTCTGTACTACCCATGCTAGTGGTGGAGCTCCAGAACTTGTTGCAATGTTGCAACACTTGCCTATTTCTCACTTGTCCGTACAGAAGAGCTGTCGCGTGAGATATGAGGATGCCGATTTATATCTGTGTGGGGTAGTCGTTCCCGCTCCATCCGGACTGAAATTTGACGGCATCGTTTTTCACGGAGATTTCGCCGGAGATGATTGGAAGAATAGAAAGATTAGATACGGAGAACAATGGGATGCACAGAATGAGTGGATGTGGTCAGTTTAACTGCTGGGCAGAGGAAGCAGTGTTGGTGCTCTCAAGCTGCATGAGTCACATGGAGATCCTCGATTGTCGTACTTGCGCGTATGCTAGTACAGCTCCTGTGTGATGTGTACTCTCATTTAACGACGTATGTGAAGTGGCAAGACTCGTTCTCGTTACTGAAGTCTCCATCCATCATTATTCACTGTCCTCCCGCCTGCTTCTTATGTTGCTCTACATGTTCATTCATCGTCACTTTACACCGTCATGCACTCGCCGTCCCGCGCTACTCATCCAGGCTCAGAACAACATTATCTGACATCTTTGGAAACTGCATATCAAGTAGATCACCACGTCGTTGTCCTCCGTCTAGGTGTCTGTACTACCCATGCTAGTAGTGGAGCTCCAGAACTTGTTGCAATGTTGCAACACTTGCCTATTTCTCACTTGTCCGTACAGAAGAGCTGTCGCGTGAGATATGAGGATGCCGATTTATGACTGTGGGGTAGTCGTTCCCGCTCCATCCGGACTGAAATTTGACGGCATCGTTTTTCACGGAGATTTCGCCGGAGATGATTGGAAGAATAGAAAGATTAGATACGGAGAACAATGGGATGCACAGAATGAGTGGATGTGGTCAGTTTAACTGCTGGGCAGAGGAAGCAGTGTTGGTGCTCTCAAGCTGCATGAGTCACATGGAGATCCTCGATGTCGTACTTGCGCGTATGCTAGTACAGCTCCTGTGTGATGTGTACTCTCATTTAACGACGTATGTGAAGTGGCAAGACTCGTTCTCGTTACTGAAGTCTCCATCCATCATTATTCACTGTCCTCCCGCCTGCTTCTTATGTTGCTCTACATGTTCATTCATCGTCACTTTACACCGTCATGCACTCGCCGTCCCGCGCTACTCATCCAGGCTCAGAACAACATTATCTGACATCTTTGGAAACTGCATATCAAGTAGATCACCACGTCGTTGTCCTCCGTCTAGGTGTCTGTACTACCCATGCTAGTAGTGGAGCTCCAGAACTTGTTGCAATGTTGCAACACTTGCCTATTTCTCACTTGCCCGTACATAAGAGCTATCGCGTGAGATATGAGGATGCCGATTTATGACTGTGTTGGGTAGTCGTTCCCGCTCCATCCGGACTGAAATTGACGGCATCGTTTTTCACGGAGATTTCGCCGGAGGTGATTGGAAGAATAGAAAGATTAGATATGGAGAACATTGGGATGCACAGAATATGTGGATGTGGTCAGTTTAACTGCTGGGAAGAGGAAGCAGTGTTGGTGCTCTCAAGCTGCATGAGTCACATGGAGATCCTCGATGTCGTACTTGCGCGTATGCTAGTACAGCTCCTGTGTGATGTGTACTCTCATTTAACGACGTATGTGAAGTGGCAAGACTCGTTCTCGTTACTGAAGTCTCCATCCATCATTATTCACTGTCCTCCCGCCTGCTTCTTATGTTGCTCTACATGTTCTTTCAACGTCACTTTACACCGTCATGTACTCGCCGTCCCGCGCTACTCATCCAGGCTCAGAACAACATTATCTGAAATCTTTGGAAACTGCATATCAAGCAGATCACCACGTCGTTGTCCTCCGTCTAGGTGTCCGTACTACCCATGCTAGTATTGGAGCTCCAGAACTTGTTGCAATGTTGCAACACTTGCCCATTTCTCACTTGTCCGTACAGAAGAGCTGGCACGTGAGATATGAGGATGCCGGCTTATAACTATGCGGGATAGGCGTTCCTGCTTTATCTGGACTGCAACTTGACGGCATCATTTTCACGAAAATTGCGCCGGAGATGATCGGATGAATGCAAATATTAGACAGGCAGAATGTTGAATGTTAGGTTATTCATAATATCGTGGAATTTCAAATGGCAGAGCTTACCGTTAATATATTAGCAAGTGCTTCACTTGCCAGTGGATGCACCACGAATGAAGTAAAAAATTATAAGGGACTTATCATGGTCTGCAGAAGTCCACCGCAAATTACCTCCGCTCCAATCATTTATATAGACAGCAAAGTCGTTGTATACATATGAGCAATAGAAAGAAGCCTAGATAATGCTATTTATATAAGAGTATATTGCAAATGTGTAGCGACCGAAAAAAATTATGTTCGGTCACCATCTTGTATTTATAACGGATTCGACGATAAGCTAGCGATCAGCAAATGTTACATAATTAAGTGTACAATTACGCCAAGCCACTATGCCCCGACTACTACAAGTGTGATAGGCAACTACGTCACACTTAATTCAAGATCAAGTTCACAGGCAAGATAGCACAAGAAAGGAGGTTTAAAATAATCGGAATGGGAGATCAGAAATACTTTACGGCTCCGCATGCGGAGTGCATTTTTGGCATCTCAAATAGATAGCTTGTACAGAATCAATGGAATTGTAGGCGTTTGATGGACAAGCATCTTTGAGTGATTAGAACACTTAAGCTTATTGAAGGAGTAGTTTACAACACATACAACAAATTAGATTTTGATGTAGCTTGTCGCACCCAGATATTATAGGAGGCACCTTACACGGCAGCTCATAGAGTAGAGTCGGCAGAATCTCACTTAATAGCAATGTAAAAGCGGTAAAACTATAAATGTCATTGCAAAAATTAAAATACGGCAAGTATTTATTTCCTTGGCCTTCCGCGGGTCTAGTGGCGATAACAGGCCAACACACTCCATCGATATTATTTTTTTTGAGCGTGTGCTCGCTTATACGAAAAATACCAAAAGTGCTCGCAATCGCAGTTTTGCAAGCAAAAAATGCTTAAGAAATTGACCTTAGGATTACGTGCGTAAAATATTCATATGTCTAGCAAACTCGCTTCATCGGACCAGGACTTGTCGATGTAGTCTTTTTTAAAATGCGTGAATAAATCTATTATAAATATTAAAGCAATGTATGCAGGAAATACTATTTCGACCAACACGTCGTTGCTCAAGCTAGTAATAATTTACGATTGGTAAAATTAAAGAGCATTTGCTTATGCAGCTGTATTAAGAAATGTGATACTCATGATGCAATCATCCGCTTTACATTAGTGGATGCCGTTGTTTGCACTTAATCTTATGCTAAACCGTCAGTCGCGTCAATTTCATTAATATATGGAGTGCTTTGCTCCAAATCATGTCAAGTGCATCATTATCGTAATTCCTTCGCTAGGCGTGTTAAGCTTCATTGAAGATTATCATATTTAAGCATGACAAAGCGATGCCAGACATGCTTCAAAGAATTAACTTACCCTATTAACACTTTTTACAAGTTTTACGCGGTGAATGAAACCCCCTTATAGCATCACCATCACGGCATTGTAGATAATTTCTAATTAGCTGGTTTAAAAGATTGTGCTTTGCAGCCATAAATGATAAACAAACCCTAGCAAGACAACGCAAGCTGTTCATTTACGTTTCTAAATTATCTACGATGAACGCAGGACTGCAAACTGGCTCATTTCCAATATAAATATGGCCCATAGCATGTCACGACGCAGGTAGCACGTTTACTCTCTGTAGCATTGGCAAGCATTTCAGAACTAGAGGGACCAACATTTACCGGGGAAAGAGAGTTTGCGGTAAATGCTAGTTTTTTATCAAATAAAGTGTTACATCGCGTGTGGCTGAGCTCGTTACGCCAACTGGATTTAAAGTAAAACCACAGCGCTTATGTAGCGATCAAAAAGATCGATTTAAAGCGTTGATGAACGAAAACTTCAAACACACTTAGGCGCATCTGCAACGGGGCTCCCTTTGTTTGGGATGCCACGGAACTTTACGTTCACTAGTACGTGCAGAGGAAGTTAATGTTCTCAACAACTATGTTGAGTAAAGCGTAAAAAGAGATCTGTATTTATACATAGTTAAGCTATTGATGTAACTTTAATCTTCATCTCACTATATTAAACTACGTCGTCGTATGACGACAACCTGCTCACCGCTCATTGCGCGCGTCTAGCAGCGATGGTGGTAATCCATGATTGTTATGTCTTTTATCAAAGAATCTTTGAGCAGCGCATGAATATTACCCTACAAAGAGGATAACATTCCTTCAATTTGATTCATCTCGGATAGTATTAGTAGGGAATTGTCACGCTACACAATCTCCCTATTGACACCGTTTGTGTCAATATCATGTAATGGGCTACACCGTAAAATCCCCCCCTAATCAGCAATCACCCGTTGATGGAATTTACCTGATCGGTACAGGTTGACCACCGTTGGATCACTCTGGCAAAGGTAGCACTTGTTGATCGAATTCCACTCATTTGCGAATCCAATACATGGTGTCCAAATCCATGCGCGTTGCTACTATAGCAGCATCAAAGGCGGCTGCATGCATGCGTGCAGCCGAAGAGAGTGATTTTCAACCCTCAGCAGCAGGTGATCTATTGCCTACTGTTGTTCACAGTCCACGTTGTGAGGTAGCACGTGCGTCAAGTACATCCGCTGCGTCTTCAGCGGGTGCTGCGAATCGCAATGTAGATGAGCCTGGGATTAAGCTCTACTATTCGGGTGAGTTAAATGATCCATCCGACTTGAAGGCGACACCTCACGACTCCGAATCACCCGGGGCGGACACTACAAGAGCCAAGTTGACTGGCTCTGGTGAACGTGGCGGTATCATGTCCGAGATCTTCGGATCGAGCGATCGTTCTTACTAATCCTTGCCTCACGCAAGTCCTAGCAACTCTAGGACGCGTGAAGATAGGGGTGATGCACCTATACATCACCATGAGTGAATCAATTCGAGGGATTGGGGTGGCACTGGTTTCAGTGCTCATGCTGGCACCCAAGAGGCCAGGGACCAAAATATCCTGCGCCATTCTTCTCAAGTGGATCGATTTTTGATGCCCTCATCCAAAGAGTTAGATCGAGTGGCTTGCATGACCACCGAACGGGATCGAATAGCGTTATTTAACTGATGGAGGATCCGTCCTCCTAATTCTATCACGAAAACTATTAGTGCTGAGAAAAAATCTACACCGATGTGTGTTTCAAACATCGGTGGTACAACGGAAATCGTGGTCGAGACGGCAAGGCCTTGGTGCAAGGACGGAAAGCGTTCATACATAACATCGAGTGCATTGGCCGCGAAGCCTGGCTCGGTATATGTGATGCACTCGCATCAGGTTTAAGGAGCTTAACTCAGTCTTTGTACAATACACGTTGCACCGACTTTCAAAAGAGGCAAGATTACCCTGTCTCTCGTGGGTTGAAACCTGTCCAATTTGTATGGACAACTCGAACTGTGCCCCTAGGGAGGTCTACCTCCCTAATGTTCCCTACTCAAGAGCGCGCATCTCTTCTGAGATGGCTATAGGGATTGATACTTTGCAATCCCTGTACCCACGTTCGGAAAAATCGTTTGGAGACGGCCATTCTTCGAACGCAGCAGATGGGTCTCGTCATATTGCTCGACGAGACCCAGGAGATTAAGTATCAGCTGGCCACGAGGCTCCCAGCTGTCCCAGGCCGGTAGATAGACACGCCAGCGAACGAGGTAAATCGTCCGGGCGCCTATCACGTCGCGGTGGTTTAAAATAAGATCCACCAGAAAGCGTTGATAACCGTCGAAATCCATTGAATTAGGTGGTGGTGGCGGAACCACCTGATCCGGATTGAGGGTCGAATCAGATCGATGTTCAGAAGCTGAACCGTGTAACGGAACACTTACAAGATGACCTGTCCTATAAACGGACTCAACGTTAAGAGCTCCATGACCTTGTAAAGGATAACTACAATTACTCAGCGCACAATCGTTCGAACGATCCTGCCGCGTTTGCGTTTGCACAACTTGAGAAAGAACGTTCGATTCGTACTCTTCATGACGAGCTGGCTGCAGCTCGTCATTACATCGCTCATCTGCGTGAGCATATTGCTTCGCTCGTCGACCAGACTGGATCGTCGAATCGAGACCACTCGAAGGTAGTTTCGGTTATTGACCGCGCAGGTGTTTTTCGCATCTCGGAGCGGGCTCGTACTGATAGTATGGGCGGAGATGTCCAACGTTGAACGTAGGATGCATTCGCATTTTACAGGGCAGTTCAATCGTGTATGCGTTGCCCATTCGGCGCAACACACGAAATGGACCGATGTACTTGGGCAGTAATTTAATGCTGCCCACGTTTGTCACTGCGTGTTTCGGTAAGTTTACTTTAGACATTAAAACTAGGTCTCCTTCATCATTGAATAAAAGAACATTTGCTCATCTATGTTTGTCTTCGCTTCTCTTCTGTTTGTCTAGTGCGTCTGCAAAGGATTCTTGAACAAAGCGGACAACCGCTTCGCGAGTCAGCAGAAATTCCTCTGCTAATTCACCCTTGTCAACAGCAGTGCGCTTCGTGTGCACTGCTGAAAGAACGTTGATTTCGTCAGTGAGGGTGTCACCGTCCTTACTGTGGCAGTCGTTGGCGATTTTGAACCTACTAGCATCGTCGTCATCATCGTCATCGGTGTCTACGTGATCGACATTGGTATCCAACGCTTCGACACCGTTGTCGACGAGTGATAAGCAAGAACCAGATCGTATATGGTTCGAGCGAGTCCACCCCCCCCCCCTAAATTATAGTCACACTCTATGAAGGTGGTAAACTTGGATGGCGTAGACCATTCACGAAAACGGTGTATGCGAGGTTGACGCATGCACCGAGTTGGTGAGGGAGAATTCTGCCATCGGCAAGAAATCACTCCAGCTCGCAAGCGATTGGATGGTATTTGACGTACTCTCAAAGCATCTTTCCGAGGAAGCGGTTGATGCGTTCCGTCTGACCATCTAGTTCCGGATGGTTAGAAGCCGACATTTATAAACGCGTTTTAAGTGAATGGAGCTCGGATTGCCAGAACTCCGCTGTAAAGCGGGGGTCTAACCCGTGAAGTCGGAGGATATTATTAATGGATACACGAGCACAGCCCTGGGCAGTTAATGACTCCGGTACAGCAACAAGATGAACCATCTTGCTGAACCGATCAAAAAACACAAGAATACCAGTATTCTTGTGAACTTCTTTGGGAAACCCAAAGACGAAGTATATCGATACGGACTGCCAGCACTCTGCCAGAATCGGTAGAGGCTGCTAGAGCCCACGGGATGAAGGAGTAGGCTTCACCCGTTGGCAACTTTCGCAAGCGCGAATGTATTCGCGCACAATTTCGTACTGGCATGGCCAGTGTAGGTCAAGACTTACCGTGAGGTAAGTCTCTTTCCTAGCACGATGCCCACTTGTCGGGGCATCGTGATACTCATACATGATGCGCAATCGCAAATTATCATGATCGGGAACGACGACACGAGGCGTGGTGCCGTTGACTGCTGTACAGTACAGCAGTTTATCACGAACCGAATACCGTTCGGTTGAAGAGCGGTATTGAGACGACAAGCTTTTCAAATCTTGACTGCACGAATTGTATACGTAATCCATCAATCACACAAGAGACCCATCTTCTGCGTATGATGTCCGCACGTCGTCGAGCAGATTTGACGACGGAACACATACTGATAGTGTTGCCACAGTGGGATCACACTGTCCATACCTGTTGTGTTGCGCAGTTGGCGAAATTCGGGCCAACGCGAAAGAGCATCAGCGACGACATTAAGTTGCCTTAGTTTGTACTCGACGGAGAAATTGTACCTCGCGAAGAAAGACAGCCACCTCGCCATTCGTTGCAAGAGTTGAGGACTATTTACGGCCGTGCGTAATGACGCATGGTCGGTTTAAACGATGAAGGGCCTATCTCCAAAGAGACATACCCGAAACTTAGCCAGTGCATATTTTACGGCAAATAGTTTCTTGCTATGCACCGGGTAATTACGCTCAGCTGCTTGCAGCTGACGCGACTGATAACAGACGAAGCGCTCAACGCCGTCTGAGTCGTACTGCATTAACGCGCAGTCAATTGCAAATCGCTGGCGTCACAGACCACATAGAATGGTCTGTCCTATTCTGCAATCGCCAAAACAGGCGATTGTATCAAGCTTTTCTTGATACCTTTGAAGAGTGCTGACATTCAGCACTCCATGACCACTTCTCGTTTTTCTTGAGCAGACGAGAGAGATGTACGGTCATCTCGGCGTAGTTGCGCGAGTACTTGTGCAAGTACACCGCTAAGCCAAGAGGCTTTCGAATTCCCTTGACGTCGACTGGAACAGACCAGTCGCTAATCGCCTTGACCTTTTCCGGATCAGGGTATACACCGTTTTTACCCACGCCCAGCAAAGAAGTGGTATCTCGTTCGCTGCGAATATACACTTTCTTTAGGTTCGCGAACAACTTATGCTCTCCAATTAGTGTAAGAACCTTCCGGACGCGAATTGTATGAACCCCCATGTCTGTCATTCCATCCATAGTCCGGCTATGGACGAAGACATCGTCGAAGTCACTCATTGCGAAATCGCGCACCGATCGCAACAGATTTGTAACACATATGTCGAACGTTGCAGGGGCGTTACTTAGCCCTTGTGGCATCATTAGCCACTCCTAGAACATACCACTGGGGGTGCTCACTGCTGTGTAAGGAATTTCCCGTTCACGAATGAGGATCTGAAGGAATCCTTCCATCAAATCCATGGACGAAAAGATGGTACTTTTCCCATACCGTCTATGATGACGTCCCTTCTCATTATCGGCGCTTGAGCTGGTACCGTTGCAGCGTTCAATTTGTTGAACGCGTGCACTATGCGCCACCCTCCTGTGGCCTTTCGCATACAGATGGTCGGACAGCTGTGTGGGGATGATGACTACCTCACATGACTAGCCGCTAAGCGATCGGCAAAGAATTTTTCAATCGCTGTGACCTGTTTACGAGGCAGTGGCCACTGCTTCATTACACAGTACTTAAAACGGGTTTCAGTTCGATCTCATGCCAAGTGCCTTTGTCCTTAGGCAGCTTGCATGGCACGGATTCAGGAAAAATATCCCTGAATTCGACCACTTATTTACACAAGGATTTGTCTTCAAAGACTCCCAAGATTGAGGCGTGAATCTTTCAATCCAAGTCTTCTCATCGAGGACAATCTCGTCCATCGATGAGCTACTGAGAACTTGTTCGTTCTCAGCAAACACTTGTGCCGACCAGATATCGGCGGCGTACTCGTCCTCTGTGACGAGTACGCAGATCTGCTTGATCTTGTCACTACGCAGATCTCGCAAGAAACTTGTAGATTCTAGCTTTGGCAACTTGACCACCTCCAAAGCTGACTTCGGAGGCGTCACCAGATCAAGTTTATAAGCGCCTACACCTGATCCGTCATTCACGAAGACATTCACTGTCTCGGTGATTTCCTGGGAAAACACATCCGCGTGTGGTCGGGGAAAACACCCATAACATAACTCTCTCGAGAGTTATCACTTTCAGAAACGCTGGAACTTTCTTCCAATACGTTTACTGACTATGGGCGTACTATCACGGTCCCGTCCTCTTCGATCGACTCTCTTTCAGTCGAGCGGGCTTGCTTTACGAACGACTCTCTGATAGTCGATCTCGCTTCAACGTGTTGTCCATTTTAAACAGCACTACACTCTTTTCTTGGATGCACCCTTCTTGGTGCGCATCCGTATTCCAGTCCACTTGATCTCTTCAAATGGTGAACCTTAGGTGCAGTCTGTGTCTCGACACAGGTGCCAAAAGCTAGTTCCACGATGCAGTGAACTTCTGCACTGTGATCTTGTGCAGTCATACTAACTACCGTACCACAAGTGAGGCCATCGCACTCACTCGTAGTACATCCACATGCTTGCAACGGTCCAAGACGTTCATCGGATGGCCATCCAATGAACATACGGCAGGCATCTTCACGGATAGATGCTGACAGCTAACACATGGCTGGGATTTTCTAATCCATGGTAGACCGAGGATGACATCAAATTTGTCATCCAAATCTAGTACGATGAAGACATCATTGTACTGTTTTCTTCTAGCGTGTAGTGGATTCCCACTACACGTTTGTTCACTGTTACGGATGCGCCTGTAGCAAGCACACCGTCATCCTCGTTGGAGGCAACTCTCGCTCGACACAATTGATCCTACTATCTTCTATCTACTGGGGTTGAATAAAACAGTTCGACGCCCCACAGTCAACGAGGGCGCGAAGTGACATTCCACTTGTCACTTCGATCTTCGAAGTATTGAGGGGCACCTCATCACTAGGGGCAGTAACACACAGCGACTGTGTGCTGAGAACAATCTTCGTTACAAGCCCTGCAAATTATCTTGACGTTGCTGAATAAGCAGGGTGCTCCGCCCCTACTGACCCTGCCCGTTTTTGGCGGTCCGACTTGCTGTCGCGGTTTAGAGACATGGTCGGATCCGCGCCTTGGACCTTTCCTCGGCCAACGGCGGTCATCACGTCCGTTCTTTGGACGTGATGCAGTGCGGAGCTTGAAATACACTCATGAGCGTAGTGCCCAATCTTCTGACAGCGATGGCATCTTGCCATTCGCTTGTGGCTCAGAGAGCGAGAGTTCTCGCTCTCAACATAGCATAGGTCCAATGGCTCGGGAACTCCTGTCTCCTGTCGTCTCTTCGGACGATAGTTGGACCAGCTAGCCTGAGTCTATCTCAGGCTGAAGTCTTCTTGTTTCGCATACGCTATCGCCCTATCCAGCGTATGGAAGTCCTCTTGGAACATGTAGGGCTTCACCGGTCCATCAAAACGGCCGTAATTGAGCACGTTCACAAGCTTGTGCTTATTAACAGGGTATTCTATGAAGCTACTCGCAAGGTAGGAAAGTTGTTGTGCATAAGCGTGCACACCAAGCTTACCTTGCTTTAGCATCAGAAGTGCAGAGCGTGCTCTGAACTCAGCTCTTGGCGGCTCAAACGTTTCGTTAAGCCGAGACTTCAAGATGTCTAACAACTAAAACAAGTTTGGGTCGTGAAGCTTGAGCCTTAAGGCCCAAGTCTTTGCTCGTCCTGTCAAATTTGATAGGGCGAAAGTGACCTGCATCTCTTCACCCTCGATGTGCCGGGCCCTGATAGCGTCGTATAACTCGACAAACCGCCTCAGAAGGGAATCTTCGACGATTCCCTTGTACCTTGAGATGTCAATCTTCAAGGTTTCGGGTCGACACGTAAGCGTCGGCCAGCCCGTCGACTGATGAGAGCCTTGCTGCTGTAGCATGGCTAACTTCTGTCTTTCGATGGCAAGTTCCCCTTGTAGGAATAATTTGTTGATAGCAGCATGTTGCTGGTCTATGCTTAGACTTCAACATACCACTCATGGAGGAATCACCCATGAGCACACTCATGCAGCCGACAATCTCCCATTCCGAGTCACTCAAATGGGAGAAGCTTTCACGTGTGACGTGAAAACTGTCTTCTTCTACGTCCAACATGTGCATGTTGAACGGACACAAAGTAGTCTTTGGACGGACTACGAAGTGCTACAAGGTGTAACGGGGCACCCTTTGTCTGAAGGCCACGAAACTTTACGTACACTTGTGCATGCAGAGGGAGCTTGCCTACTCAACAACTATGTTGAGCAAATAATAAAAAGAGAACTGTGTTTAACATATTAAAGCTATTGATATAACTCTAATCTCTTTCTAACTATACATAACTACGTCGTCGTATGACGACAACCTGCTCACCACTCATTGTGCGCGTCTAGCAGCGATAGTGGTAATCTATGATTGACATATCTTATTACAACCAATCTTTGAGCAGCGCATAAATATTATCCTACAAGGGGATAATACTCCTTTAATATAATCCACCTCGGATAATGTTGGTAGGGTATTGTCATGCTAGCCAATATCATGTAACGGGCTACCCCGTTACAGCATCGGTCAAGAAAATCATGTTGTATATAGACTATCCATTTATCGTGTAGTTTCAAGTCAACAGATGTTACAGAGACATGTTCGTCTTTGCTCTTTGATGTTCATTGCTGAATCTTATCGATAAGAATGCGCCTTCATCCTATCCCCAGGCAGTGCAACTCACTATGCTTATTTCTTCGATTTGTTCATCGTCAATCATAGCTACTAATGATGTTCAAGTCAATTGCCAAGTTGTATATTGAAATGATAGACGACCCGGAAGCTCACAGACCGCTTAATAACTTCCGTTATTAGCAGGGTTCAATATTTCAATTTTACGCTTTCTAAATGCCTTTGTCAAGCATCAGCAATCTTAGTTAATTTGGCTTCAATGCTTGCAAGCAGTGTATACACCAACTAATTCCAAAGTTCACGCAAGTTATCTTGATCGCCACCACAAAAATTTAGAATCTGTGCGTGTCATGCTTTCTCACATTCACTCGGAAACTGATGGCTGCATATGGACTTAACATTATCCTATAAACTAGGGCTATAAGTTGTTGTTAAGAATAATCGTCCTTTGGTTTTTCGTGCAATTGCAAAATTAAGCGTGTCCACACTGGAGCACGGTAGTACCTATGTGTCTGCACTTCATTCTGCATGTGACACGCAAAAAGTATGTATTAGCAATTCCACCTCATTTAATCTTTCTTACTCCTTCACCTTGTCAAATTAATGCCTCAGACCACCTTGCATCGGCGTGTAACCACATTTATGAGTGATTGACCGAACGTGTATTTCGCACGGATCAAGCTATCCACACAAAGTTCAGTATTAATGTCTTAGATAGGTTGTTGTTGTGGACACGGCTGCGGACATCTGATAACAGTGTGGCATGCACGATAAACATAGCAGCCCTTTCAACAAATTATGCAATTTTGCACTCCGAACTAAAACCTACACGTATGCTCCATCCGGTTAAGCTCTTAAATGTGGCCTGAACACGTAGCAATACGCAAGTTTGGCTGGAACGGGAGCGAGATGGCGCCTCTTTGTTGTAGTCGTATTGCTTTAATGACGATCCCGCGTCACTAAAATTACTTTTATGTTTACGCCGAGAAAGCTGAACGTTCTAGCGTCTAACGTGCACAGCGAACTTTGGGCAACCGAACATGCGGATCACTAAATATTTGTGGACGCATGCGGCTTTGCTCCATTAGTACACAGAAAGCAAAGTCGAGGGCTAACTCAAATTTTTTCTGTCAACATGAAAATACAAGAAACAGGTTAGCATAAAAAATGAGTGTTTGATCACTTCGCCTAAGTATATTTACAGTTTATCGAAATGCACCTTCACCAACGCAAACCTGATTTAATGTCGCTTTTTGAACTCTATCCGCGGATTCTAAAATACAAGCAACATGCTAAAAAAACATGTGGGAAGCCGAAACGCAATGGACAGTCCACAAGCATGAGAGAACCACACAAAAATGGAATAGTAAGATTTTCTGTTAATATAGATTCCTACTAGCTGACTAGGAATGCTTTATAATCATATCTATTAAGGACGTTTGAACCAGTAGCCGAGTGAAGAATACTGTACAAGCGTGAAAAATCACAGTCCGCTACGATTACATTAGCACATACACCAGAATTAGCCCCTAAGCAACAACAAAAGTAGAGGTTAACACTTTTAGCGTTCGACATTATGTAAAAATCCCGCAGCATGGCCGCCCTAGCAAGATTGGAAGGAGTAATAGTCGAAGGAGTAGCCGCTACCGATCGCACTGATTACATTAGCCGGAGATAATACGCTGCAGTGTTACATCGTATGTTACGCATAATCGATACGTTCTGTTTCTTAAAAAGGACATAACGGTAAGACAGCACACTCTTTTTTGCCCCTCCTTTGTTAAAAACTCTTCTTCAGATGATCTGATGCAATGGTGTCATCACTACGCACGTCGCATATATGCCTTTCTTATATAATAGGGATGATTAAACATATCTGACCTTTGTTAAGCAATCGTAAAGCCATTTTCAGATGCATACGCGTGGCCAGGTTCTTTGGCAATCTTTTTTATTGCTACAGATTCTGGTGGAAGGGAACTAGAAAAGGGCTACTAGGGTCGCTCATTGTCGTTTGAAAAATTGTGTTTTAGGGCGGTGTGTGGACGAAATTCGCGAACTGACTGCGGTACAAACATACCAATTTATAAGTAGTACAGGAGTAAAGTATATTTGGGAAGTCGTTTTCTACTTGCAGACTATCCAGTCTGTTTGCAGCTGTCCACTTAATTTGCAGCTATTTTAACGGGGCGAGCGTGTTACTTTGTGGATAAACGGTGATACGTGTCACTTAGGATATTATCACAAAGGCTAATAATGTTCGTGAATAATACCATAACGGGTAATATTCAGAAATCCTCACCGATCGGCTGATATGAGTTATAATATCAGCCAGCTTTAGCGGTTTACTTAACGATGGACGCGCGCTATGAGTGGTGAACAAGACTTTAGTATGCTCTTTTGTAGATAGATTATATTAAGATCGGACTAAAAAAGGTTGATGATCAAAACTTAATTGTATTTCATACAGATTTACTTAATCAGCAACTAGTCAGTTCCTAATTGCTTTCCTTTCCTCTGTATACTTAACATAGGTAGCGAGGCACCACTTACTTTGCTGTACTTGATAACGCTCTACACTGGTTGCCAAGTGTGTTGCTCCGATGTCCCATTTCTGTATCCCCTGATTTGCGGCTATTCGTTTGTCGATTTTAGGTGAGCTGCTTGTATTTTAGAATGCCGCAATTTACCCGTGTGAGGTATATGTAACATTCGTACTTTACGGAATTAATCGGTGCTTAGAAGCATCCGCTACCTTTGGCTAGTTTACAACTGCTACCGTGGGAGCGTGCTGGGCCCAACCCTATAATCTCTAGGGGCTTAATGGCTATTGTTCTTGTCGCTGGACAGTCTTTAGAGAATACGACCATCTGCATCTTCTTATAATAATGCACGTACATTACGGCGAACATCCGATTAAACTACGTCTATTCGCGTTTTAGCCTAATCTTTAGGTGTGTCACTGCGCTGACCAGACAAGACACTGATTACAAACTAAGTCGATTGATTTAGCAGGTTACCGCGTCCTTAGAAATCTTGTCCGACGCTATTTGTAAATAAAGCTCATACGGATTAAAACAAGCATTGAACAAGCCAAGGACGCTTCGTACATCTACAAATTATTGGCTAGCCCCGCTTCGATAGGCTTCGCTACCAGGGTGCATCGCACCCGTTTTTGTACAAGCTCACAACAATCCGTCTGCACATTACCTGCCCAAAGTCCGACAGGATATCAATATCTTTTAAATGTTTTGCATTGTTTATATTGATATTTAGACTTCTCGCCGTAATGTAGAGGTCTAAAGGTACAGGCAGTAGTAAGTAGCTTACCAATAGGTTGTTTCGATCCCAGTAGATGAATGTGTCGGATCAACGATGACATGAACACGTTCGTACTATCATATCCGTACGTTTTAACACGTGTGTCATTGCAATCATACTGCTATCATGACAAACGTAGACGTTGTCGCAGGATTTTTCGATCAAGACTTGCCAGCCATTTGTTTTTTGGTCCGTAGAAGCAGCCAACGATAACAAAGCCCCTCGAGTTACCTTCCGCGTTCACGCAAGCATTTATTATACTGCCTATCTTAGCGTAAATTGTCTTGCTTTCCACCAAGCTTTTTGGGCGTAGCTCAACTGAGATATTCAGTTCAGCCCTCGCTACCGCATTCTGCGAGCGAGATCGATTCGCAATTTCTAACTGCGAGGCATCCCATGCATCTTTACGATTATGCTTTAAAAATCGTGCATTCTTTAGGTGGAAAAAGACAGTTATTGCGGGCCTCCATACCATCGCAATGTATCTCATTTTATAATCTCACTTGGCCAGATAAAACACTACATTACATGTAACTCTGGCAAGCACAAGTCGCAAAGTCCAGAGGTACCCATTGCGTTAGGCAATTGTTGCAAAATTCGCCAAAATTTACAATCCTGTGTACGACCTTCGAAAGAGAAATTAACGTTGCCACACAATTGCTGCATCCTTTCTATAACAAATTTTTAATAGACGTGAACCGTTCGTTTCCTGCAGCTCCGATATGTCGATGATCCTTTTGATAGAGTGGTGCGTGATTCATTTGCATCAGAAGCTCAATTTGGACGCTACGTCACCTGAGCGATAGGTTCAATTTTACGTGTTTTTATTGATGCCGCAACCAGCAATATTTTCTCTGGCAAACAGCCCCTGAATCTTCACACCTTCAATTTTCTCTTGATATCGTTTGCGGGCTTCACAGTTGTGCATGTGTGCAAGCTCTGCCAAAACAATTCATGATATGCGTAAGGCTTTCCTGCACCGCACTATTGCCTAGAGGCAAGCTACCCTGTGCCAAAAAAATTGCTGCGTTGAAAAGGAATTTTGCAGTGCGTGTAATTCCAAAAAATGACGATTCTGCCACTGCATCTGGACTTGCGACGTTGCAGCTAAGGAGCTGCTTTAATCGACAACCGCGCCTTACCCATAGAATGCGTACTCCTCAATAGCAGCCGCTGCGGCAGAGACAAACGAGCAGATGAGGGCCAAATGCTTTTGTACAAGACAATACTACTTAAGCTTGGACCATCGTACAGTCGAACAAATCCAGCACTTTAACTCGTCCACCAGGACGACAAGCCGAGACCATCTTCGTCGATTGATCCCTGTACGTGTGTGTGCAGCAAAACAAAAAGAATTCAGATAACGAGCTCAATAGGCGAAAGCAGAAATCTTACCAAGATGTGTATGGCTGATGGCGTAGGATCGTTATCCGAAAGATCTACGCTCGAAGACCGTCGGCGGGCCAATGACTGTCGCATGTCTCCTGCGCTAACGTCCTTCTCCGCCTTATCTGTTGCCTCTGTTGTCGTAGCTTGAATGCCTGAGTACACATGACAGCACGTCAACTCCATCTACATTGTGCATTACGCTCGATGCACCGACTCACCTTTAGCTGTCTTCGTCACACGCGTAAAGTTAATGTTGGTAACTCGAAAGCGAATCTCCTCGTGCAAGTCCATGTAGAACTTCTCTGCTCACATCATCAATATAGTCAGCACGTACCCTTCCTCCCTCAACTAACACTAAACAACAACTCCACGTCTGCGGCGCTACTTCACCTTGTCCATCTGAGTACTTCCACACCCACAACTTCTCTGCCGTATCACTGCGGAAACCAAGCACAACAGCAACAAACATCACCAGCAGTACAATAAAAATCACGTTAGCATTGTGCAAGCAGTAGCTCTGCCAAAACAAGAGCTCCAACAGCCTGTTTTCAAGAACAGAGTCACGCGTACTAGTACGACGGCGTCTGGAGAGCATAAGACGGTATGATAATGTCGTGCACAAAGTCCATGGATACGCGAATGTGCTCGTCCGTGCAGCTCACGATCCGTCCCTTTAGCACTTCGCCCACAAACGGACGGAAGACGATCATCCGAAATTCCACGTGCGAGTGCGACGTGCCGTCCGACGGGTGCACGAACGCGTCGCCAATGCGCACAAAGTCGTACAGCGTCACGCATAGTCCGACATCAGCGATGACTTTGTTGGCGTATTTGCGGTCGATCTCTTCAATAAGGACCTGGGTATAGTCTGCGTCAAAGAGCGACGGCGCCACAGGAATGACGTCCGATAGGCGCGTGAGCACGAACATTGGTGACTGGTGACGATGGAGCTACGTCGGGCACGGCTTAAGTCCGAATCGAGTCACTTCAGTGGTAGAAGAAGACGTCAGTGGAACAAGGGTGGGGATTAATTAAGAATGGCCGTGTGTGTTAAACCGAGGTGGTTGTGGTGGTAGAATTCACAGCATAGGCGTGTTTGAGGTGCATTGTAAAAACCGGTCAAAGCAAATTATTCGGGGAAAGGTCAGCACGACATGCAAAGACACTCGTGTCGGTCGATGCGAGAATATGCATTTTTATTCCGACACCATCGACAATAAACTAAGCCACAGCAGTAATAAGTATTTGAGTTCGCAACGGTTCACATTCTATTTTCTGTCACCACCCCAAAGGACATTCTTTGGCGTGCTCACACTAGTGCGAAGGATGAGTGTGCGCAGCTGTTGTTGCAATTTGTTAATGTGCAGCGTGACGCAAACCACTTCTAGTGCTCAGGCGTCTGCACCCTTCGTATCTACTGGCCCGTCCTTTGAGGTCAACTGGCAGGTCTACAAGCAGTGCGTGCCAAATTCAAACATCTTAGGGATTGCGACGCCCGCTGACAGTGCCCCTGACACTCCTGCCCCCGAGATTAGTAGCAAGAGCCACTACGGATGCCATGATTGCACCCTCCGTGCCGTAGACGATCCACCCACGCATCTGGCTAATTGTGCCGAGATCAAGTGGACTGGCAGCTGTCTTCTTCGCGCGTTCAAAAAGTTCGCCACGAAATTTTAGACGAGCAACTGAGTGAGAACGAGTGTAAATCGAGCGCGCTGGGCATCTAATATAGGTAGCTACGTAGCTCTCCTCAAGTTAAGTGCAGGCGTCTGTGATTTACGAGCAGGACAGTGTGGACAAATTGTAAGCAAACATAATTTTGCATGAAGCGTCAACAACACGACAATTCGCAAGACGGGATGCAGGAGCGTTTGAATAGCGAATGTATTCGCAATAAGATAGGGGAGCAAGCTCTTGAGCTCGCTCTCTAATAAAAGTAATCCAGTTCATAAAATTGAATCGAGTAGCTCAACACTATACAACAGCAGTGACTAAAGAATGAGTATCGTGGTGTAAATGTAAGTATCAACACAATACAAAAGACTCATGCAACGCGATTGTCTTCCCTCATGTCAGGCTGATATTTTGATCCAGAAAACTGCCGTGCCGACCGTAGAAAGAAAGTCCTGTGTAACGGGGCACCCTGAAGCTTGTACTGGTGACAGTACAAGCTACTTATTCTGATGACAGAATAAGGCGGTGCCTCGTAACTTCACGTACACTCGTACGTGCAAAGGAAGACGGTAAGAAGAAGCGAGTACTTGGTTAAAGCAAAAAGTAGAACTGTATTTATCATAGTTAATGTCTGTTAATAAACCACTGTTTATCCTCATCTAACAATGTCTAAATACAAATGTGTAAATCAACTATCTGCTCACCACTCATTGCGTGCGTCTGTCGTGGCGCGTCTTCGTTCGTTGATATAATGGCATATATCAACCAATTAGGAACTACTCGTAAGTGCTGCAGAAGATTTGTCCTTATGACAATATTCTGAGAATATAACTCTTATAGTTATATTCTATTAACAATTTCTTATAAATTGTTATGTAACGATTCACCCCGTTACATCACCCCCCCCTTAACCATCAGTCACTTTAGTGACTGATTGACTAAATGGATACTCGTCCCAAATCATTTGGGACAGGGTTTGCACTTGTTGGTCCGTTTCCACAGTCCATCAGTTTCATCGCATGGATAACAAGCCCATGCGGTGCGCGAACAAGGCCGCAGAGAGCGCGTCTGCACGTCTCTGTGCAGACGCCGAAGCAGAAACCGCTGCAACCGATGTGTCATCGGTTGCTAAAGCGTCTCAGCCTGTATCACCTGGTGATGCACGCGCTCGTCATGAAGACACTCATGTCTTCACTGAGTATGAGCTCGGTGTCTCATACTCTCCTAATACGGAAGACGGATCCGTATCGACGGCGATCGAATCCAAGCCGCCTGCCAAGCGTGGCATGGATGATGCTACGCGTCGTAGCATCTTTGGTTCATCTGATGAATCAGATGAACCATCGCCGAAGCGAAGGCGCTCGTGGTCGCGAGACTCGGGCGCTCACAGTGGGTGTCGGTTCCCCTCTTGACACCACTTCGCAGCGAGGTGCCAGTCCTTCTGTCGGCACGTCGCAGGAAGAGCGGGACCGCAGTGTGTTGCGTCTCGCTCCTGAGAAGAAGGCATGGATGCCTCCTAAATCTGTCATGGATCACTTGTCGGCGACGACGAGTGATCGTTATCGAACACGATTGTTCGATTCGTCAAGGATCCATCACCTTGACCCCAGCGCGAAGAACTATCGCGCTGAACACGAATTCTTCATCGATGCTTTCTTCAAACATCGATGGTACAGTGGGAATCACAAACGTGATGGTCCCTCACTACTTCAGGCGTGGAACGCCTACATCCATAACCTTGAGGATGTAGGTCGTGACGCTTGGAACGACAAACTTATCAAAGCTCGTGATAAGTTTGAAAAGCGAACCCCGACAGGTGCACGCTACAAGCTGCATCGTCTGTCAAGGGAGAAAGGGTTACCCTGCCTCTCATGGGGAGACTCGTGCCCATGTTGTGTGAACAACTCTGCACGGGCACCTAAGGAAGCTTACCTCCTTACCAGCCCGTGGTGGCGCGTACGTATCTCTACTGAGATGTACGAAGGGATTGACAACCTGAAATCCCTTTACGACCGTGCCGGGGAGACTTTCTCCGGTGGTCCTTCTGCGGCACAGGATGTGCCGCGTCGTACTGCTCAACCAGACCCAGTACGTCGATCATCAGTTGGGAGCGGGGCTTCCAAGCATCCCAGGACGGGGGGTAGCCGCGCCACCGGACGAGATAACTCGTCCGACGTCCGTTCACGTCGCGGTGGTCCAACAGCTGCTCAACTAGATAGCGCTGGCCACCGCGAGAGTCCTCTAATGGAGGTGGAGGAGGAGGAAAGACGCTCTCCACACGATCGTGGGGATCCGTGTGTTCCCGAGAGCTTCTTTGATCGCGTAACGCAAGGGTTACGCAACGATCTCGAACATGAGCGGGACAGGCGTCTCCAAATGGCGGACACTGTCTTGAAGCATCGAGCTGAGTTTGCTTTTGCTCAGCTTGAGAACGAGAGAGCTCTGACATTTCTACGTGACGATCTAAGGGTAGCTCGTGGGTTTGTTGATCGGTCTCGGGATGAGATAACTGCTCTTCAGACCCTTGTCGATGTCCACCATCGGGAGCACAAGGCTCTCTGCGAGATGCTTGAGCGCAAGGGCGTTCTTCATCGGAAGAAGCAGCGTACTGATGGTACGGCTTAAGCCGACCAACGTAAAACGTGGGATGCGTTCGCATCTTACGTGGTAACTCGATCGTGTATGCATTGACTAGGCGGTGCAATACACGAAATGGGCCGATGTACTTGGGTAGAAGTTTACTACTACCCAAGTTAGTCACTACATGCTTTGGTAGATTAACCGTAGACAGTAGGACTAAGTCACCTTTATTAAATAAAAGAGTGTTTGCCCTTCCATTCTTGTCTGCGTTTTGCTTTTGCTTATCCACCGCTTCGGCGATGGAGTCTTGCACAGAACGGACTACCGTTTCACGAGCCAGTATGAATTCATCTAATGACTCGTTAGCTTCAGTGCGCTGTGAGTGCACTGCAGCGACATCAATCGTTTCTGCAGTGAGGGCTTCCGCGCTCTCACTGGCATCATCATCTTCGATATCGATGTTATCGATATCGGCATCAAACGCAATGACCTCATCGTCAGAGCGTGATAAGCGTGAACCAAATCGGTTTTTGCTCGCGCGAGTCTCTCCTCCCCTTACACCAGAGTTACACTCTAGTAAGGTGGGTACACGCGTATGGCGCAATCCATTCACTTAAAACGGTGTATGTGTCGTGGACGCATGCACCGAGTTGTTGATGGCAAACTCTACCATGGGCAAGAACTCACTCCAACTCTTAAAGGAGTGTACTTATCCTCGAAGTATCTCTTCAAGGACACGATTGGCTTGTTCCGTCTGACTATCTGACTCAGGGTGATTAGATGTCGACATCTTCAAGCGCGTTCCGAGTGATTTGAACACGGAGCGCCAGAAAGCAGCTGTAAAGCGTGGATCTCTGTCTGATACGAGTTCACGGGGCAACCCATGAGGTCGGAAGATGGTGTCAATAAAGACACGAGCACATCCACTTGCCGTGATTGACTCTGGTACAGCCACAAGGTGTACCATTTTGCTGAATCTGTCAACAAATACGAGAATACCCGTATTCCCGCGTGCGTCTTTGGGTAACCCGAAGACGAAATTAATTGAGATGGATTCCCAGCACTCTGCCGGAACTGGTAGAGGCTGTAAAGGTGCGCGCAGTGAAGGACTTGACTTCACTCGTTTACAGACTTCGCATGCGCGAACGTACTTTCGCACAAACTGATACTGGCGAGGCCAGTAAAAGTCTCGACTCACCGTGAGATTTGTTTTCTCCCGGCCACGATGTCCTCCTATAGAAGCATCGTGATACTCGAACATGATCCTCAAACGCAGATCAGTATCATCTGGAATGACAACACGTGGTGTGTCACCAGTAACGGCTGTATAATACAGTAAACCGTTGCGAGTAGAGTATCGATCTGATGCAGATCGATAAGCAGACGATAATCGTTTCAACGATTCTCGAGATGGTTGTGAGAGATAAGCCAACAACTTCACAATCTCACCATCTTGGGCGTATGCCCGCCTCACATCATCATACAACGTTGAAGATGGTATGATGGACGTCATAACCGCAACAGTGGCTGTCTCACGCTTGGGTTTCACGACTGGTTCAAAGTTGGGCCGACGTGAGAGTGCATCAGCGACGACATTAAGCCGTCCTGGTTTGTACTCAACCGTAAAGTTGTATTCTGCAAAGAATGACAACCACCGCGCCATTCGTTGTGAAAGGTGCGGGCTGTTTACTGCCGTGCGTAACGACGCATGGTCAGTGTAAACAATGAAGGGTCTATCTCCCAATAGATAGACTCTGAACTTCGCGAGTGCATCCTTCATGGCAAGGAGTTCCTTGTCATGCACTCGATAGTTCCGCTCAGCTGGTTGCAGCTGACGCGACTGATAGCAGACGACGCGTTCAACGCCTTTAAGATCGTACTGCATCAATGCACAGCCTAATGCGAAATCGCTGGCATCACAGACCACATGAAATGGCCTCTCCTGATCGGCAATTGGTAAGACTGGGGATTGTATCAAGCTCTGCTTGATACCATCAAAGGAGCGTTGACATTCAGCGTTCCATAACCACCTCTCGTTCTTTTTTAGCAAACGAGAGAGGTGTACAGTCATCTCGGCGTAATTGCGTGAGTACATGTGCAAAGATGCCGCTAGCCCAAGAAATTTTCGAAGACCTTTGACATCAACCGGCACAGGCCAATCGGTGATCGCCTTGATCTTTTCGGGATCAGGACGTTCTTACCAACGATGCACCTAAGAAGTGGTAATTCGCTTGCTGCAAATATACACTTCTTGAGGTTTGCATACAATTGAAGCTTTTGCATGATTGTAAGAACCTGTCGGAATGGTACCTGTGAACCTCAACATCCGACTTTCCATCCATAGCCCGACTATGGATGAACACGTCATCGAAATAACTCGGCGCGAACTCTCGTACTGGTCTCAACAGATGTGATTCACATCTGTTGAACGTGGCAGGGGCATTACTAAGCCCTTGTGGCATTACTAGCCATTCCCAGAGCATGCCGCTAGGCGTGCTAACTGCGGTATAGGGTATGTCCCGTTCTCGCATAAGGATTTGATAGAAGCCATCCATGAAATCCATGGACGAAAAGATGGTACTCTTTGACATACCATCAATGATTACGTCCTTCCTCGGTATCGGCTTGTGAGCCGGTACCGTTGCAGCATTCAACTTGTTAAATGCATGCACGATCCGCCACCCCCTGTTGCTTTTCGCACACAGAAGGTCGGAGAGCTATGTGGGGAAGTTGATTCCCTCACATGGCCCGCAGCTAAACGATCGACAAAGAACTTGTCGATCGCAAGTACTTTTCACGAGGCAGTGGCCACTGCTTCATGACACAGTACTTCGAGACTGGTTTAAGCTCGACCTCGTGTCGAATACCTTTATCCTTCGGTAACTCGCACGGAACAGTTTCAGGGAATACATCCTTGAATTCAACCAGATCTTCATAGAGAGGATTTGTCTTGAGCGATTCCCACGATTGGGAGTCATATCGCTCAACTCGTGTCTTTTCATCGAGGACGCTCTCGTCCATCGATAAACTATTGAGAACTATATCGTTCTCAGTAAACAATGTTGCTGGCCTTATGTCGGATACACACTCGTCGTCAGCGACGAGTACGCAGATCTGCTTGAATTTTCCACTACGCAGATCACGCAAGAACCTTTTATGTTCGAGCGTTGGCAACTGAGTGATCTCCGAAGTCAACTTCGGAGGCGCAATCAGATCAAGTGTATAAGCGCCTACACTTGATCCGTTATTGACTATGACATTCAATGTCTCTGTCATTTCCTGGGGACTTATTCCCTCAGGCTTCGAAGGACTTATTCCTTCGGCTTCCCGGGGACTTATTCCCGCGGGTTTCGGGGAACTTATTTCCGCCGTATTTGTAATATCGATACTTATTCCCTTACCTTCCTCTAGCTGTGGTTGCGCAACCACAGCGAGATCCTCTATGAAAGACTCTCCAGTCGATCTAGGATTATCGTTTCGCTTAACCTGAGCGATCGATCGTTTCTTTTCTAGATGTTCCCCGCTAGGGATACATCTTTGTCCCAGTCCACCCGACTTATTCGAGTGGTAGACCTTCGGCGCAGCCTGTGTTTCCTCACAGCCGCCGGAACTTTGCTCCGAAGTGTAACCGTTTGTTACACTAAGGTTTTGTGCAGTCGTACTAACGACCGTACCACAAGTGAGGCCATCGCACTCACTCGTAGTACATCCACACGCTTGTGGACGCTCCAAAACGTTCATCAGGTGGCCATCTGATGAACAAGCGGCAGGCATCGTTACTGTTCGATGTTGCCAGTTTACCCGTGGTTCGTACCTTCTGAGCCACGGTATTCCAAGGATGACATCAAATTTGTCATCCAAATCCAATACGATAAAGTCATCGTCATATTGGGTATCTTCTAGCGTATAGTGGATCTTCACTATACGCTTCATGACGGTTACGGATGCGCCTGTCGCAAGACGTACCGTCATCCTCGTAGGAGGTGTGTCACATTCACTGAATTTAAAGTGACCATCTTCTAGCGATTAGCGTCGCACAAAATTTTTGGACGCCCCACAATCGACTAGAGCTCGAAAGGACAACTTATTTGTCACTTCGAGTTTCAAGGTAATGAGTGAGATCTCGTTACCTAGAGCAGCAACGCACAATGTTTGTGTGTTGGTGCAACCTTCATCAAGAAGCCTACAAATTATCTTGACGTTGCTGGACCAGTAGGGTGCTCCGCACCTACTGATCCTGTCCGTTTTTTGACGGTCCATCCCGTTGTTGCGTCTTTGCACCAACAGCAGACCCGCGTCCCTGCCCCTTTCTCATGGGTGGACGGTCACTGCGCCCAGTGTTGCGAGACACTGGACGAGGGGCACTACACTCGTAAGCGTAGTGTCCTGTCTTTTGACATCTTTTGCATCTCTGCAACTTCTTGTAGCCTGTAGAGCGAGCCTTCTCGCTCTCTACATAACAGAGTTCCATCGGCTCTGGACCTCCGTTGTCATATCGTCTCGGTTGACGATATGATGTCGAGCTGGCGCGAGCCTGTCTCAGACTGAAGTCTTCCTGCTCCGCAATGGAAATGGCTTGTTCTAGTGAATCTAGTTCAAGCCGGAACAGGTGAGTCTTGACGGGACCATCCGCAAGACCTTGCATGAACACCGAAACCAACGTGTGTTCATCTACCGGATTGGAACTTTTACAACTCGTGAGATGTCGTATATGCTGTGCGTAAGCGTGCACATCACGCTTACCCTGCTTGAGCTTCAAGAGTTCGGTTCGAGCTCTGAACTCAGCTCTAGGCGGTTCAAACGTTTGTCTGAGCCGCGACTTGAAGACTTCCAACGACCCAAACGCATATGGGTCGTGCAACTTGAGCCCCAGTGCCCAATGCTTGGCACGTCCTGCCAGATTTGACTGGTCAAATGCAACTTGCATATCCCCGTCGTCAATGCGACGCGCCCTTATGGCGTCATCCAATTCGACGAACCATCTCAAGAGGGAGTCCTCTTCGACTCCCCTATACTTGGAGATGTCAATCTTCAAGGTTTGGGTCGACGCGAGTGCATCGACCCGCCAGCAGCAGCCTGCTGCTGTCTCAACAGTTCAAACTGTTGAGCACCCTGTTCTCTCAACAACTGTGATTGTTGAGAACCTTGTTGGTGAAGCAAGGCTACTTTCTCGCGTTCAGCGTCAAGTTCATTTTGAATGAACTTGGCGATCGTAGCATTTTGGGCATCTCTATTGAGAGCCTCTAGCATGACGCTAACAGCATGGATGCCCATGGTTGAACCCATCCGTTCAACCGCATCCCATTCGACATCGCTCAAATGGGAGTAGCCGTCACGCGTAGTGTGAAAGCTTTGGTCATCTTCATCATCTAACATATTCATGTTAGATGTGAACGTGGTCCTTGGACGGACTACGAAGTGCCACCAGGTGTAACGGGACACCCTGAAGCTTGTACTGGTGACAGTACAAGCTACTTATTCTGATGACAGAATGAGGCGGTGCCTCGTAACTTCACGTACACTCGTACGTGCAGAGGGAGACGGTAAGAAGAAGCGAGTACTTGGTTAAAGCTAAAAGTAGAACTGTATTTAGTATAGTTAATGTCTGCAATAAATCACTATTTATCTTCATCTAACTGTGTCTAAATACAAATGTGTAAATCAACTATCTGCTCACCACTCATTGCGTGCGTCTGTCGTGGCGCGTCTTCGTTGGTTGATATAATGGCCTATATCAACCAATTAGGAACTACTCGTAAGTGCTGCAGAAGATTTGTCCTTATGACAATATTCTGAGAATATAACTCTTATAGTTATATTCTATTAACAATTGCTTATAAATTGTTATGTAACGATTCACCCGGTTACATCCTGGCTCTGGCTGTTTGTACCTTCTATTATTAAAAGGAGTGTTCCAATGTGGCGAAGGCACTCGATTAAAACAAAATGAGGTGTAGCAGACACGACAAAACACTATAGCCCTCACGATGCCGGAAGACCGCATTCCGGTCTCTCGAATATCTTGCTTATGGGTCGAGATTTGGTTTAGTAGCATCGCATGCTTTGAGCGGACCCCCGGTAAGTCCTTGTTAAACACCTAGACGTGTAATCATGATCCATAAAAGCGCGTGGACACTGTCACCGATCAAGTAAATAATCTAAGAGGCGACGTGCACTAGATCAGTTCCTGGATGCATGACTTGTCATTGCTGTAGCAGCAACCGATAAATCGGGTCCAGGGAATTCTAGATCTTGGGAATGCTAATTCTAGAGCGGAAAGATGTTACTCTTCACATGAAAAAGTGTATGTGCGGTGGTCGGAAAGGACATTGATATCCGCTGGGTATCTCTCACCTTAATCATGTTTAGCACGGGCTTAGGGATAGGAAGCTTATAAAGGACTAAAAGTAGTTGAGCTTATGCCTTGATTTTCTTCGCTTTCCGTTACCTTTAAACTCCATGCGTAAGTTGCTTTAATCACCTTGCCCATCCCAAATGGTCGCGTCGTTTCACCATCCGTTGTGTCCTGTCACATTAACAGCCGCGCCTGTAACGTTAGTTGGCGCACTGTTTCAACACTCCTTCCCGTGTGGGCGTGCTTACCTACTGATCGTCATCAGTCCACGTAGCTCGCAGAGTCAGGGGTCTGAGAGGGTAATGGGTAGGATGTCCGCACGCTTTCTTTGGATTCGCAGTTCTGCACCTTCTGCATCTTCTTTTCTCCGGATTTTTGACAATATTGTACTGCAATCGATGAGCTTTGCTCGCCAAGTTATGTCTACACCCTTGATTATAGAGCTGTCTACTTAGTTATACACGCGTAAAGCCGTACCTGACTGAAGCTGCACGCTGATCTTTTTAGTAAATCCACAAGGCCCATAATTTCAGTCGGTGTTTTTAAAGTCGCCACATTCTCAGCTTCTATCGTTAAAAATGCCACACATTTCTGTTTTTCAAACATCTGGCCTTTTAACACGCCACCGACCATAAAAACACCACTGCTGAATGACCTCCGGTAAGTCCTATCAGATGCACAGTCGGAAGGGCTGTACTCCTCGACTATTACGCCTTCACCTATCATTGAACAACCTCCCCCTTAATCATGGTATTCAGTCTCTCATTACCCCTAAGAAAATAGACATTTTTTGCTCGACGCCAATCGCCTTCACTCGACGCGTGCGAACGACAAGTCACTCTATTTGCCGCAGATGATATCTCGGGTCGTGTGCACTTATCTCTTCATCAGCATATCCGACAAGCGACTGTTAATTCCGCACGGGTGGTCTGTTAGGCGTGTCTTAGCCAACAGAAGGTGCAGCGCACCTTGTTTTTCTTCGTCTCTTCCGACAATTGGCACCCTGAACTGTGTCTACTTGCTGGTTCAACCTTTATAGCGTCTTGTCAATAGCATTTCTTATTTTATTTTTCAGCCCATATCGTTTCCATCTATAATGGCGATCGTGATTAACAATACATACATATAAATCTATGTTTATCTATATATATAAAGAAACTTGGACCCAACATCGAGGTTTTTAAGGCTTAACTAATTGCGTGTCATAAAGGAAATCTTTGGCCCGTGAGGACTGGCTGCCATCACCAGGATGTCATCCATGTAGACGCCTATGAGCATTTTACCGTCACTAGCATCCTAGATGTATAAGTAACTGTAGGTATATCACTGACAGAAACTCAAGGCCATTATAATGGCGCGAAGCATCAGGTTTTACAATCGTCACCGCAGAATAAGTCCGTAAAACCCAAAAATTATCCTTAGGACAAGATTATCCTTATGTGGTGAAGTGGCGATCGGTCATTTTATCAGAAGAACCCGACTCTCCGCTGGTTCCCAGACGACCAACTGTCGGAGGGGCTACTCCGTTTCCTTGCCTCGCATTATCTTCTTCATCTTATGTATCCGTCGGTAGGACGAGCTGCACTATTTTCGGTGGACTTGTGTCGAGGTAAAACTTTTCTAGTTTGGAATATGCTGGTGTGATCGCGCGAAAACCTTCAAACGATTACGAAAGTACTTGTAGGTTACTTGATATAAGCTACCCAGATTTCAACGAGATCGCCTTGTCTACTCTTGAATGCTTGATACGCGTGCTTTCTGATCACTTAAGCCGTCTCGAGATCTTTCGTCTTACCGTTCGCGTTGTTTCTGCGTACAATCACACTTAAATGAGGTAAAATTTATAATCCAGCCAAATATCTGGGAAATCACTTGATCTCAGAATACGCGGCTTTCTTGACGTCGTGAGGCCAGTATTCTAGTCCTGAAGAGAAGGCAGCAATTGTATTTAAAAGCAAATTAAATTCTGTTAAATGTCAACCAACCAAAAGCGTAAACTACGAGTATGCCTGTCTTTAAGTCAGCCAATGCTACATCAAGTCCTCTACATTCCGTTGATCCTTTCTTCGCATGAGTGTTCTACTTCAGATAGATCATCAATCTCTTTTAGTGATCATCGATCTCCCTCACCGGTTGCCGATCTCCTTTACCGATTGTCGATCTCCCTGGCCGATCGTCCATCTCCTTGATCGCTATTATCCCAGGGTTGCTACTGATCTATCCGACCGTGATCCCTGCCGATTTGTCGGTCAATTTCCCACTTAAAACACCTTATGCGTTTCCTATTTTGGTATCTTGACTCGATTTTGGCAACATGACATTCCACCGTGTTGCTATGATGTTTGATTTCTTCATTACGATGCTTCACTCTCAGTATCGTGGTATAGAATATTTCAATTGTGATATCGGTCTTAGTATCGCGCAGCTTTATCGCCAATCGATCTTTCTCAACAAAGAGTCGTGAATTATGGTTAATCTAACTAACCATCTTCCCCGATTGCTTTAAATCGCTATACCACACCTATCGTGCACTTCGAACTAGTCCAACAGTTTTCCCTCGGTTTTCATACTCTGCATAATATGAAGGAGTATCCTTTAGTCTTCTTCTTTTGTCGGCATTGACATAATCGCTAGGTACGTCGCTGTGCTGAGCATGTTTTCCTCAGATACTCGACACGGTAAAAATCACCTTGCCAGAAACCATTGCCGTTACGGCCGAAAAAGTGTAGGTGTAATCGATTTTTAAATTTATTCATTTATTCGTGCCATCAGCCTCTCCTTGTATCTTTCGATAGTGCCGTCAACGTGCATCATGATGTTATAAATCCACTTATCATGTAGCTACTTTGCTTAGCGAGATTAACGTTCACTTCCCACGTATCTTTTCGCTATAGTGCAACAATATCTGTGTGCATGCCTCCTTTAAATGCTTGACATGAAGATTCCTCCATCACATCGTTGCATGTTTTTAATCACTCATCGTAATCGTTTTACGAATATTTACTGGTAGTACTTCTTATCCATGTCGCGTTTCTGCATCTTAAATTGCGTCCGTCTATTCTCTGGCAGAGGAATAATATAATCTTCATTTCCTTTTTCGAAACAGAGTTGAATTTTTATCATCGAATCTTTGTTTGCCGTTGAACCATCCTTCTTTGAATCTGCAGGCTCCTCCCTTTTCAAGGTTTCGTCAATATTCATTACGACGCGTTGTAGTATTAAATCTTTGTACTCAATCCATTTTTGCAGCTGCGCGCTATGCGCGCTTTTGACTGTCTCGACCTCGCGAATTTGCTAGGTAGTATCCACAATATTCTTCTTTGGCAGACAGACTTTAAAGCCCCAAGTTTCACCGTTCTTAACGATAACCATTCTAACCTGGTATCTTGAAAAGCAATTTTTCTTTCCGGGATCCCTGAAGGTTATGCACAAGCTCCCAAATGTAAGAAAAAATGTCCACCATGTTCAGGTTCGTATCAGTCGTTATTTTTAGTGTCGATAAGCGGTTGGTGATGGCGCTATGTGAGCTTCGATTAAAAACATGAGTCGCGTACTTGGCGGCGTCGTTCCAGAAAGATGAAGGAAATCCGCTAGCAAACAGCATACATTTCTCCACGTTGAGTATCGTCTGGTGCATCCCATCAACATTTATGTTCGATAATAACTTTGAAGCCTAATTCAATTGACGCCTTTACCCAGCTAATTTGCGGGAAAATCTTCATTAGCGTATTCCTTACCACCGCCTGTGCGTAGCACATGAGCTCGAAATCAAACCTCTTCTCGGAATAAGGCAAAAATTATCTAATATTCTTTTAACCTTTAAAGACTTCTCTAGGATACGAGCTCGCGGGCGTTATTTGTTGAGAACTTAACGAAGTGATGAAATAATGATAACTACGCCGACCTAGCGGCGTCGTTGGTTCCTTATAGATCACTACCGATCACGCCAGTGAGCTTTTTAATCGGCGCGTTCTTGCCTGTATATCTTTTGAACTGGATGCTTTGCTCTGTGGACTTCAAGACAAGTAAGACATTTTGACATAGCTCGGTCCATTAAATGAATTTTTGATCCCAAAGATTAAGTAATCAGCTTGACTGTATCGTATTTAAGGTAACTAAGCGTCTGGTGCAACTCCACGAGCTTTGTACTCCATGCAGCTTCTTCAAGCCCATCGTAACCGTGTAGTAAGGATTAGTCAAACTCGAACTCGCGCCTTCTTCGTTCTCTAGTCCATTACGTAAACATATATCACATTGTTGCGGTGTAAGCCTCGAATATAGTCATACCATCATCTTCGCGCACCAAATACCTTAGTTTGCCGTCTCGCTAGATCAATCACCACTCTCTTCCAGTATCCAATTGCTTATGATGTTATTATAGAAGTTCTTAGCATAACAGACATCGCTTGGTTTAATTGTAACATCCTTGCCATTAAATAAATCCTCAGATTGGTATATATCTTTCTAGTAACTCGACCCATTGAGTAAATCGCCACACGGCACGGTTGATCACAATCAGTTGCATTTTAAGTGTATGCCTATATTTTACAAGCTGCATGCTAGACCCGCTGTCCAATGTTCACGAGTCAAATTCATTTTTTTTACCGATAGCAATGAAATATGCGACTCGGTTAAATGTCGAGTTAGTACCATTTTACTGCATGGGGCATTTTGCTTTAATGTGACCAGTCCCACCGCATCCGAGACGTGTACGTGAAGCAATACTTGACAACCTAGCGACGTATCATCATCCGCGCCCGACTTAACCTCTTTTAGAACCATTGGTATCTTGACCCGCTCTCATACGGCTTGTTTGTCCAGCTATGATGCTTAGTCCTTCGATCTTTGGCTTCACTAAGCGGATGTCGGAGTCTACCGCAAATGCAAGAAGCCCAGCGACTTTCACTAGATATTCCGTTCGCTGCGCATTTAGCCTTTTCAAATATGCAGTCATAAATTTTTCAGGCGCTGACTCGCAAAGACATTTTTGTACACTCTGCTTAGAGTTGTTATATCGCTCCGCCGTGTACACCAGGTACTGGTAATGACCAGGCGACGTCTTTATTAGCTCATTTTCTCAAGTCATGAGATTAATTCCTTTTGTGTACGGTACGGGAATCATGTGTAGCAACAGCTTGCTGCTCATGGATACTTCGAATTTATTTGACACAGCAAATTATTCAGGTTGAATTTGCTTGAATTAGCTAATCGCTGGGCCTTCCAGCTTATCGCTACATGCAAGCTTTTTATACTCTTTCGGGCAATAAACCACTCTCATCATCTGTGCTGCGTTAAGACGAGGCAGGAAACGCACTTTAGATGCCTAAAAAGTCGGCTCACACCAGGGTAAATCTCCTTACCGTGAACTTACCAAATTTATGCCAGTCTAGGTCTCAAGGATTAAGAATTTTAATGCATAACCGTCTAATGTCGTAAAAAGGTGCAACGGATCGGGTGGCTGATTCGGCGGTGCGCACATTCTTTGCGGTGGCATGCTAGCTTGCTACAAAGTCTCATCTAATGAGCCATACTATTTTGACGGTAATGCGCTTACATAAAGTCTTCAAACGCGCTTGGTCCATCAAAAGTATTCTCTAAGGGTGTTGTAAGCGCAGCTTAAGCCCGGCGACTCTTTTCGTCTTGCATCTTTAGCTGGGTTTTCATGAACTAGGCTTACTGCTGCGTTATCCCTGCGAGGAGTCCCTCAAGTGTTTCTCGCTCAGAGTTTGCATGAAAGCCACAACTCGCGCTCGCTTGGGCCTCGGGCGAGCCCAGTGCTGATCGCGTCTCCTAGTCCAGGACGAATGCGTCTGCGGCCACGTTGGAAAAAATTGAGTCCACTTCAGCGGTTGTGCGTGCGTGAGCGTGCTGACAATTTTGTACGTTCTTTTGTTAGGCTAAATAATTAATGAGAACGGGCTTGAACGCAGGAAGTAGATTGATTTTTAAATTTTTAAGCCAATGGCTTTTGTTACCTTCGCTGTCCATTATTATTACTCTCCGTTTCAATTATTTTTTTTGCGTAGGTTGCTTTAAACTATCTTTTCAATCTCAAATACCCACGTTGTCTTACCATCCGTTATGTCATCGCCTATCAACACTCAATCCTGTCACATTAGTAGTCGCACTGATTCATCAGATAGAGTTTTTTTTATGATGTGACTTGAAATTTTGTATTTGACATATGCTCGCCCAGCATCTAATTTATTATAGCACGGCGCCGTCGGTGGATAATTAATTTAAGTTTTCTTCGTTTTAGACGCCATCTTCGACGTCCAGCGAAAATTTGTTCCATGCGCGTGAGTTCCGGATGCGCGCTACTGATTAAAAAACTCCCGCTGGCTGTAAACACAGATATTAAGCATGCCGACATCGACTCGACCAGTTTATACGATGCAATTCATCCCCTTATTAGATTGATACAGCGATGCACCATCACTATTAAGGATCCATGTATGAAGCAGGTACACCTGCGTTGAGTAAGCAATGAAAGGTCCGATTTGATTGTCAGAAACGCCAGTGAGGTAGTTATAACAAATTTAGCATTTTCTAGTATGAATAAATTGCAATGATCCAGTGCTACAATTATTTCTAAAAAAATTAGAAAAAAGGATCGATGACGATCAAAAAAGAGATCAGTAAATACTTTTCTGGTGTCCAGGGAGGGATCAAGAGAATCTACAAACGATGTGTGGCCTAAGTTTGCGTATAATAAGTGATTGCAGGTGTTTCCAAATAGGAAGAAACACATGGTGATTGCGTAATGTATACGCAATATGATCTATTTACGGGGTTGCGTAGCACACTTCGGATGACGCACGATTAAAATTTAATGATCCGCACATGTGATCCCAAAAAATACGATCGAAATAGTCGATATGGCAACACGTAGTTCGATTTACGTCTATTCTAATTACCACTCGACGGAGTAGACGCAATCACGATTTCGTAGTCTTTAATTGCAATCTCGAAATTGCTCACGATTTCATAGCCTGTAATGGCGATGACACAATCTGCCTCCATAATCTTGAGACGAAAACGATTTTAAGACGATGTCTGTAGAACATATTAGTATGTACCACACCACGGACAATAGATGATCTCGATCTTATAGTCTGCACGCGCGATACCAAGTTTTACAACCGCGCAGAGAATAAAAAATTGTCAAGTTAATGTGCGAAGTACGTAAGTGGTGCATACTGTGCCACAGAGGATACATCATCGTGATACCATGGTCCGCTGATGCGCTGCAAAGATTCAAATTTGTGATCCCAAGATCCGGGATTGAATGATCCGCGATTTAAAGTTCGTCAATTTAGCTGATTATTTTAGTTGTTTGGACCACAGAGTATAAGCCGACAATTTTTTATGAAAGGGCGACGCGTAGCATTAGATCCTGAGATGTAATTCGAGTTTTCATACGTATTGGTTTCTGTTGGTTAGTATCGGACAGAGTTAAAATTGCTAATACGGACACGTGTTGACTTCTCTTCCGGGCTGAATATATTGGCTTCCTGACGTTAGAAATGTCTGCATACTTCGATCGAAAGATTTACCTAGATTAATTGGCGAAATATTAAGAACCGTTCAGAACTCATAACTTCGATCACACGCAGCGATTAAGTCTATAACAAGAAGCAAGATCCCAGGACGGCCTAAGTGGTCAAAAGATCGAGCGAATCGAGCAATTAAATTTTGGTCAAGGCGGTAGTAAGAGAGACCGGAGCAACCCAATATTATTACCCTTCAGAACACGACAATCGCTTCAAGTTTTTTTCTCCTAGCTCTATATTAAACAAGTTAAAGGCAACCTCGACTCGGATACACCTAAAATAGGTTTTACTCGGCGTAACGACACGTACAAGAGGTGAGGAAAAATGCGCGATAAGGAGTACCTTTTAATGGTCGGTGATTTGGGCGCCAGTGGAGAATGTAGTTCGCATCAGCGATTGTATGAACCCCACTGTACCACACGAATGCCAAGAGATGCTCACCACTGTAATATAATTTAAAAGTGTGAAAGATTTTTTTCCTTTTAACACGGTAGCCTCCATAACAGAGACACCTAGTTCGAAATTTTGAGAGAAGCAGGCCAAATATAAATGAAATCTCGATAATTTTTATCTGGGAACATAGCCATCGCTTCTGGAACAAATCGGCATACAGACAGTATCGCTATGGACACCCGGCCTTCCTCGACAATAATATTTACAACGGCTGTATTCTCTCATAGCGAAAACAAGGTTCTTAAAAGCTTTCCGCTAACACCGAGGGGCCTGATCATCTCAAGGAAGACTTCGCGCAACGGAGATCTGTTGTCCGAGGACTACAACTACCTAATACTTAAGCAGTAAATAAAACTCTACTTTTAAGGACAAGTGACATGATCAAACGGGTCGTACACATACCCTAAATATAGTTTACCTCCTCACTTATTCAACGTGGACCAGCGTTACGGACACACTACAAAATACTTAGGTCATTGGCTCGAAATTAGTAGAACAGCGCACGCAGATAATGTGCGCGGGGATGATGAATTTAGCATGTCACACCTCAGTTGTGTAGTTGTAGCAATACGTATCTTTAATTGACAAGGAAGGGTTAAGCCCTTTCAGGGCCAACATTATGGGCCTTTTCTAAAATTTAGAAAATATTATTTGCCAAAAAGGGTCTCAAACCAGAAGCCACGTCACCCGATGCATCGACCTTCTTTCGTCGACTAATATTTAAAAAAAATTAGCGTGCCAGCTTTATAATCTTCTTTGGCAAAAAAGGCAAACCATGTAACACACATATGCTTCCAAAGCACGGCCTTAAATTCTCTGTATATTGCTTTTTGTCTCCATTTATGTGCACATTAATTCATCGTAGACAAGCTATTCTGGATCGTTGCAAGAAGATGTGAGGATACGCTCTCTTCTTGTAGCACAGATTTGGTTTCACGTCTAATTAATTAAAATTCTTCACAACGAAAGGGTAGCGGTAGAGACCATAAACATTCTGGTAGTGTTCACAGGATGTGATGAATTTCATAGCAATCGATGCAGCTCTTTCTTGTAATAAGGTCGAACTGTTACACAAGAACTTTCCGTGTAAATGCACAGAAAAGTCCTATATAGGTTTTAAGTGCGGTATGCACTTAGACTTTTCGTGTGCTTAGGGCAAAGCGATCGTGCACCTACCATAAAGTTTGTGTCACACGAACGGAAGGCGTCAGTTTTTGACGTCCTATACTACTCCTTTGTAGTGCGTCATCAACGCGCTTTTATATAACTTTGGATTGCTTTGGATACCGCGTGTCATCGTAGCGCGTCTACTCTTTTTTACTGTCAATAGCCATTCAGATTTTTGTTAAACTAAGTTCGGGAAACATTGACTACATTCCAGTTCTTCTTTGACCTCTAACCACCCCTGTGCATCACCTTTATTGACTTTACTGACGACATCTTGTTGTAAGAATTAAGCTAATTGCCAACGAAAATCTAAATTTACCAATATTTCATCAATTTACGTATTCTAAACCGAATAATTGAAAATATCACCGTCGAAATTTTTATTGATCTATAAATCACGCTGCACCCGGCAAAATGGACTATCAATCTCCTTCATCTCCCAACTTGTCTACCTTATCACCTTGAAAATTAAAAGTATTCGTAAAATTATCGTACAAAAAGAATTCCACAAGGTAATTTAACAAACATATACCATTCCTGAAGTTTGATTATTACCAACAGATTTCACAACGGTAACGGTAAAACACCGTTATTTAAATCATAGTCGGGATGCGCCATCCTTGGACGCTAGTCTTGTATGCGCACAGCACTAGCCTTTGTGGGGTAGTACCCCTCACTAAACTTAAGTAAATACGGAAGAGCGTAATGGATTCGTCAATGTTGAGGCAAAAATGGGTTCAGAGACCCTCTTAGTGCCGCAGTGGTTAACGAAACAAAACCGTGTCATTTCAGAGTCACAGTAACGTGGTCAGTTCCCAAATCGCAATGACGATAAGTCGTTTTTAGCGGCAACGACATGTAACCGGAATCTTGGTGATGGAATGGAGAGCTAAATGCAAAAAGCGTTAGAGACGATTAAAACTTTGTGGATTCGTGTTCGAATATCACACGCAAGGTCCGGGACGCTGTGGCAAGCGCACACGACAAGCTCAAATAAAGTACAGAACAATTTGGTTGCAGAAATCATAAACGCTTTTGTGTAGGAGACAATTGGCCATTTAGTGAAAACACTCCACTGTAAATGCATTTTCAGCAGTTCTATTTGCTGGCTATACCAATTTTTTAGCCACGATTTGTCACGACTTTTACTGTGTAAGAGGAAGTCGAAAACACAAATTATTGGCTCACCTTTTTACCACTCGTGAAGACACATCCCGTAGTTTACGTAGGTAGTTTAAGTATTATGAAGATCCACAAGAATTTACACATCCACATGATATTAACGTGAGCGATCTAGTCGATGAACATGCGACAAACGACGATGAAGTGGAGGGGCAGCGTCGAGGGAGCACTTCCATCCAATGAGTCATCCTGCCCGTCATCAGACTTGCTACTCGAGGAGGGCCGCGCGTCGAACACGCGTCTCTCTTCAACAAACGCTAAAAAATTGTTCGACCCAGATATTCAACTGGTCGTGTCTTTGACGCGCCTTCGTGCATAGGTTGGGAAATTCGAAGTCAATGAGACCTCTGACTCTCAAGATCCAATATCCGCTACTTTACAGCAGCTTCGTGCATTTGCGTCTGAACAGTCGACGAGTAGGCCGCAAAAGATGAGCATAGTCACCATTTGGACCGGGGGCCACCGTCCCTTGTGGATGCTGAAGGGAACCAAAGCTTCCTTGAAGTAGTGTTGATCGCCCACTGACGAAGTAAGCAGAAGCTCCAAATCCTTTATCAACGGAAATGGTACCCACCAGAAATTTGATAATTGGAAGCGGATGGCGCATTGCGTGTCGACGTGCCTGGATGTTTGCCTCTAACAATCAGACCAAACCGTTACACCCGCTCCACTAGACCCAATGGACAAGCAGGAGTAGCGTCGCGTGAAGAAGCAGGGGGTATGCAATTACCCACTAGCTGACGCAAACGCTCCAGAGCAAGGTTCATTTGTTGATGCCGCTGCCTTTCCGCCTCAGGATGCGGCTTGATACGCTAGAAAAATGCTGCTTCGTACAGCTCGGTTGATTTTTTTTAAAACAACATGACATTAATTGGGAGGGTACGGTAAACCGCTAGTATTCTCTCTTCTATGTACGAGATTCTACATAATCCTTTTGACTGTCAATAGTTGCGCGAACTGTAAGCGGTGCAACGTATTCATCAGCCACTGGCCATTCACTAGGAGAAGGCATCAACATGTAGTTACAAGATGTATAACGGCCTTCAAATTGGTTTGATTGCGACTCAGATGAATGAAGGTCCAGTCTCCTCAAAGGGACTTTATCATCTAATTCTTTAAAGTCGGAACTTCCATTTTGAATGTCTGACCTTCTGACAAAACATTTACATATTAGGATGCTGTCAGTCTTCAATGATAGCGCTCTCTTTATGGATGGTCGATCGAATAGTAGGCGACTCAACACGATCAACCTAACTAGCGGTAGATTTAATTACTTGGAATTTCAATGGTGCTGTTCACAAGAGCGGTTTGTGCATCAGTATTGGGGTCAAGCGATCCATCCCTGTGCCACATTCGCTCACTGTCTTCATCAGCATCTGGTGACGGCAAGGTTGTATAACTTTTGTATTCTACCAATAATTAGAAGTTATCCTCCACAGAATATGTTTGAGGCGAAATAGCATGACCTGTCCATTACGCTACCACTCTACTAGCAGTTGGCGTAGTGACACTAGCAATTTATGTCTCCTTCATTTCATCGCGACGCACACGCATAGTAAAAGAAGATGTGTGCGGATATACAGGCGAATCGTTAAACTTGCCATCCCTGCATGGCATGAGAACGCCGTGCGGTGTCGCGTAAAGAATGGGTGTATACACAGGCATATTAAAAGAGCACGCACAAACAACAGACAGCACGTCTTTGACAGCTCACTTTCCCATCCTTATCCTTCGTTGGAATTTTTACAGAATGGGATTAATATTTTTAAAACGGTGGTGGTGTAATGGGGTCTAACTGTTACACAAAACGATCCCTGTAAAGGCAGTGAAAACTATGAGATAGATGCGATGTTGTGCGATAAGCACTTAGACTTTTCATGTGGTTATGGTACATCATTGCGCACCTTTCACAAAGTGTATGTCAAACGCGCGGATGACATCAAATTTTGACGTCAATAAATGAAATCATTGAAGTACTTCATCAACGCGCCTATAATTAGTTTAAGCGCGCTTTAGAAATCGCGTCTCATCGTAGCGCGCGTCTATCTTTAATCTATTAATTTTTAGTCATTCAGATTTCTGCTTAATTAAGTTAACAAAGGTTACATTTCATTGCAACCTAAATTCAACGTATGTTGTAGAAGACGGAAAACCGCGTCCGAGCCACACGAAACATTAAGCATTCTATGATCTGGTGATATAGTTAAAAGGTGTCCACCTGAACCTCGCTGCACGCAAGATAAGACACTAAACCTTTTTTCTCGCAGGTTTTTGAAGGTGTGTAGAAATGTAGTGTTTGGCAGTTTTAAGCGCCGCCTACATTTATCTTCCAAACTTTGTGGTCTTACGAGCCTCTTCTTCTTGTCTGGATTGAGAGGTCACCCCAAGATGCTGTTGAACAACTAAAATGTGCCCAAGTCGTGTTTGTACATTGCCTAGTGCCCCGTGCCCTATTTAGAAAATTTTTAGTCCGCGCAGCCGCCGTAAGAGAGGCACGTCCCCCCATTAATATACAAAGCATCGCGCAAACGCAGGCGCAAGATAGGTGATACGCAGCGTAAACATACGCCAACAAAATGAAGCAAGCAGAAACCTCTAGCTTAAGCACACATAGGCAATGTACGCGTCAATTCCATTTTTTTTGCGCACTCGATGTGTAACTGGCGGAATGTTTTGCTCGCCTGCTCCATTTTCAGAAATGCGCTAACGGTTTTAGTGTATGAAAATACCCGCCCCTAAACACTGTTTTGGCGAAAAGACCAAATAAGCGGAAATTGTTTCATCGATGATTTCGCAAAAACTAATTAACCCTACCAATTCCCTTTTCAACAATCTCCTCCAAACTTTAATTTTGATGATGGTTTTTTTTAGCAGCATGAATGGATGCGAACATTTTTCATTAGACTGAGAAAGGAATTAAAATGTCATTCAAAACGAATCCTAAAAAAGTGGAATCTTCATAATTTCAATTTTCAGCGCATAATCTCTAAATGCATCTGCTTGATACATGGCCGGATGATCCACCTCGGCGCTTACGATTCATCTTAACCACATACCAGCGATGGGCAACAGAAAAATTACGACCTGGCTAAATGCACACACTGTGTCAGACCTTTTGCCCGGGGAATTCAAAGGGTTCATCGGCACTCCAATAGGACAGCTTCCCCGGGGTACATCAGACATCGCTTGCTTTCTCGTTGTTTTTATTTGACAAATTTTTCACCTATTACCAGTATCCAAGGTTTTAGAGGTCCTTGCAGCAGGGCGCATATCTCACCATGATGTGTCGGACAGGATGACGAACCTATCGATGTCAGTCCCAGAAAGCGTTTAAGCTGTCGGTGAGGACGCGCAAGTCGTCCACTACGTCTCGTTGCTGTGACTACATGAACGGTGACGACCAGGAAACGCCAACAGGCTTCTGGCGCGCGCGATGCATCGCTCAACGGAGCCATTCGCGCTTTTCAAAGGCGAACACTAAAAGCGTGGCTGGACAAGATTCGTCCCTCCTACCACTTCCAAGAAACTAACTTTAATGGAAGGCTACTGCTTAACAATGAGCACATGGTCGTCCAATTGGAGTTCATCCAAATGATGGCCACATATAAAAAAATTGCATGACGCTCGCTGAAGCGACGCTCAAGTCGAAGAAGCATTTTCAACACAAGATAGCGTGCTTGCCGCTCGCTTTTTTCATGCACTTCTCGATGATACCAATTGCAAGACGGCGGTGAACCTGTCTAGAGGCTGAAGAACGCACGTCATTGTATCTGTGTGTCAGTAGGCATGGGTGTTGAGGAGGACCTCGACGTGTTACAGGAAGTCGTCGTGGACGCCGATGCAGCCCAAACGAAAGAGTTGATGTGGACTCATAGCACGAATATGCCTCGTGTCATAAAAATACTTGGCTGCAAGATGACAAAGTCTAATCTTTTCACACTCGTGTTCCGAAGCGCGGTGCACGGTGGACACAACATATGAATAGATTGGCTGAAGACCAGCCAAAAACAAGCATATCGTCTCGTCCAACTTCTTCATCGTAACCAAATTCAATAATTCAAATTTGCTGAATTTGATGTACAATGTCTACTGCGTCTAAAAGCTGCAAAAGAAGTACAGCTTGTTCATTTTATGAAGACACGCTGGTGCACAGTTCTTGCCATATTTAGCGCAACCTGTTAGTAAAATCTGTGATGATCAGCATACAGTACGCCATAGATCTTGATGATAAGTTCAAGAATTTTCTTTGGAGGACTCGGTATACAATGTCATCTTTTACGCCCAGTACGAGAAGGAGAAGATCACAGTGGCGCTGTTTCTGGCACCGCTGTGCGCCGGTAACACGCTTCTGGAGGGGGATGAGGCGACGCTCTAGTCATTGTGAGCCCATTGTAATAATGTGCCGCATCATGTACTTTCCTTCGATCAGTATATTCTGCCATTCTTGATGCTGACCGCGACTTGCTTGAATGGAATTTCTTCATCGTGTTGGAATTATATACACGCTGACTTAGGGGCTTACATTTGTCAACGACCCGTTCTATAAAATGTGTGCATGATTCTGGCCGGCTTGCACGGGCCGTAATTTTTCGAGCTGATACAGAGTCCCTTTTTAGAAGTGGCGCGGATCGCCCCCGACCACCATAAGAGCTACAATCCTATGCCGGATCATTTTGCGTAATTCTCGCAGGGCGCATGGAGGGCACGAATATTCTGGTATCGCGCAAGCTAACGCCCGCCTTGGTCTATGCGCCAGTCTATGACCACAACATACGCGATCTTGCCAATGTAACGGGGTGAACCGTTACATAACAATTTATAAGAAATTGTTAATAGAATATAACTATAAGAGTTATAATCTCAGAATATTGTCATAAGGACAATATTCTGCAGCACTTACGAGTAGTTCCTAATTGGTTGATATATGCCATTATATCAACGAACGAAGACGCGCCACGACAGACGCACGCAATGAGTGGTGAGCAGATAGTTGATTTACACATTTGTATTTAGACATTGTTAGATGAGGATAAACAGTGGTTTATTAACAGACATTAACTATGATAAATACAGTTCTACTTTTAGCTTTAACCAAGTACTCGCTTCTCCTTACCGTCTTGCTCTGCACGTACCAGTGTACGTGAAGTAACGAGGCACCGCCTCATTCTGTCGTCAGAATAAGTAGCTTGTACTGTCATCAGTACAAGCTTCAGGGTGCCCCGTTACACCTGGTAGCACTTCGTAGTCCGTCCAAGGACCACGTTCACATCTAACATGAATATGTTAGATGATGAAGATGACCAAAGCTTTCACACTACGCGTGACGGCTACTCCCATTTGAGCGATGTCGAATGGGATGCGGTTGAACGGATGGGTTCAACCATGGGCACCCATGCTGTTAGCGTCATGCTAGAGGCTCTCAATAGAGATGCCCAACATGCTACTATCGCCAAGTTCATTCAAAATGAACTTGACGCTGAACGCGAGAAAGTAGCCTTGCTTCACCAACAAGGTTCTCAACAATCACAGTTGTTGAGAGAACAGGGTGCTCAACAGTTTGAACTGTTGAGACAGCAGCAGGCTGCTGCTGGCGGGTCGATGCATTCGCGTCGACCCGAGACCTTGAAGATTGACATCTCCAAGTATAGGGGAGTCGAAGAGGACTCCCTATTGAGATGGTTCGTCGAATTGGATGACGCCATAAGGGCGCGTCGCATCGACGACGGGGATATGCAAGTTGCATTTGCCCAGTCAAATCTGGCAGGACGTGCCAAGACTTGGGCACTGGGGCTCAAGTTGCAAGATCCATATGCGTTTGGGTCGTTGGAAGTCTTCAAGTCGCGGCTCAGACAAACGTTTGAACCGCCTAGAGCTGAGTTCAGAGCTCGAACCGAACTCTTGAAGCTCAAGCAGGGTAAGCGTGATGTGCACGCTTACGCACAGCATATACGACATCTCACAAGTTGTATAAATTCCAACCCGGTAGATGAACACACGTTGGTTTCGGTGTTCATGCGGGGTCTTGCGGATGGTCCCGTCAAGACTCACCTGTTCCGGCTTGAACTAGATTCACTAGAACAAGCCATTTCCATTGCGGAGCAGGAAGACTTCAGTCTGAGACAGGCTCGCGCCAGCTCGACATCATATCGTCAACCGAGACGATATGACAGCGGAAGTCCAGAGCCGATGGAAATTTGTCAGGTAGAGAGCGAGAAGGCTCGCTCTACAGGCTACAAGAGGTTGCAGAGATGCAACAGATGTCAAAAGACAGGACAATACGCTTACGAGTGTAGTGCCCCTCGTCCAGTGTCTCGCAACACTGGGCGTAGTGACGTCCACCCATGAGAAAGGGGCAGGGAAGAGGGTCCGCAGTTGGTGCAAAGACGCAACAACGGGATGGACCGTCAAAAAACGGACAGGATCAGTAGGTGCGGAGCACCCTACTGGTCCAGCAACGTCAAAAGAATTTGTAGGCCTCTTGATGAAGGTTGCTCTCAACACACAAACGTTGTGCGTTGCTGCTCTAGGTAGTGAGGTCTCACTCATTACCTTTAAACTCGAAGTGACGAATAAGTTGTCCCTTCGAGCTCTAGTCGATCGTGGGGCGTCCAGCTATTTTGTGCAACGCCAATCGCTAGAAGATGGTCACTTCAAGTTTGTTGAGTGTGACACACCTCCTACGAGGATGACGGTATGTCTTGCGACAGGCGCATCCGTAACCGTCATGAAGCGTATAGTGAAGATCCACTATATGCTAGAAGATACCCAATATGACGATGACTTTATCGTATTATATTTAGATGACAAATTTGATGTCATCCTTGGAATACCGTGGCTCAGAAGGTACGAACCACGGGTAAACTGGCAACATCGAACAGTAACGATGCCTGCCGCTTGTTCATCAGATGGCCACCTGATGAACGTTTTGGAGCGTCCACAAGCGTGTGGATGTACTAAGAGTGAGTGCGATGGCCTCACTTGTGGTACGGTCGTTAGTACGACTGCACAAAACCTTAGTGTAACAAACGGTTACACTTCGGAGCAAAGTTCCGGCGGCTGTGAGGAAACACAGGCTGCGCCGAAGGTCTACCACTCGAATAAGTCGGGTGGACTGGGACAAAGATGTATCCCTAGCGGGGAACATCTAGAAGAGAAACAATCGATCGCTCAGGTTAAGCGAAACGATAATCCTAGATCGACTGGAGAGTCTTTCGTAGAAGATCTCGCTGTGGTTGCGCAACCACAGCTAGAGGAAGGTAAGGGAATAAGTATCGATATTACAAATACGGCGGAAATAAGTTCCCCGAAACCCGCGGGAATAAGTCCCCGGGAAGCCGAAGGAATAAGTCCTTCGAAGCCTGAGGGAATAAGTCTCCAGGAAATGACAGAGACATTGAATGTCATAGTCAATAACGGATCAAGTGTAGGCGCTTATACACTTGATCTGATTGCGCCTCCGAAGTTGACTTCGGAGATCACTCAGTTGCCAACGCTCGAACATAAAAGGTTCTTGCGTGATCTGCGTAGTGGAAAATTCAAGCAGATCTGCGTACTCGTCGCTGACGACGAGTGTGTATCCGACATAAGACCAGCAACATTGTTTACTGAGAACGATATAGTTCTCAATAGTTTATCGATGGACGAGAGCGTCCTCGATGAAAAGACACGAGTTGAGCGATATGACTCCCAATCGTGGGAATCGCTCAAGACAAATCCTCTCTATGAAGATCTGGTTGAATTCAAGGATGTATTCCCTGAAACTGTTCCGTGCGAGTTACCGAAGGATAAAGGTATTCGACACGAGGTCGAGCTTAAACCAGTCTCGAAGTACTGTGTCATGAAGCAGTGGCCACTGCCTCGTGAAAAGTACTTGCGATCGACAAGTTCTTTGTCGATCGTTTAGCTGCGGGCCATGTGAGGGAATCAACTTCCCCACATAGCTCTCCGACCTTCTGTGTGCGAAAAGCAACAGGGGGGTGGCGGATCGTGCATGCATTTAACAAGTTGAATGCTGCAACGGTACCGGCTCACAAGCCGATACCGAGGAAGGACGTAATCATTGATGGTATGTCAAAGAGTACCATCTTTTCGTCCATGGATTTCATGGATGGCTTCTATCAAATCCTTATGCGAGAACGGGACATACCCTATACCGCAGTTAGCACGCCTAGCGGCATGCTCTGGGAATGGCTAGTAATGCCACAAGGGCTTAGTAATGCCCCTGCCACGTTCAACAGATGTGAATCACATCTGTTGAGACCAGTACGAGAGTTCGCGCCGAGTTATTTCGATGACGTGTTCATCCATAGTCGGGCTATGGATGGAAAGTCGGATGTTGAGGTTCACAGGTACCAGTCCGACAGGTTCTTACAATCATGCAAAAGCTTCAATTGTATGCAAACCTCAAGAAGTGTATATTTGCAGCAAGCGAATTACCACTTCTTAGGTGCATCGTTGGTAAGAACGTCCTGATCCCGAAAAGATCAAGGCGATCACCGATTGGCCTGTGCCGGTTGATGTCAAAGGTCTTCGAAAATTTCTTGGGCTAGCGGCGTCTTTGCACATGTACTCACGCAATTACGCCGAGATGACTGTACACCTCTCTCGTTTGCTAAAAAAGAACGAGAGGTGGTTATGGAACGCTGAATGTCAACGCTCCTTTGATGGTATCAAGCAGAGCTTGATACAATCCCCAGTCTTACCAATTGCCGATCAGGAGAGGCCATTTCATGTGGTCTGTGATGCCAGCGATTTCGCATTAGGCTGTGCATTGATGCAGTACGATCTTAAAGGCGTTGAACGCGTCGTCTGCTATCAGTCGCGTCAGCTGCAACCAGCTGAGCGGAACTATCGAGTGCATGACAAGGAACTCCTTGTCATGAAGGATGCACTCGCGAAGTTCAGAGTCTATCTATTGGGAGATAGACCCTTCATTGTTTACACTGACCATGCGTCGTTACGCACGGCAGTAAACAGCCCGCACCTTTCACAACGAATGGCGCGGTGGTTGTCATTCTTTGCAGAATACAACTTTACGGTTGAGTACAAACCAGGACGGCTTAATGTCGTCGCTGATGCACTCTCACGTCGGCCCAACTTTGAACCAGTCGTGAAACCCAAGCGTGAGACAGCCACTGTTGCGGTTATGACGTCCATCATACCATCTTCAACGTTGTATGATGATGTGAGGCGGGCATACGCCCAAGATGGTGAGATTGTGAAGTTGTTGGCTTATCTCTCACAACCATCTCGAGAATCGTTGAAACGATTATCGTCTGCTTATCGATCTGCATCAGATCGATACTCTACTCGCAACGGTTTACTGTATTATACAGCCGTTACTGGTGACACACCACGTGTTGTCATTCCAGATGATACTGATCTGCGTTTGAGGATCATGTTCGAGTATCACGATGCTTCTATAGGAGGACATCGTGGCCGGGAGAAAACAAATCTCACGGTGAGTCGAGACTTTTACTGGCCTCGCCAGTATCAGTTTGTGCGAAAGTACGTTCGCGCATGCGAAGTCTGTAAACGAGTGAAGTCAAGTCCTTCACTGCGCGCACCTTTACAGCCTCTACCAGTTCCGGCAGAGTGCTGGGAATCCATCTCAATAAATTTCGTCTTCGGGTTACCCAAAGACGCACGCGGGAATACGGGTATTCTCGTATTTGTTGACAGATTCAGCAAAATGGTACACCTTGTGGCTGTACCAGAGTCAATCACGGCAAGTGGATGTGCTCGTGTCTTTATTGACACCATCTTCCGACCTCATGGGTTGCCCCGTGAACTCGTATCAGACAGAGATCCACGCTTTACAGCTGCTTTCTGGCGCTCCGTGTTCAAATCACTCGGAACGCGCTTGAAGATGTCGACATCTAATCACCCTGAGTCAGATAGTCAGACGGAACAAGCCAATCGTGTCCTTGAAGAGATACTTCGAGGATAAGTACACTCCTTTAAGAGTTGGAGTGAGTTCTTGCCCATGGTAGAGTTTGCCATCAACAACTCGGTGCATGCGTCCACGACACATACACCGTTTTAAGTGAATGGCTTGCGCCATACGCGTGTACCCACCTTACTAGAGTGTAACTCTGGTGTAAGGGGGGGAGAGACTCGCGCGAGTAAAAACCGATTAGGTTCACGCTCATCACGCTCGGACGAAGAGGTCATTGCGTTTGATGCCGATATTGATAACATCGATATCGAAGACGATGATGCCAGTGAGAGTGCGGAAGCCCTCACTGCAAAAAAGATTGATGTTGCTGCAATGCGCTCACAGCGCACTGAAGCTAACGAGTCATCAGATGAATTCATACTGGCTCGTGAAACGGTAGTCCGTTCTGTGCAAGACTCCATCGCCGAAGCGGTGGATAAGCAAAAGCAAAACGCAGACAAGAATGGAAGGGCAAACACTCTTTTATTTAATAAAGGTGACTTAGTCCTACTGTCTACGGTTAATCTACCAAAGCATGTAGTGACTAACTTGGGTAGCAGTAAACTACTACCCAAGTACATTGGCCCATTTCGTGTATTGCACCGCCTAGGCATTGCATACACGATCGAGTTACCACGTAAGATGCGAACGCATCCCACGTTTTACGTTGGTCGGCTTAAGCCGTACCATCAGTACGCTGCTTCTTCCGATGAAGAACGCCCTTGCGCTCAAGCATCTCGCAGAGAGCCTTGTGCTCCCGATGGTGGGCATCAACAAGGGTCTGAAGAGCAGTTATCTCAGCCCGAGACCGATCAACAATCCCACGAGCTACCCTTAGCTCGTCACGAAGAGATGTCAGAGATCTCTCGTCCTCGAGCTGAGCAAAGGCAAACTCAGCTCGATGCTTCGAGGCAGTGTCCGCCATTTGGAGACGCCTATTCCGCTCATGTTCGAGATCGTTGCGTAACCCTTGCGTTACGCGATCAAAGAGGCTCTCGGGGACACACACTCCCCCACGATTGTGTGGAGAGCGTTTTCCATCCTCCTCCACCTCCTTTGGAGGACTCTCGCGATGGTCAGCGCTATCTAAGCGGCTGTTAAATCAACGCGATATGAACGGACGTCGGACGAGTTATCTCGTCCGGTGGCGCGGTTATCCCCCGTCCTGGAAAACTTAGGAGCCCCGCTCCCAACTGATGATCGACGTACTGGGTCTGGTTGAGCATTACGACGCGGCACATCCTGTGCCGCAGAAGGACCACCGGAGAAAGTCTCCCCGGCACGGTCGTAAAGGGATTTCAGGTTGTCAATCCCTTCGTACATCTCACTAGAGATACGTACGCGCCACCACGGGCTAGTAAGGAGGTAAGCCATTTTAGGTGCTCGTGCAGAGTTGTTCACACAACATGGGCACGGGTCTCCCCAGTAAAGACAAATTAACCCACCCTCCTTTGACAGACGATGCAGCTTATAGCGTGCACCTGTCGGGGTTCGCTTTTCAAACTTATCACGAGCTTTGATAAGTTTGTCGTTCCAAACGTCACGACCTACATCCTCAAGGTTATGGATGTAGGCGTTCCACGCCTGAAGCAGGGAGGGACCATCACGCTTGTGATTCCCACTGTACCATCGATGCCTAAAGAAAGCATCGATGAAGAATTCATTCTCAGCGCGATAGTTCTTCGCGCTGGGGTCAAGGTGATGGATCCTTGAAGAATCGAACAATCGTGTTCGATAACGATCACTCGTCGTCGCCGACAAGTGATCCATGACAGATTTAGGAGGCATCCATGCCTTCTTCTCAGGAGCGAGACGCAACATACTGCGGTCCCGCTCTTCCTGCGACGTGCCGACAGAAGTACTGGTACCTCGCTGCGAAGTGGTGTCAAGAGGAGAACCGACACCCACTGTGAGCGCCCGAGTCTCGCGACCACGAGCGCCTTCGCTTCGGCGATGGTTCATCTGATTCATCAGATGAACCAAAGATGCTACGACGCGTAGCATCATCCATGCCACGCTTGGCAGGCGGCTTGGATTCGATCGCCGTCGATACGGATCCGTCTTCCGTATTAGGAGAGTATGAGACACCGAGCTCATACTCAGTGAAGACATGAGTGTCTTCATGACGAGCGCGTGCATCACCAGGTGATACAGGCTGAGACGCTTTAGCAACCGATGACACATCGGTTGCAGCGGTTTCTGCTTCGGCGTCTGCACAGAGACGTGCAGACGCGCTCTCTGCGGCCTTGTTCGCGCACCGCATGGGCTTGTTATCCATGCGATGAAACTGATGGACTGTGGAAACGGACCAACAAGTGCAAACCCTGTCCCAAATGATTTGGGACGAGTATCGATTTAGTCAATCAGTCACTAAAGTGACTGATGGTTAAGGGGGGGTGATGTAACGGGATGAATCGTTGCATAACAATTTATAAGAAATTGTTAATAGAATATAACTATAAGAGTTATATTCTCAGAATATTGTCATAAGGACAAATCTTCTGCAGCACTTACGAGTAGTTCCTAATTGGTTGATATAGGCCATTATATCAACCAACGAAGACGCGCCACGACAGACGCACGCAATGAGTGGTGAGCAGATAGTTGATTTACACATTTGTATTTAGACATTGTTAGATGAGGATAAACAGTGGTTTATTAACAGACATTAACGACGATAAATACAGTTCTACTTTTTGCTTTAACCAAGTACTCGCTTCTTCTTACCGTCTTCCTTTGCACGTACGAGTGTACGTGAAGTTCCGAGGCACCGCCTTATTCTGTCATCAGAATAAGTAGCTTGTACTGTCACCAGTACAAGCTTCAGGGTGCCCCGTTACAACCAATGTGCTCGCCCAAACGCATAGCAACCCGGGTGGTGACGTAGGTGGCTTGAAAAAACACAAAACGAACAATCGAGTGCACACTAAGCAGCGTGTCCGTCTTGGGCTTGGCAAATGCGAGAAACAGGTCACCATCGCCTAAGACTCGGTGCAGCTGAAACGTTCGTTGGCCTGCAGAGGCGTTTCAATCCTTACAAGACGGTGCCTGCCACGACCGGCAAAGGTGAAGAAGAGCGGCGCATGCAGCACTTAGCCGAGAAGGAGCAGGAAGACGAGGAAGACGACGATATTGGGCAAGGCGAGTTTCGAATAGCCGACAGCGCAGGAGCCATTCTGGATCCGTACGTGGGCGACAATTTTGAAGAGGCCATATGGAGGAAGGTCTTTTATGATCTAACAATAAAAATGGCACGAAATCACGAGCTGACGGCCACTTTGAGTAATCTGACATTTGTTAAATAAAAATCAATTACAGCATTTAATTCATATTAAATGATAGTACATTTCAAAAATAACTTAATATCGAGCACCACCAGCAACACATGCTGTAGCATGAATGCAAGAACATGTGTTCATAGTTGCTTTTGGGTTATCAAAGATGAACGCGAGCGTAAAAGCACCGCATAATCTTCATATTAGGCCTGAACGCTCTTCCTTCCGGATCATGTGATGTTGTAGTTTCGTTGACTTTGTACGCTCTTGACACGCTTACAAGAGCTTTAACCTTACCGGTTATTCGCTCCGTTACTTGCTACGTCGAACAATGGGTGTGCCTTCTCATTGTAAGTGGACACGACCGCTTCAGCTCAGCTGCACTACAGTTGCAACAGTGGAACTTGGTGGGAAACTCAAGTACGGCAGTCGCCATTTCTGTCCATCGCGTCCATGGCTCGAGAAAACTCTTTGCTCTCCAGCCCTACGAACGAGAGATTGTAGCGCTCGTTTCTTCTTAATCCGGTGCACTGAGGCTTTTCTTGCTTGGTGCACAAGCAATTGCGAGTAACGAGACCGCACATCAAGAATACAGCGGCGTACATGACGCCTACAACATAGCAATTATAGGCTGCCCCGCTGGTGCGGACGTGTAGTCCTTGCATGACTTGCGGCTGCAATTGAAAGAGCAGACCAAAAATTGGCACGAGGCATGTTCCCGTGGCCGACAGTGCCATCACAGCGAGTAAAAGGCTGTTCTTCATACAATGGTGTCTTTTCCTGTGCGACTCGAAGAATGATCCAAAACAAAGTCGAATGGCTTCATCTAAACTTTAGATCCTATTTCATTACCAAATTTGACTACAAAATATGTTCACTTGAACGTACTCAAACTCTCTACAGCGCCTGCCGCGTACTCTCGTGTTCGATTATTAGTCGCATTTGTTTACGATAGTTATGCTACGGACGACAGTAGGCGGATGCCCTGTGGTCGTGAAAGCTCTTGAGCTCAGTAAGTCGCACAAACCGGTGGTAAATAAGTGGGTGCAGCTGACTAAGTCGTTCCGGATTCTCGGCAAAGCAAACAAACAGCGTCTTAATGACCGCTGCAATCACTTGTGAAGCCAACGAAATAGTCGTGTAGCAAAGTGTGAATGACACCAGTGTACAGAAAGTAGCGTGTGTCGAAGCATTGGACAGTGCTAGCGCAGTCAGCGTGCTCATGACGCCGGCCCAGCCATTGCTAGCAAACAGTAAGATGCGACTGGTCAGATCGTCGTCTACAATTGCTTCCACGCCGTAGTATTCAATCAATTCCCATGAATCGTGTGCTGCCACGTAGTACGGCTTGTTATAGCCCGCAATGTGGACAAAAGAGTACTTGTGGTACGTGCGAATAAAGTGCTCAACTCGTTCCGAGCGTAGCAACATTAACCATCGTGACAGAACTGACTCGTCTCGCCGAGCCCAGCGTAGAGCAATCCACACAAGGTGTCCTAAAGAACACAGCAAAGAGCCGATGCAAATTGATCCAAACGAACTCGACAATGCACACCGCGCGTAGTGCAGTACGACCTTGCGGTCGAGGTTGCCAATCATCAAATCTTGCTGTGCATGGTCAGATGTCTCTACACGAGAAGCGTCGCGGTCTGCGACGCTCTCGCAACTGTCTGTCGCAGCCAATACGTCGCTTGGCTCATTTTGGTAGTACCAGATCATGGTCGTGCCCGATGCAACAACAGTGAGAATGTTCTTCAATACATTTGACGTCCAGTAAAAGTGGAAGGCGAGGTACATGATGGAAAAGCTCCAGAGCGACAGCTCGTGCTGGACATACCCGATCGTCGTGCAGACCCAACTAGCCCAAACAGTATACACTGCCAATGTCGTACATGTAACATACCCAAGCACCGGGTGCGTCACAAGGAGCTCCACAACAAGGTCAAAGAACACTGCGACAAAGTCCAGGCCACCGTTACAGCGCACGTACTAGACCAAGTCAAGCCCTACAATCGCCACACATAGAATGCCCCAGACGAGAGCATAGCTCAAGTCCAGTAAAAAGAGCAGGAACAGAGCGAGTGCAGAGAGCCCGACGATGTTCAGTACCCACGAGCCTTGGACAAAGTGCCGCTTGGAATAAAAGACAAACGAAAGCAGCCAGCCCAGCGCAAAGAGCAAGTTGACAAGGCAGAGCGAGTGCAGAGCCACAACGACTTCTTCAGAAGCCAAAGTCCGGCTCACTTCGTCGTCCAGCAGCTCACCGACAACTTCGCTGCGGTCGTTCCGTCGCTCCTGGTCCGAGCGGAGTCGGTCCGTGAGCAGCAGCAGCACCACCAAATGCAGCAGGAACGTCACGGAGAACGGGACGTCACGGAACACGAGCGGGGAGTGGAGAGACGGCAGTGGACGTTCGCCACGGATCGAGTTCGTGAGGGACAGCAGCGTCGCGGTTGACGAGGACTGGAGGAGGTCGTCGTCGTCTCTGTCTTCGCTGTTGTTGCTGCTGTCCTGCACTGGAGAGAGCGGTATCGTGATGGGGCCGGCAGGAGGGGACGTGCGCGACTCGCGGGTCTCGTCCTGGAGGTCATCAATAGCGGTACTGGACGGCCGCGAGCTTGGCGTCGACATTTTGTTGGCAGGAGGTGAGGAAGAGCGTACCGTGTGTGTACCGGTATTAAGGTTGATACCGGTAGGATACATGTTGGGGGAACGGGAGGTTTGAGTTGGTTGACAGAGTAGATGTCATTGTTTTGGTGAGGTCACGGAGTGCGACTTGATAGGTCAACAAGTGGTGGACATTGTCGTGTTGGTGACCTAGTGCTCGCATGAAAGTCTCAACTCGATTTGATATGGATCGAATGTTGCGCCATGACGGTCGACAACCATGGACTGAGTTTTTAGTTGTGAAGCTGTCGAGTGTTGGGAACCACGATGATAGCACCAATCTCGCATACTGCTCTACGACTCATTGCTGAGCACCACATCCCTACGATACCGCAGAAAGATCATCAGTGCACGTTGCTCTAATCAATTATTAGTCGATGTAATGATGGAGCGAGGTAAAAGTGATGAGTAGGCTTAGAGACATGAAGATGGAGTAGCATTGACGAGACAACATTGACATGCAACACTTTCATCTTCCGTCGTAGTTTTAAGAACAATAGTTCACGTAAATGGAGATGCATCCTCCTCGCTCAGTAGAAGAAGGAGCTCCTCAACCCTTTCTTTCTTATCAAATATTTCATGTCATTAGTCACACTTCGTTGTTAATTTCGCATGAAAGATTAACCGTCATCTTCTTCTTCTTCTCTTGTTCTTCTTACCACATACATCAGCAAAAGAACGAGCTCTTTCATTATCAAACAACTACGGCAACACTGTGGTCATTACACCTCACAACGTACGCACAACCCAATTGCGAGCCCTGATCATCCGAAATGGGTACATGACCATCCAACACTGGATCAGCTGTATCAAAAGACAAGCCCCAGAGCTTGCTTCTCCATCTCAAGATAAATGTGTCAAGCCGCTTACGCCCATTTGTCCATGGGATCAACAATTGCATGAGCTCGATAGTGTGCGCTTTCAGCTTTTCCACGCACCTTTTATCCGCACATTGAGCTGTAGAAAAGCGTATTTTACGACCTTCGCGCACCAATTAATTATTTGCGCTATAGCACATGAGACTGGAAAGTCGAGTACGATGGAAAAGAGAATAAGGGGGAAGCTAAACGGATCCGGTCGATGGACAACGTTGTTTTTTTATGTTCATACCATGAAAGGATTACACAGTTAAGAAAAGTTAGAAGTCGATGTGGACCTTGGGGACGAACAGCTAAAGAGGCATGTTTACCAAGACGGATGTGCTTTAAAGTACACGAATCACAGCACATCTCAATCTGCTGACAATATGGCTGGATTGCATGACGACGCACACCCGGGTCTTGTTTCCGAGCAGCATCGCTAATATAGTGTACGGTGCTCTGGTGCTAGTGACGTTATTTAAAAAAAAACAGCATTGCTAGATAGGATCTTTTTACGCATAGCCAAGTAGCTATCCAGTCCAAACCCGTCCCGGACGATGCAAACAATCTAGGCGTCGTTTCTCAAGCAGCGATGGCTACATCCTGTGCGTCAAGTGGGCATTTCATTCCAACAGGTAGAGAACCATGTGTGGCGACATTCGACAGGGAGAATGTCGGTCTCTTTTCGAGTTTCCACATTCTCGATGCTCTGCTGTTGTCGCACGGTCTGTCTATGTGCTGAACTCCCTCTCAAATAGCATAGCTCGAATCTGCCCCGCGACCGTCGTCGTCTCGCCTTTCGACGTGCTCGATGTATCTATTTTTCCAACTATCAGCCGTTTTGTATGCCAGCATACAAAACACAAGTCCACTCACCGCCAAGAAGAGACAAAACGTCTTTTCGTTCACTATCCGACTCGCACGACGTACCCTCAAGTCTCTCTTAATTGATACAGAGTCACTCACATTGTCACATTCGCACTAAGTATGGCCATGTTTGACGCCATCGACCTGCTCTTGCGCTACGAGACGCCGCTCGTCAAGGACATGGAGCCAGGCGACGACGTCCTCGAGTGGGTCGCCGCCTACGTCGGGAGCGAAGACTTTCAAGAAGCGATCGACAATTTCTGTGGCGCCCACGCGAGCCACTTCTCCATTCTCCTCACAAAGGGAGGACCCTGTGCGGCCGACCTGGACAAGGTCGAACTGTGCGTGCCACGCCGTCCTTTTGCTGTACCTCTTTTGTGGTTGGTGTTACATTTGCATGGCCATTAACGGGGCTGTCTCGTCTGTTTATCTTTTGCAATTGGTGCTGTTGCGATTCTTAGGTCGTGGAAGGAGCTGCACGAGGCTTTTATCGACACGGCAAATGCCCACATTGAGGCGTTTCTGGCGGCGAGAGGCTTTACGATGGAGCAATACTGCACGCGGTGCGACGAGGAGATTGCGCTCTCCGAGGAGCGGCAGCGACACACGAGACTGAGCTTTTTCGTGCAGATCTTGCTCTCTTGCTGCGAGTACGAGCAGTTTCTGAATCTGATGAAACGCGTGGCGGACCCCGAGTACTATGACAAGAAGGAGCTGCAGCTCGAGGCTGAGAACGTGGTGTACAAGGCAGGCGAGAAGGGAGATGTGAATGCAGCGAGAACTGCTGGCGCACAGGCGTTTTTAGACTTTTTCCAGGCCAATCCGGACGTGACGCTGGATGAGCTGACGCAGGAATTCCAAAAGAAGATGCAGCTGACGTGAAGCAAGTTTTTTCCGCCCAGAACGACTGCTCTTCTGTTTGTATCATGTTGCCAGGAGCTACAGCCCAGTACTTGCCGTCGACGCACTCCATGTAGACCTTCTAGTTCATCAGCGACGTGATGGAAGGTCTAGAAACCACTCTGCGACTGCAAATGGGCGTGCGGTAGTCGAAGAGTACTCGGTGTTATTGTCAGCAGACACGTCCACTGGTCTGTCTCCTGTTTTTTAAGAAATGACAAAGATGAACGACCATTGAAAAATGTTCGCGATCAACACCTCTCTCCAGCCTTGTCATGATGCCATCGTGTGTCTTGAAAGGAGCAGCATACGGAGTCCCAAACAGCTCGAATAAAGATACCTACGCGGCTGACAAAGCGCTTTAGAATGAAAATATTGAGTCAAGCTCTGTCGTTTGCAAACGACCTGGCGCTATGAACTCTTTGCAGCCTTCGATTGCTTGTCGGGAATGATGTTGTTTGCAGTTGTTAGGCGATAGATGTCCTCTCCTTTTTCGTCATGGATAGTCCGGACAAACCATGTGCAGAAATTGTTCTACGTGTTGATTCTTGCTGCCTGAAGGCAAAAGCTGACATAGCTACCTCACGTCTCTGGCTTTGCATATTCCAACTGTGGGCAAACGGAGCTAATTTGGCTGTCAATGAGTACCGCAATCGTGTATCATATGGGTTGTTGTGCTCAATCTGTGCTATTGATTTGTCCATTTCCTTGTCAGAAGCTAGGATACAAGTGCATGTCAGCAAGCAGGTTGTACATCCTACAGACCAAGCCACGTAGCTAATTAGCTGTTTGCGTTAGCTTTACAAAGTTGGACTGCCTGCAACTCTTTACGTACATCGCACATTTCACAAGACCACGTTCTGATTACCTCGAAGGAACACCAACCTCACTTAGCAAGCAAGGGCCATCATCATGACTTACCCATGTCACATCATGTGTCAGCAACGGTCAATCTATGCGGCCAGGTTGACACAGGATAAGCGACGACGAAAGCCACGTTCCATTTCGGAATGATAAGCAACAGGCACAAAGCCTCGTCGATACATTTTGGCGTAAGCGTGATTCTCGAGAGGACGACTCATGGAATCTCGATCAATGTCACAAGAAGTCTTGTGGAGTTGGCAAAGTCGTGCCAGTGGATCGAAGCAGTATGCAGTCCGATCTCGACTATCCTGAAACTCAGCGCTTTGGCGTCTGCGTCTAAGCTCATCAAGTCAGTCAGTCCCCTACTATTACCCTGACCGTCATAATGCTACGCGAACGAATATGCTGCAAAACGCATCAGAGCACCAGTACCCTTATCACTTCGAAAGATTCTCGACGACTGGCATCGACCTGCTTATGAGCCGCCATCGTACCGTCAATTTGAAAACTAGGCCCTTGAACACGAGCGCAAGGCGCCAGCCAATAAAGTCATCGCCATTCTGTATGATGAGGCTTACATCGACAATAGCGTTGTCTTTATAATATAACTAATAGTAGTGAAGGGCAGTACAAGCCATGGTGTCTAATGCGCTTGTACCCGAAAGCCTGGCGTCCATAATTGCACCTGAAGCGTTTCGGAATCGACACACTTTTCAAAGTCACTTTGACTTAAGCTCACAATAGAAAGCATTATAAAGTTACGGATCCGTGACTTGCTGCTGCTGCTACATGTCGAAAGCTGATGCTGACGACACGTAGGGGATCTCTTCAACTTGCTCTGTCACTCTGTCAGGGGAGGATAGTGACGAGACCGTCTGAAGAGTGGTTGGTCCATACCAGTCCTGCTTAAGCCCGCTTAAATTATAGACAGACTGGCAAAGCGATCAAAGTATTGGCTGAAATGTCGCGTCAAGTCCACGTATTCGACACCATTATTCTCCCAAAGAGGGTCTATTTTTAGCTGATCGAAGTTGGCAGGACGTCGAGTTGACTCATCATACATTAAATACATTAGTGTCGTCATTCTTCCCACACTGGTGGCCACACCATCAATTATTACAGTCAAGAGGTCGCTCGACTCTCCAATCACGTAATCCTGCAAATTTAAGCGCGACTTGCAACCGAGGCAGGTGCACCATTCCTCGCAACCGAGTACACTACCTCATCGACGCTTAACGTAAAAAAATGGTAAGCGCCAGTGCTGTGCACATGCTTGTCGTATGAATGTATAAAATACACGAGCGTCCTCAGGAGACGCGTCTGCTTCTTCTCCGACTTTAACCTCCTGCAACGGACGCTCCTAGAGCGAGCAACGACTGGCCAAAGCGCTGGTCAACCTCTTGCTGGATGATAATAATAACAATAATAATATGACTAAGAAGAAGAAGAACTAACTGGAGATGCTCTTCTGTCTTGTTCCAGGACGCCCCTCGTGACTACATGCTGGCAAAGGTCGTGAACGTCCTCGGACGCACGGGCAACACGGGCAACGTGACCCAAGTGCGCGTCGAGTTCCTGCAGGATGACAAGCGCAAGATCATCCGCAATGTCAAGGGCCCCGTGCGGGAGGGAGACATCCTGTGCCTGCTCGAGTGGGAGCGTGAGGCTCGCCGTCTGAGATAGATGGGCGTGCCACGGTTGCTTGTACTGCAGAGTGTGGCGAGTGAGATGCGGCGGAGCGTATCGACAGGGCAATCGGGAGAGCAGAGCAGATGATGGGTGGTGGTGGTAGAGTGCTGACGGTCGTTATGGCTGCACTTCTGTCTGCTGTGGTTTCGTGTGGCCGCTGTGGAGATGCAGTCACTTTCTGCTTGACGCGCCTTTACTTACGTGCAGTGCTTGAAGCTTGACCACAATGTGGAGAATTTGAATACAAGGACGAGGGGGCTAGTCATTTGGTAGGCTGAATTTAAGTCGTGGTAATACGTCATTTGATGAGAAGTGGGAATGGCGTCGATTTGTGATTTGTCTTGCTTGACTGCTGTTGATATTGATAGACACAGCGACGACAGCGAATTCACTGGCTGTGTACATTGAAACTTGTCGATTCCTGATTGTCGTCCTCTGGTCGCTAAAGGTCATAACTGGAGCCCCGAAACCCCGTGGAACCACCCGTATGATCCAAGCGACCTGACCCGTGGCACACTAGGAAAGGAGGGTACCACTTCCCATCCACATTCTCTACGCTGTCTAATTTGTATCAACCTTACCTGCAAGCAGATTGGTCTGCTAACACGCATAACCACATTCCAAACTGCTTCGCTGATACTTTGCCGATCCTTGCAACGGTAGGACAAAGCAGGCAACAAAGAGCTGCCGACTTTGCCGTAATACGTGGCGCCCACGTCATCAGCTTCGCTTGTAATCGATAGCTAGCCAAACCTGAATGGTACGGCTGTCACTGCTTCGACCTTTACACACATTCCCACACGTTGATAATTTTGTCAATGCCACCTGAAACAATCAGCGGAAGGCTTGGGTGGACGTCAAGACATGTCACGAAATGGCTGTGAGCCTCATCCAGCGTTCGTACGCAGCGACCAGACTTGACAAATAGAGTTGCAGAACAATCGTTAGAACTGTTATGAACCATGAACTAAGGACTTGTACAAACACGAGGCTGTCTTACCTCAATGTCGAAGACGCGAATAGTCTTGTCTTCACCTGCACTGAGTGCATACTTTCCGCTAGGGTGAAAGCGAACCTCACGCACCCAGTTCTCGTGGCTCGTGAAGAGCATGAGTTGTATGCCACTGAAGGCTTCCCAAAGACGTACTGTGCGATCACGCGACCCAGACAGGAGAAACTTCACGCGATGATTGCTAGAAGCAGCGGTGCTGATAACCGCCCCAGACGGCTCCCCTGCAGTGCTGCTAGTCATCTCGTGACTGTTGTACTCGTGAGAACTGTTTTCGCTAGCCGGCGTGAAGGCTCCTGAAGCTGCAAGCTTTTTGGCGTGTGCCCGTCCGATCACCTGTTCTTGAATCCCTGTCTTGGCAAAAACAACAGTCTCTACAACGTGCTCGTGCTCTCGAATAGACTGCACGATACGCATGTGTTGTAAGTCCCAGAAGAGAATCGAGCGATCATTGCCGCACGATGCCAAGTACAGTCCATCATCACTCACGGCAACATCGCGCACCCAGTCACTGTGGCCGCCGTTGAGTGTGTTGACACAATAGCCGGTCGACAGCTCCCACACCTTGATCGTATTATCACGCGAGCACGAGTACAGTCGATCACTTGCCAAGTCCGGTGCAAACACGACCCCGCAGACGTTATGGTCGTGGCCACGCAGCGTCCTTAGACACTCGTAGTCGCCATCACTGGAAAAGTCCCAGATCTTTACTGACAAATCCGTTGACGTCGACGCTAGCAACGAGCCCGATCCATTAAAAGCCACGGCCTGCACGGGATTCGTATGGCCTTTCAGCGTGCGTTCGTAGTCGCCCGTCTCAAAATCCCAGACCTTGACCGTCGCGTCTTCACTGGCTGAAGCCAACACACTGAACACGGGGTGGAAAGCCACGCAGGTGATGGGCGAGCGGTGCCCCGTCAGCGTGAGCTTGGCAGGCACTCGTGGTAGAAACTCTGCTCGCTGACGGGCCCCGAGCACGTCCCTGCGACTCAAGACGCCGCCCAGTTTCGCCGTCTCTTCCAGCTGCGCCACTTTCGTCTCGAGTTCCATGACTTTGCGCTGCAAGCGAATGACGGACGTCCACTTTTTCTCCAGCAGACCGGCGTGTTTGCCATCACTGGACTTGGTCACGTCTGCTTCGTTCTCAAAGGCAGCGGCTGTGGCAGCGAACCGTTCGCCCATGCCGACGAGGTAGTCCAGCATGGCTTGATGACTAGGGAGAGAGACAATGACATGGACAGGAACGAAAAGACACACAGAGAGTGATCAACGAGTGAGACGTGGAGGTGATGCAACTGGGACAGTGCGAGAGACAGACAGACAGACAGACGCACGTACAGATCCTGTCGCTGCTTGTCAGTGAGCACCATGACGTCGAGCGAGGGACAGACCGAGAGATAGAAGAGTGGAGAGGAGAGAGAGAGAGAGAGCCTGGACGTGGTCTGTTAGCGGAATTCTGGCAGAGAGGTCGGTCGTACTGCTCTGAATTGACCAAAAGAGGGAGTTCGAGTTGAGATAAAAGCCAGTGAGGGACGAGGGACTTGACGGTATTCTGGAGTCGCAAGCTCGATGTCCCTTGTTTGAGAGCTATCTGTGACTTTGGCCGGATACAAAAATACGACTCAGTTCTGGATCTATTTGTTGCGAGACTTTGTGGACATTGCCCAGACCAAAGAGAATGGGAGAATGTCACGGACCCAAACCCAAGCGAATGACTTTTAAGTCGACAAAAGCATTGGGTGCTGGAACTAATACGAGGGATTCACGGTATTTCGCGTCTTTCGTCTCTTGTCTTTCAGGTATGTCCAGATCTCTAATGTTAATGAGACCGAGTTGAGCCTTTGTGACTGGGCGCAGCGATCGAGTCTTTTGTCCACGAGATCATGGTGCCGAAAGAGCCTTACAAAAGCGTCTGAACGAGTTTCAAAGCGCATTGAGAGCAACAATCCTGCATGTGGGATGAGCTGTAAGGTACTGGAGAGTCCGAAATGAGCAAGGGGGACGAATCATCACTATAGACAGCAAATCGAAGGTCGATGCCCTCATTAACAACGAACGTCTGCGATGTAATAGAGGCACAACCACTTTTCGTTGTCCAACCTCTGATTTCTTTACGAATAAGAGACTTTGAAAACTTTCAAGCAAAGGTGGGGGACCAAAAATGCTCGCTTCTATCGAGCAACGGTAGGAGACGGAACAAGATGCCCACCTGTTCATTCAACAAAAGATCGAGCAGGTCCCGTTTGAAAGCCCGGGTGGTCTATCAGTCACTCTACGAAATACTTACTGTTGTCACGATGGCATTACACCAGTGGTGTTGGTGTTGGGATGGTCTCAAGGCTACTTTTGTTGGATCTGGTTGGTCTGGAACAGCTTGTGTACTTGGCGCGTATCGATACCCGTCTTTACTTAAGCGAGACCAGGTAGATTACGGGTCAATCGGGTATGCTAAATAGTAAAAGTCTGAAACCGTTAAAGCTATCCAGAATTTACGCCTCAATTCCTACGGAGAGAATTTGTTCGAAGAAAATGACTAGTTCTGTCTTAAAAAGACGTTGATCGATACAAGCAGCAAATGCGACTGTGTCTGGCGAGTTTAGGTATCGTGCTGCGATGTGGATCTAATGATGACGAGCGACTCACCTGACATCGTGGCGAGCTACATTCCCACAACGAAGATAAAATTCGTAAACTTCTGAAGCATCTCATTTGACGATTGGCAATGCAAGTCGGAGAGGCATTATTGGTGAAGACTTGAACGTGATGCTTACGCGTTATGACTCGATTCCATCACATGTGTAACTTGCCGCCACTTGTACCATTCTATCCAAATGTTTGCATGCACGCTCGGTTATATTAGCCATGCAGCTTACCTGCATTACCTTCATCAACCTTAGAGTTCGAGACGCTTCACTTGCCATGGTTATTAATATGAATGGCGCTGTTCAAGCACCGCTGATGCAAACATTTAGACTGCTTGCCATTCACATACAAGGCTTTCCGATGTTTATCTTAAAACGTTTCGGGTAAATAGATGACAAAATTAGGTCGCTACAAGATTATCTAGTTTAGTTGGCAGTGGTATCATGCAAAGCCATGTACAACTGACGGAAACGCACCTACCTCAGTCTAACGAGACCGTTCAAAAATCATGCGCTGAAATGTTGGATCTAGCTTGAAGTGTCGAGGTATCGGCAATGGCTAGTACTTGCATTGCATTTACAGGCCAGCTGAGTCACGTCAAATTTAAGGGCGCGTTAGGAGAATTACACGATCAGATGATGTACGGGTGACGCATAGAGTGCTCAGTGAGCAACTGTACAAGAAAGTATCACATGGCTTTAAACTGGTCAACTATCGAGTTCCATTTATTACCCAATGGCGTGCTCATTTAATTACGCCAAGTGGAGACTCTGTGAATTTAGCTGCTTTCATGCGAAAGGACGCTTTGCGCGACCGTAAATACGCCCTCACGACCATCTTTCAATAATATATTCTCTTTAGTTTTAATGAGTAGTTTTTAGGACTGGAATGACGGAAAAGCTGAACCAAGTTGACCGCTGTAGCTAATTCTGAAGCGCTGTCACAAAAAGAGCGGTAGCGCATCGAAGCTATCCAACAAATCTGCAGATGTCTGGATCGTTAACAAAGAAGTAAACTGAAAAGGAAACGTGTTGCAGACCCGCGCTTTGGTGTGGGTGGCAGAATGTTAAATGCATGGTCCAGATAAGGTGTGAATGCTGACGCGATAAGGTCACGACGGTGACCCCTCGGTCAAAACAAGAGGCTAAATGTTCGACAAACCTCTCACTCGATGATGAGATCTTTCGATGACATTTAATTTTTGTAAGGGCATGGCATGATGTCGACAAGCATACATGATGAGCAATGTAAAAGAAGTCAGCGAAACGATTCTAGCACAAGGCCGCCATTGTTAGAGAAGTCATCATTTACAATTATGAAGCCATACCATAGCATGACGGATGGAGAATAGAACAGTAGTTTGATGTACTGCTCATATCAAAGAGAGTCGATGGGATTCTCTGCAGCACTTACCGGATCGGTGTTTGCGGCGGATACGAAACTTGATGCTGCATTTGTATCCTTGCGCACGTCAACGCTGGTGCTGTAAATGATAAACTACGCGCGTCCATTTTCGAATTTTTCGTCTTCATAACATCGCTTTTGCAGCAATCACGGCTACGTTGCCAAAGATCATTTTCGTGATACAATTTGTCATTATCACATTGCCATATTCTGTCACCAGGTCACCGTATAATGACGAACCAGCTCTGGACATTTGGCTGCTGAACTTACTAGCACTGCCATCGCTGTGGCTATTTTTTCATTGCAAGTTCAACGAGTGAAGCTGTCGTCGACTGTGCTCAAAGTGGATTCCAAATTTGTCAACAACCGCTTTTTGTCTGCCTGTGTGTCTGCATATGATACCAGGTGTACCATACATGCCGTACGAGGTCCGATGTTACCAGCATCCTCCTTTCAGGTAGATAGGCATGATGGATGTTAGACTTTGATCCAGTCACCAATCGAGCCCGCATCCAGAGTGCATTACTTCCGTACAAACGTACAACATTCACACACGATTAGCTCAAAAGCGATCAAGGGCACGTAGAGTCGAAGGAGAATGAGCAAATGCTCGACTCGTAGCAGCACCGAAAGTCTTGCTCCTTTTACAAACGGTACATGAGAAGTGAGGTAAATGCGTAGGGATTGAATAATATAAAAGAAATGTATGGTCTTTCGGTGACAGATGAAAATCTTCCCCAATTTCTCTTGTCACATGTCCTTTATATCTCGTCCGCCACGCTTCAAGGTTGAAGGTGCAAATGGGGCATAATCGTCCCTGTCTCCCTTTCGTATACTCGTCTCTTACACACATCAACATCATCAACGAGTAGCTATGACACAAAACAGTTCATCAGCACTTGCATTTCTTAAACACGCAAAGCACAATCTAGACATCAGCCACCAATCATTCTGACCTCGATTTAGTTCTCCGGGATGAATTATTTGCATGGAAGGGCAAATTCCACAGCTTGCTCTCCTAAGACATGCATTAGCTGTGCATAACAACACCTTATGTCCCATCTCGCAAAAACTATGTGCATGTATTACTTCATGATTCTTTGAAAAAGCCCCAGCACTCGCTAGCGATACTAATCACTTACTCAAAACCCCATGGGCTCCAACCTTTTGCCATAGCCCTTCGAACTATTTTCAAGCAGATTAGTGATCACCTCGTTTTTCCTCGTGGAGTCGCTTCACTCTACAGTCGCACTCATATACTGTTATCGATGGTCGCGTCATTTAGCTCCATTACTTCATCAATTGGCAGTTAAAGTGTCCCTTGTCGAGCGTAACGGGAGGCGGCAGCGACTCTCAGGTATTATTTTCTTTTGTATTATCACTTTGTGTACCACCGGTGCAAAGTCTACTGTTCACTCACATTTACACGGTATAGTGCAGACGAGTGACTGATCGACTCATATTACTATACATATTTACGGCCTTCAATATGAATGGTGCAGACCGAAGTCCAGCGACAAAGTGTACTATCGACTTGAGTGATACACGGAGTCGCTCGTCCAAGGGTAGGATTGACTACGATGTTGTTTCCCATCAATTAACCTGAAATTACATTCGCTTTTAGATACCCCAAACATGCATGAACTTGGAAAGGATCCGTTGACATGGGTACGAAGGCGTTTTCGCCATCACACACGTGAAATTCCTTTCTTTCTTACATTTTCTCTGCTTCTTAGAGCTTCGTGAAGCTTTTGGGTGTGCACGTGGGTCGTGATTTAGTCGAGTTCGGAGGTCTCCCAGCAAGTCATGCGTGGCGATTCAAGATGTCAGGACTCTGGAGAGCACGTCTGCTGACAAAAGCCCAGTGTATTGGAGTGGTCATTTCCACCGTGGAGCGAGCGGATCGAGGTGAGACCTAGAAGTCCAAAAGTAATATCAGCTGCTAACTGATGATACGTATCAGTCGAAATTTTGATTGACGACGGTACTGCACTCGTGAAGACGGTGTTATGGGGGGAGAATGTCCGTGCACCAGTAGCGCTGGGAGACCTTGTGCATGTGGAAGGGAAGCTGAATATGGATAAGAGCTGGGACGCCGTTGATCTGTCAGTGACGTTGATTTGACTGTTGTCGTGTAATAAGATCATAACACTGTGTCTAATTTTCGCTCATGGCAGTGGAAGAGCTCGTGAGCTCCGAATTCTACGAATCACTCCTGTGGACGACCCGAATGCAGAGTTGCTGCATTGGACACAAGTGATGGAGCTAGAGAAGAGGTACCTATCCGCTGCTAGTGGATCACGTGAGTCACAGACGGAAACTGGTGATTGTACGAAGACCGAGGCGCACTAGGAAAAGATTGCCGCTCAAGCTTTTTTCGAGCTCTCGATTGCTATCAGCACAAAGCAGCGGTTTTTGAGTCGAAGCGATCGTGGCTCCTACGATGAGACGTTACTGGAACTTCTTGAGTCCATTCTTCTGCAGCAAACAACGAGTGGTTCCGATGAAGTCAGCATGATCTCTTTCAGCACTTTCATCAGCTCACCTGGACCTGTCGCGATGGCGAGTGTACTTAAAATTGTTTGCTTCGGTACGCTACATTCTCACATGATATTCATGATAGGTGGACAAACACGGCAAAACAGTCGACAAGAACCAGAGAATCAGGGCATTGCAATTCTCTTTTCGTGAGCTGCGTCGAGCAGGGCTTTTGTTCTTGGAGGATGATGAGGCGGACCGCCACGTTTTGTTGAGCTTTGAGGTGGCATTAAAGCCTGTGCTTCTGCAAGTTATTCGAGGTGCCCTAAGAAGTTGCACATATGTGTGGGTTGCAAGGTACTAAATGGTCATGGCTTCTTTGTTCAGACCGATCACAAGGATCCTCAATTGTGGAAATTGTGGATGCAATACTAACCCAGGAGCGATTCAAGTGCATTCCGCTGCACTGGATCGAAAAGAGCCTCGAGCGTCTTATAGCATCTCAGCACGTACTTCAACACGAAAAGTCACAGCTGTTTTATGTAAGCGCTAAAGAGCTGTAGGCAAGAACATGGTACGCGTGGAGGTCTCGACGGCGTTGTCTACGGCTCTGCTCTGCATCGATACATAATCTGCAAGTTGGACTACCTGTAATCTGTCAGAAGGCACCTTTACTCTGTCAGAAGAAAATGACTAGTAAGCATAACCGTCATTCTTTGTGTGATGTTGTCACTTTTCACGGGTTTATACTGCACACGAATGACAAAGCTGTTGATCAAGTTACAGGTAAGCTACAATCAAAAACATTTAGTACAGCTTCCGGTATCAGACACAACGAGTACTATTTAATCGTAGGATAGCGAGTCGACCAACTAGTAAACCTTCGCACTGCAAACTTGTCGATCACTCGCTTGTCGAGCGCCTTTAAACAATGCAATGGAAGTGAAAACAGGTCAGTGAAGATGAAAGAAGTCTCGAACCATCACAACATTGTCAGTTCGACAGTCAATTCGACAGTCAATTCGACCGGCTTCTGTATTGAACTCGCTCTAGTGTCAGGCGGAACGATCCTTATAATCAGATGATCGCTTCTAGCGATTACAAAAGCAAGCAATATGCACATATAACTGGTCAGCATACAGCTTTGGCGTGTTAAGCTTCCATCAGTACTGAGTGCTAAGGCTGACCACTCGTTTTGTTGAATTTGGGACTCGCCAAAGCCGGATCGTTATTTTCATCTACAACTGACTACATGCTTCACTAATAAGGCATATCATACGGTAGATACCAACGACTCTACCGTCACGAATACCTATTCTAGTTTACGACAAGTCTCAGTCCGACGGAAAAACTATGCAACAGTTTTTGCGCCATTCCGCATAGGCACACTGAGTGTATCAATGCTTCGCAGTCTACAGTTTTAAACAATGCCATGTGCCTTTCGTCTTTTGTATGAAAACTATCATCGACTTGGGTTGATCATTCGCGAAACGCACAATTAGCCTCGCTGTATTCAGTATGTGGCGAAACATTTCCTATGCCACAGAAGAGGAACAGCTACACCCAACGGACTCTTTGTGCGTGATCCATGTTACTCTAGCTAAAGACATCCAACATACTAAGTCCTTCGTCAAAATCCGCGCGACAATAATAACAATTGCTCGTAACGAGTTACTTTAGTTGGACACTGGCAAATTCTCCTCATGATAAAAATACGCTGCCGTTGCCAGTGCGATAGCGCACATAGAAGGATCTTAGTGCAGCAAATTTGTTTCTGGAAGTTGGCTTTATACACTACCCCAAATCTTGCGTGTATATGTGCAACTGATTAGAACTTCACCGGTGGGCGATTCTAGCCAGCGCTCTGATTGAAGTAGTGGCATATACACGCTCGCTATATATCTTAGCTGCACCTACTGTTCTCACTTTGCTCTCATAAACCCGCCAGAGAGTGAGGAAATGCAGCAACTAAGTTGTCACCACCTATTTTCAGTCCAAACTCTGCGCTAATGAGGCATTGTTCACACAGAGTAAGTTTGGCATAGATATCACTCGATTGCTGCCTCTCATAGAATCACCGCTTCTGTCAAGCTCGCTATCCAGCTAACTAATGACGATATGCGGTCTATATCGAATAGATTGACGGACCATGATATACGTCACCTCTTCGAATGCTGGCATTTGGGCTTCGGAGCGTTTCTTGAACCATATTAACACCTTGTCTCTCGTCTTCAGCACAACTTACCGCTGGACACCTACTCTCAATCGAAGACACCGGTCAAATTTATTTATTTAGCATAGGCAAGTGACCAGTTTAGTTTTACCTCAAACTAGTAGACAACACTTCGCGCCTTGCTACAGATGTCGTGCGCGTTACAGAATTCCAGAGTCACACTTTGGTCTTGGAGTATGGGGACGGCAACAAGTAAGAATGTTGCAGTGGTCGTTTGCCCTTTATTACTACTGACACGTATTCAAATATAGTATTGGCTTCTAGTGTTTGTTTCAAGGCCGAAGCGAATGCTGCATACTACATGGAGAAGGCGGACAGCTACGTCTCCAAGCGAGCAATATTTGGTGCATCCCTCGCTGCTAGCTCTAGCACTCACAGACGAAATTGGAGGCAACAATCGCAGAGTGAAACTTGCGTATCGTGTCTGTGTATGCTTTACTATTTTCCAGGTCATGAAGATGAATTTGATGTCGTATGAACATACTTGTAGCCGTTGGTAATTCGTGCGTTACCTTCTGGCTATTACGGGCAAAAAGAAGAAGTGGAATCTCTTCTGCCAACGATGAGATTTCAAATGTAACCAAGATCTATCACAATGCCCACACGGCATGAGTAGTGTTGTCACCGTAGAAAACTTTCCGAAGCTTCGAGGCTACCAAAGCTTCCTTTCATTGTGCAAAATGCATGCCACAACGATTTGAGCTGCATTTACGATGCCATCTTGTACTGCGTTGTAGTAGGTCGTTTTCGGCATTTGTGATCTTTTCTGGCATTAAAGTCTAAGAACCAAGTGAAGGGGATAAAGTCCGTTTGAGTTTACTACATTGTGGTTCAAACACCTTTGTGCAACCAGCCTCTACCCTCTGAAGGATATCATTGTCGTTCCCCACACTGTTCTCGGTATCATTCGACCCTCACGATATCGCCATCAGCCCTGTACATGTTTGACAGCTATAACTATGCTCAAAGGATCACAACAGCGTAGTGTTACCAATGCGTACCCCTGCAACCACACTCTGAGCCATCATCGTATGAGACACAGATCGGTACCGGTTGATGTCAAGAAATCATGTAGTGACACGCGCATGGATATGGTATTGAGCGGCATTGTAACATCACAAAATAAGAGCTGCCAATTGTGCATGCAGTTCTTTTCACTCCAAATGTCGATCTGTACAGAATATGGACATGAACGAGCTTGGCTTGTGCTAAGTAATTTCAAATCTCCTCCTTTATGCGTGCTCAACTGAAAAATATTGAGATTGCTACAGTCAAAGGAGTGCTATGTTATTGTGACCCGTCACGTGCGGTCTCGGGCTGGTTCATATGTGCTGTGGTACTTGAGATCGCGCTTTCAACCGGTTCTTGTACAGATACTTGGGATGGTGATCACTTGAATAGCATTAGTGGCGGTGACCCATTCTGTCGAAACAAGCCTTATGACTGCATCAAGCAAGAATCGAGCAAAGGGGACGAATGTGGGAGGTCAGTAGTCATTATCTCGTTTCAAACACACTTTGGTTTCAAATGACCCTGCAACGTCATCTGTCTTTGTGGAAACCGGACCACTATGCCTGCTGTACATTTTCGTT